>CAUYUJ010016638.1:132668-287668 GCA_963575745.1 Prorocentrum cordatum
TACTACTCGGTGAAACGTGGATGCGCGACCAAATGAACAAGCGCAGGGGGGAAGGGGGGGAAGGGGGGGTCGGAATCTGTCTCGACAGAGCCACTGTCTATATGCCACAAAGCCGTGATAGAGATGACGTGTTCATATTCGCATTGGTTGGCCAAGCCCGCGCCTAGTTTAGCAATCGGCAGTGGAAACGTATGATGGCGCGAGCTCTCAGACTGAATCCACCCAACGTCCATGTTCCGCCATCGCCAAGAATAAGAAAACGCGTCGGGTGCGCAGCGTTCAACAAGCCCACTGTCAATCTCAAACGTGCGGTTCACATCTACTGGCAGCCGCGGTCGAATCCCACGAGCCTTTTGGCCCGAAGTGGCGTGCAGCGTTGTTTCTTTAAGCGACCGCCTCACCACCCAAATTATGCAACGAGGTTGTCCCCCCCCTTCCCCATGTTCTTCACCTACCCACGCCCCTGGGGAAATTACATTGCCTAGGGCTGCCTCAGCTACGCACCCAGAAAATGCGTGACCGCGCGCCCAAACCAACTACAAACAACGCGGATATGGGCCCTGGATGAGTTGGCGAAAGCACGCGAAGCGTTCCGAAGTGGAAACGGCACCCTGTCTCTGAGCACACCAACAATATCCTCCAAAGCGGACCTGGTCAGCTTCGTCCGTTGATCGTCCACTCGCCGCGCAAGAAGGGTCAGCACAAACTTAAAACCATCTTCAGATCTTTCCGCTCGGAGTTGGAGAAATTCGCGTTCAAATGGCTCCAAATGCGTTGGCAGGGCCGCCAGAACTGCCATGCTGAGCCAAATAGGCCCCAGGCTGAGTGGCATGGAATGGGGGGGGGGCTGGCTGGCGGGAATGCACTGGAAGGCCATGCGCCAGTGCCAGGGCCAATCTGTTTCACCAGCAATTCAGGGGCAGGCGGTCAATGTCGCTTTCTCCCCTAAGCCTAAGCCTCATTCTCCCCTGCGGGAAAGGTTTAGTCTTTCCCCCCCCCGACCACCCACCGTGAACCTAGACGAGGTGGTCCGCGACGCGTCGGAGCGCCCAAGATTGCCCAATATTGCTCCAAGAGTGCTTCATGCACTGCAATGGCACATCCAATATGCCCCAATAGTATAACGCAAGATTGCCCAATATGGCTTTCAAGATGCTTCGGGGGCCCCGAGGTCGCCCCGAGTCGGCTCCAAGTGGCCCAATGGCCCACCAGGAAGGCCCACCACTAGTTAGACGTGTTCTTACATTTCAAAAGGGCGGAACTGTGGAAAAGATGGGTACGGGCGAAGGTGGCAAGAGATGGCGGTAATCAGGAGGGGGGCAGGGCAAGAGAAGAGGAGGTGCACCTAGGAGGACACGTGCGGCCAGGGTGCGCAAGGACAAAAAAAAACGCGCCATGAGGTGGAACGGGCGCTGGGCGTGCGCGGCGGGGGGGGGGGAGCAAGCGGGGCGGCAGGCGGGCGGGTGGCGGGCGGGCGATGGGGGAAGGGGAGGGCGGGTAGATGGGAGACGGAGGGGGGGGGGGGGGGTACTTAGGGCACGCGCGGGCAGTGGGCAGTGGGCATGGGCGCAAGGGGTGCGTGGGGGTGGGTGGGTGGGGGGTGTGGGAGATGCTTAACTCGCGCGCTTGACAATTTGCTTAAAAACCACGACGCGCATGAGTCAACGCGAGTCGTGGTCGCGTCATTTTGCTTAAAAAATGCGGGTGCGGAAGCAAAACGTCGTTGGCGATCGCGCCACTTAGCTTACATTTTGCTTACAGTTTGCTTACATGTTGCTTCAACGACCTTACATTTTGCTTCAACGACCTTACATTTTGCTTAAAAAACACGAGTGTGGAAGCAAAACGTCAAGGTCGTTGAAGCAAAACGTCAAGGTCGTTGAAGCAAAAAGTAAGGTCGTTGTAGCAAAAAGTAAGGTCGTTGAAGCAAACTGTAAGGTCATTGAGCTTAAAAAACGCGGGTAACCAGCAACGCGACGCATGCAACAAGCTAAACCAATGAAGCAAATTGAAGCAAATTGAAGCAAATTGAAGCTAATTGAAGCTAATTGAAGCAAATTGACCCCGTTGAAGCACATTGTGCTTCAATTTGCTTACTTTTTGCTTGCAATTTGCTTACAATTTGCTTCGTTTTAGGCGTTTGCTGGTGTTTGCAGGTGTTTGCAGGTGTTTGCAGGTGTTTGCTGGCGTTTGCGGGCGTTTGCAGGCTAACGCCCGCAAACGTCGGGTGATTCTGGCGCGCGGGGGTTGCGCAAACGCAAACGCGGGCGCGCGGCAGGGGCGGGCGGACAAGGGAGCGGGCGCGGGCGCGGGCGAGGGGCAGTGGGAGGGAGGGCAACGGCGATTAGGTAGGACGCGCGGGAAAGAGAGCGAGGTGAGGGGCAAGAAGAAGTCGGGTGGCGGAGGGCGCAGGAAGAAGGAGAGAGAGGAGAGGGAAGGGGGAAAGGCGGGGAAAGGATCATGGAAAAGAAGAGGAACGAGTCACGCGGGTTCCTAATGCGTCTCCATTATGGTTCCAAGATTGCCCATATGGTAAGGGTATGGGGTTGTTTCATAAGCTTCAGTGCATCAGGGCTTCACCGCTTTAAATTAGCATGAGTGTAAGCATTATGCGAATGCGACTCTCGCTTTAGCGCCGACCACATTCGTCTTGACAGCCCGCCAAGTACCTTGCACAATGCGACCCACACGGGTTTCAGAACTGGAACCCCTAAGACCCTGAGACTCATACCACCATGTGATCCTGGCATGCCGTATACGGCCATGTATATGCACCAACTACACACATATCCGGGGGCGCCAGAAGAGGGGATACATGTTTCAGCCAATCGTGTCGGCCGAGAATTCGTGCCTATTGGCCAAGAGCGCCGATGCGAGCTGACACGTCGTCGCAGCGGCGCTGCTGCAGCACGCCACTGACGCGTAAAAGAGCGGCGCTAGCAATTATTCAAGCACTGCGGATGCATCGATCGATGCATGCAACCGTGTCGTCGTCGTCGTTGTCGTCGTCGTCGTCGTCGCCGCCGCCGCCGCCACCGTCGTCGTCGTCGTCGTCGTCCTCGTCGTCGTCGTCGTCGTCGTCGTCGTCGTCGTCGGCGTCGCCATCGTCGCCCGATGGATGGCGCGATGCATCATCCGATACGCCGTACGTCTACTGGTGCGCCCGCGGCGGGGCATCAGCCCCCTGCATGGCCCTCACGGCCTGCACGGCCCCGCGCGGCTGCGCCGCGCTGATCAGCTGGTTCGTCTCCGCGAGGCGGTCGGACACGAGCGCTAAGCGGTCGGCCACGAGCTGCAGGCGCTCCAAGACGTCATCGAACTTCCTCTCGATGCGCTCGATGTGTTCGGTCTTCGTCTCCATGATCTGCTCCATCGCGTCGGTGATGGTCTGCGTGTGCTGCTCCAGCGCGTCGGTGATGGTCTGCGTGTGCTGCGCTGCCGCCGCGGGTGCTGGCGGTGCCGCCGCTGGTGCTGGCGGTGCCCCCGCTGGTTGTGGCGGTTCAAGTCCTGGAGCTGGCAACGCTGGCTGATTCTGCTGGTAGTTGTAGTCCGTGTAAGCTCGTACGATCTGCTGCCGTCCGCGCGTAAATTGGCCCAGCTGATTCCACTGGCCCTGGGTCCTGCTAAGATGCCTGTTCCCCGTCAAATGGTCCGCTGTCACTCGGGTACCTGCATTCGAACACAAATAGCACCGCCAGAACTGGCCGGTGCGGCTCCACTCCATAAACGGCGCATCGGTCCACGTCCCTTCCTCAAACATCACTGACTGCGGGCACGTCATCTCGGTCTCCGTGTACAGGTAGGCGGCCATGCCGCCGCACTCCACGAACGAAAAAGCACAACCTGTGGTCGCCACAACGGCTTGGGCCCAAATGGCTGTCATCGTCGCCACGGCTGGATCCACTGTGTGGCCGAGGACCCCCATCCTGATCCCCCTCATCGGCCCTATAATCATACTCACCATCATCGTGTCCCGTGTCCTTACCACGCCCCGAAGCGGGGGCGGAGACGCGCGGCGCTGCGCATTCAACAAACGAGGGCCAGCGAGGACCCATGCTAAGCATCATAGGGCATGTGCCGCTGCGGATTCAACACGACGACCCACATGCACGCTGCGGGTTAACATATTCACAACAAAGGCCGAACGCGCGCAGCGGGTTCAAAACAAGGAAGGCCCAGACGAAGGACGAATGCGCAGGGAGCGCATGGCGCTGCGGGATCAAAACGAGGACCTAGCCTGCGTGGGTTTGGTGCTGCGTGGTTGTATATGTGCGGTGGGTGATGTGTGCTTGTTCGAAGCTCGGCTATAGCGCATGCGTCCGCCGACCACGCGCGGGCCTCGAGGAGCATGAGTTAGGTTTGTTCGACGGTGCGGGGGTTCTGAGGTATCCCCAAGATAGGGGTATTCCCAAGATAGTGTAGCATTGGATGGTGAGACGACACGACGATAATACGATACGACGACACGACGATAAAGACGCCCAAAGACCGCCGAGATCGAGCGACATTTGGCCCACAGACCGTTTCCTTAAACGTTTTTTGAAGGAAGGGGGAGGATGCATTTTTTTGGCTCGGTTGTTGGAAGGGGCCCCAAGGCGAGCTCCCAAGTGATGCGCCTTGATGGGCGGAGACCAAGGTGGGGCGCTCGGGCTTCAGGAAGGGGAGGCCCTGAGGGGAGCCAATCGGGGCACCGTTGAATGGCACAGCGCGGCATAGCTAGCTATGAGCCAGGGGTGATAGTTACAGCGCTGGGCGGTGGGACGGCACAACGATATGACGATGCTACGGTACACCGTATCGGGTTATCGGCTTGTCTGTTGATCACCTGGCGGTACCATATATCGTCTTATCATCGTATCGTTTGGCGGCTTTCCACACCGTTGTATCGCCTTACCGTCTTGTCGTATTATATCACTTTATCGTTGTATCGTCGTATAGGCGCATCGTCTAGCTTTGAAACAGCAGGCCCCATAGTTGCCCACAATGTGTACATATATGTGTATATATATGTATATGTATGTGGATGTATGGGCGTGTGCGTGAGCTTTTCTATCCACGATGACCAGTGACAGCTCCTACCATGCCTCCAGGAGCCCTCCATGTCTCCAACGCCCCAAGGCTGCTCCCAGGAAGTCCCCAATGCTCTTGCACTGGTTTGAGACAGCCACCCCACGAAACCACACCCTGCAAAACCACTGACAGGTTTTATGTGTTGTGCAGTTCCACCGCGTCATGCCCGATGGGCCTTCAAGACTCCACGCTGGCTCCAAGATGGCCCAATAGAGCCTCACGAGGCGTCCAGGGGGTGGGTGAGGGAGGCACGGTGAACCCACGAGCGCCCACTACCACCCGCAGCCCACGAGAGCCACATCAGGAACACGAGCCCAGACGAGCAAATTTCCAACCAGCAAAGGACATTGATGTAGTGTGGTTATGATGTAAGGGCAGGACAATGGCATGGCCTTCGGGCACTGCTGGGCGTTCTGGCAGGGGGGGCAATGAGAAATAGGCCCCACCAATAGGGTTGGTAGGCAACCGTGCCAGCACCCAAGGGGCATTGCGGGAACAAAAAAATGAAGGCAATCGAGTGAGGCAGTGACGACGCGCACAAGTGTGCGACTGGCGAGGCACACGCAATCCAAGTCAAACTGCCCCGCTCTAAATGGCGATGCGCAGAGGGAGGCCGCTGCCGCGGCAAGGACGCTCTCAGCTTCAACGCACATCTCGCATGGCGCGGCGGATGCTCATCAACCCGCCTTGTGGGCATTGGCCGCTGACCAAACGTCAGACGATTAGACCAAGCGCCAACCGCGCCGTCGTACTTGGTGCCAAACACACACTCACCAACAAGAGGGGCAGCCTTAAACAGGCGCATCTGGTAGAGGAATAGCGCGCCGCGCAACCCTTGCGGGAGGCGCCATGCCATCATCATGGCAATGCGTGGGCGAACTGATATCTTCGCCCTCGTCGCAGGAGTAGTCTGCCGAGACGTTGTCAGACTGGTCATCTTGCGAATCAGACTGGTCACCCTGCGAGTCGAACTGGCCACGCTGCTCCAGCAGCTCCATCGCGGGCTCTGCGGTCCGCTCTAGCAGCGGCAGCACCACGCCCCGACGCCTCTCGTTCAGCCTGTCCCGCGACGTGCCCCTCAGCTCGTGCAACAGCTGACGCCTCAGCCTTGTATTCTCGTCCGTCAGGCCGTCGATCCTCGCTCTGTACATGGCTGCCATATCGATCAGTCGGTCAGCCGCCGAGCTCTGCATACGGGCGGTCCTCTCCGCCGCGCGAGCATGCGCCTCGACCGACGACGACGACGACGACAACCCTTGTCGCTCGCGTCGGTCGTCGTCGCCGTCGCATTCGCTGTGGATCCCTTTCGCTTTCGTCGCCGCCCTTTGTCGTGTCCGCCATTGCCGTCGGTCGTCGGCGCGTCGTCGTTGTCGCCCCTCGTCGTCGGTGTCGCCCTTGTCAGTCCTCATAGTCCTCGTCGCCGTCGTTGGCCCCTATCGGTGCCCTCGTCGTCGCCGTCGTCGTCGAGCTTTGTCGTTGCCGCCGTCGTCGTCGCCGTCGGCGCCGATCTTGGTCGCCGATGTCGTCGGCCATTGCCGTCGTCGCCGCCGCCGCCGCCGTCGATGCCGTCGTCGGGCAGTGACGAGGGCCGACTGTCGACGACTCCGACGGCGTCGGCGCTGCATGGTGACGAAGACGACGGCTCTAGCGACGACACGCACCGACGACGACGTGCACGACGGCCGACGGCGACGAATACGGTTGGAGCCGACAAAGGCAACAACCGTATCCGTCGCCGTCGGCCGTCGTGCACGTCGTCGTCAGTGCGCCTCGTTGCCACAGCCGTCGCTTTCGTCAACATGCAGCGTCGGCACCGTCGGAGCCGTCGCCAGTCGGCCCTCGTCTCGTCACTGCCCGACGACGGCAACGACGGCGGCGGCGGCGGTGGCGACGGCGGCAGCGGCCGACGACATCGGCAACAAGAATCGGCGCCGACGACGACGACGACGATGGCGACAACGACGAAATTCGACGACGACGGCGACTACCGACGACGACACAGAGCGACGACGACAAGCGCCTGCCACTCGGCCAGCGTCGGCTGGAGCGCCAACGCGTGGCGCAGGCGCTCGTCGTATGCAGCGCCGCCACCCTGGCGCGGCGATCTCGAGCGGCTCGGCTGGGCGGCCGCCGTGGTTGGGCCCGCGGCGCCAGCCGCGAGCAGCGGCGACGCCGTCTCTGCCCCGCGCCCCGTCACCACCATCAGTTGCCACCCCTGCGCGAAAGGGCAACCAAGCACCGTCGGGCTTGCAGGGGGCGCAGGAGTCGCCACAGCGGCCGCTTGCCCGTCGTCTTCGGCGGGCGGCGCTCCAGGCAGGAATATTGCCGCACTCATGGGGCCTGCGCCTGGCTTGGTGCGAATGCCCTCGCACGGTGCGCAATGCTTCGCCCGGGGCACACAGCGCCCCGTAGATATCTGAACAACAAATATTATGCTACATAACGGACAATGGCTTTTGGGGGGTTGTGGCTTTGAGGCCCAAAGTCCAGAATCCGATGCAATTGCTACGTTGAAACCAGACAGGTATATATATATATATATATATGATAAGCCCTAGAAGCATGCCCAACGAACAGCGCGTGCCACGTAACCAATACATGCGCCATACAATGCCAGCCATATACAGTCGGCACGCCTTACGAGCCACATGCACCGATAAACCATGAGCAATGCATACACCATTATGAGCCACATCAGCCGTACATGCCCTGGACGTCCTACGCGACATGTTTACAATATCAATTGTCTGACCCTCATACGACATATGGGCACATTGCACCCTATAACGTCGGTAAGCTCCACAGGCCCTGTATATAGGCCTTGTTAGCCCTATATGCTTGGTCATCAGCACGGCCCTTGCAGGCCTCATGGCCTTCATACGCAGCAGCCACACAAGGCCCTATATGCACCAACTAAGCACTGACATCACAGACGCCCACCGTAAACCCTAGACATGGCCCCACAAGGTCTAAGACCCCACTTCACCGTAGACGGCATACACGCAGATGCTACAGATAAGACGTACCAGCGCGACCAAGACTCCCAATTATTTGAATCATATACGTTGCATTGGAACCACATATAGACCACGTAACCCACGTGCACCGTCTAAGACATCAGGCTTATGAGTCTTCTGTACAAGCCCCGCGAGCCCCATCCAGCCCCGTGAGCCTTACAGGCCTTATAAGTCACTCCAGCAATGCAAAACCAGCGGGCGGCGTCGAGGCCGCGACGAGGCGTCGGCGGCGGCGACAGAGCAGCCGCCAGACCCGCACCCAAGCGCAGTTTATCATATAAGTCCAGCAGTCTTCTGGGCACAGGTGGTTTAAGTAGCTCGCCCTTGCAGCTTACAATCGTAACCCCTCACACTGCTCTATCCCCTAGACTTCGCCGCAGCGTCCGCAAGACCCTGCAGGGGGGGGGGGGGGGGCGCAAAGCTGGTCATGCGATATCCTGAAGTCATTGCTAATCGACCCTGCTATACTTTGCAAACCAGGCCCTAGCAGACCCTGCAAACGAACCTGCAATGCATTCCAACACCCTGCAATACCATGCACATGACCCTGCCATGCCTTGCAATTGCCCTGCACCTCCGCTTCTGGGCGTGGATCGTCTATGAGGTTAACTCTTCCCTGGCGGCCTCTCGGGGCACTCTCAAGGCTTCGGGGCGAAGGAGGGGGGGGGGGGGCTAGGTGGCCCCACGAGGGGGGTGCGCCAAAAGAGCCCCGCGAAGGTCCCAATCGAGCTACAGGAAGGCCCCACGAACGACCCCAGACTGAGCACCCCTGCTGTCAAGGGCAAGGGCCGTCATCTTGACAACCCTCGGGGCCCTCATTGAGCCAGTCTTGGGCACCATTCGGGCACTTGGGGCGCCTTCCCAGGAGGAACCACTTGCTGTAAATGACGATAGTCGCCGTTTCGACAGCTGGATGGCCCTTGAGGCCTCGATGGGGGCTCTCCTGGGGCCCTCTTGGGACCCTCTTAAAGCCCTTCGGGCGCCCTCCCCAGGCACCGGAAAGGCCCTCAGAATGCTTCAAGAGGGACCCACGATGAGCCCACCTGCTGTCAACGATGAGGGCAAGGACCTTACCAGCAAGGAGCTCCCTTAGGGGCCCATATTTGGGCCCTCCTGGGCACGTCTATGAGCCTGGCTTGTACCCTTAAGGGCCCCTCCCCCAGGGCCCTTGGGCAAGCCCAAGAGGAGCCCCCCCCCCCCCCCCTGCAGCCAAAGACAAGGGCAGTCACGGCCAGGTGGCACTCGTGGGGTCCCCCTTGAGACCCTCCTGGCGTCATCCCGCGGCCTTATTGGGGCTTATTGGAACCATCTTAAGGCTCATCCCAAATCCCCTTGGATGCAACATTGCCCCCCCCCCACACCACTACCACTCTCGGGGCCACCCCGAGGCTCTCGGTTGCGCTGCATGCTGCCACATTGCATGTTGCAACGCATCCCTGACCAAGACATCTTGTCTAGTCATCTTATCTGGATGGGCTGGTAGGGGCACGCGAAGCATCTCCATTAAATGCAAACCAATAGGTCCATGCACCGCTTCGCTACCTTTAGCCCCAAAACACAAACTGGCACAAGTGCACTCCAGGGCGGGAAGGTTGGGGGAAAGTTGACATTAGGTGTAAATGCATGGGGTGGGGAAGGAGCAGCGGTGTAAGGCGTTGTAAAAGGTGAGAGGGGGGGAGCCAGGGTTTGAGGCCGTGGTGGGTTTGTACAACCGTGGTGGGGGTGTTTGGTTTTTGTGTTGTTTGTTTTGTGTGTTGGGTGGTGGGGGTGGGTGGTGTTTTTTTTTTTTTCTTTATTTTTTTTTTTATTTATATTTTTTTTTTTGTTTTTTTTTATTTTTTTTTTTGTTTTTTTTTTTTTTTTTTTTTTTTTTTTTTTTGTTTTTTTCTCTGGCGCAGGGCATCTCAAGACGCCGATGTCTGCACTCAACGTGTTTTCCCAGACGGTTGTGCATCGCCTGTGCTGCATCAAATATCGGCGCCTGCTAGGCGCAGGCGGCGGGAAGACGAGCAACAGACAGCAAGCTGCAGCTCTGAGAGTACACGCGCGGGCGGCCACGACACGATTGCCGCATGCATGGTTGGGCAAGCCATGCCC
Organism: Prorocentrum cordatum; assembly: GCA_963575745.1. Classification (NCBI taxonomy): domain Eukaryota; class Dinophyceae; order Prorocentrales; family Prorocentraceae; genus Prorocentrum; species Prorocentrum cordatum. The sequence goes on from CAUYUJ010016638.1 coordinate 142,853, forward strand.
TTCCACCACGCAGCTCGCGAGCAAAATGCACGCGATGGTTAAATTGCCAGTCCTCTGGGCCAAAGTGGCCCCTGGGCCAACGCTTGCATCACACACCTTCTACCCTTTCTGTACGTGATGTTCCTCCTCACTCCACCTACCTGGGGGGGGGGCACACTGTGGCAGCGCCCAAAGTGGCCCCAGCAAGGAGTGGCCAAAGACTAGCTCGCGAGCATCGGTTCTGGATGGGGTGTTCGGGGTCAGCGGTGCGGTTCTGAGCTATGCGCCGTACTCATCACAACAAGTGCGTGCGGCCTCGCGCGCGAGCAACCCCAGAACCTCTGCCCACCATGAGACGGACTGGCTGCAAGCATTAACGTCCTACCTACATATCTGGCGATTGCTCACTCATCACTTAGGCTGCTTCGCACCTGCCTGATCGTCCTCTGGGCCGTCACCCTCCTCATCTTCATCTTCTTCGTCCTCATCATCTGCGCCGTCACGCTCGCTCTGGAGGGCCTCGACGCCAAAGCCGCCGATGTCCTTCTCGTCCCCTATGGTGATCTGCTCGGGCGCGGCGCGGGCAGCCTCGCGACCGCCGCCATCGCGCCCGCCAGCAGCAGGGCGATCGGAGCGGCCCGCAGCCTGCGACAACGCAGCGGGAGACAAGGCGCTCACGACGATCATAGGCACAAGACGTGCACTGGACGCAATCGCTGCAACCACTCGGCAACTCACAAACCACCGTCGCACAATACAAATCAGGCGAACATTGCACACTAGCAACACAGCAACGGCGGACACGTTGATGACAAGTCTCACCAACTCTTCAGGGCGGCATATGAGAGGACGGCCACACCGAGCAAATGAGGGAAGCGAAGGACGAGACTGGACGCATGCATGAGGGAGCTGGGAGACGGACGATGAATCGCATGAGGAGGATGGGACGGACCATGAGTAGAAGGATGATGCTGACACGGGTGAGGGGAGGACATCGGCCGAGAGAGGGGAGGGTTGCAATTCCCACCCCCGTTGCAACCCCCCTCCCCCTCCCCGCCCCCCCCTTCGCACATCCCCCAATCGGAGCCAGAACCACGCGCACCTCTTGGGTAGCTCTCAGGGGGGCTCTTGGTGCGCTTCTGGGCGCTCGCGGGCCAGTCTCGGGCCTTTTTTTTTTTCTGGGGCATCTGTTGGGGTTATCTTGTGCAGCTTTGGATCCGTCTTGAAGCCTCGGGAGGGGTCACCGCAAGCAAAAAAGGCAACGCAACACAACGCATTGATAACCATTTGAAATTTGGGTTTTGATGAAACCGTGGGCCTCTTGATGGCCCTCCAGTGGGGGGCTCTTTGACCATTTGTGGCCGACTGGGGGGCGGTCTTGGGGGCTCTTAGGGCATATTGTAAGCAGCTCGGGCGTGCGTGCGTTGTAGTTGGCCATCTTGGAGGCCCAGTTGCAGTCCGATGTCGTTTTGGAGCCGTTGCGGGAAACCTTGGACGCTTCAACCTAGCAGACCAGTCTCCAGGTCCTGGGGAGCGGGGTAGGGCGAGGGTGTTACTTTCCTCGAAGGAGGGAGGGGTTGGGCGAGAACGTGGTTTAAGCCACTTCCCTGACCACCCCAACTTGTCAATGCATCGTTTCTGGATGTGCTGGTGGCAACACGCTAAATCGTAACCACTGTTATCTAGGACCATGCGCCTGCCTGAACGCACGAGAGATGCAAATCAACAAAACAGGGAAGCAACTCAGCCTCAGTGTCATCCCTCTCAGCGCCATGCTTCTCAGCATCATCGTCATCATCACGGGCGTCAGGAGCAAGCGACGGCAATGGGGTATCCTGGATGTGTTTGTGCTTTGCTTTCTTCTGGCCGCCGTCGCCCGTCAGCTCAGGCTTGCGCTCCTCTCCTCCTCCTGCTCCTGGCTTTGCCGCCTTCGGCTTGCCTTTCTTGCCCTTCTTGGTGCCGTCGGCCGCCTCCTCTGGTGACGCCTGCTTCGTCGCTGCCATCTCTCGCGCCTCTGCAGCGCGCAACTGCTTCCTCAACTTGTCAGCCTCATGCTTTGCGTTCTTCTGCTCTCGGGCCCTGATGGCCTGCTCCTGTGCTCGAATCGCTTCGATCTCCTGCATCCTCGACTCCTGAACCTGTCTGTTGAGCCCCTCTGAGATGCTTCTCCTCGCTGTCCACTGCTCCTCGAGCCACTCCTTCCCCGACGTAGTGAAGAGCGCGTAGCTCGCGGTCTTCGTCGGGTCCCACTTCGAGACGGCCAGCAAGCTGTGAAACTCCGCCTGGCCCCCGCCCCACCCCCAACGAGCGCTGCACGCACCCCAAAAAAAACGCACGAGGAGACACGATAAACACCACAGGGCAACCATACAAATGCAAGACCAGCGCCACCTGTCCAACACACGTGACCACATGGGACAACCAAGAAGCCACGAAATGCACGCCGCAGGTGAAGCCGCGCGCGCGTGAAGCGCACGCAACTTCACCTGACCACGCGCCACGGAGGCATCCGACGCCCTTTTGGGCACCCTTGGAACGACCAACCGACGCGAGCAGCCAAACGAACAACGATGCAAAGGATCGGGGCAAGGGTATTCGCGGACTCGTGTCGTTCCGACCCGATCCTGGATCGGGTCGAAAAGACGCGAGTCCGCAGAGACCCTCGACTTCCTCCTCCATCTCTCCCCTTGCTCTTCCGTTCTGTCCACTCTCCTCCTTCTCCTCCTCTTCCTCCTCCTCCTCCTCCTTCTCTTCCTCTTCCTCCGCCACCCTCGCGTCCTCGTCCTGATCCTCAAGTCTGTCTCCTTGTGCACATGCTCCGCTCTCTCGCCCGCCCCGCCCCTCCATGTTCTCGATGTACTCATGCTCCGCAAGGTGCCGCAGCGCACGCTGGTCGGGCTTCTTCAGGCCCTGGATGGTGGCAATCCATTTTGGTATCTTCGTGTCATCGCCAAGCTCGCTGGCGTACTTCCCGAGTGGGCGGCCGTTGTGCTTCATGCTGTCGTCGGAGTCGTCGCTGTCCGCGCTGTCGTCGGCGTCGTCGCTGTCGTCGTCGTCGCCCGAGGCCGCCTGCAGCGGCTGCCGCTGCTTCAAGTTCTGCTTAAAGGCTGACCGCGGCCGCGAGTCCGAGCGACAGCGCTTCTTCCCCCTCATGTTGCTGGTGTGGCCCTTCTCGCGCTTCTGGCCGCCGCTCTTCTCCCTCTTGCTGTCGTTGCCCTTCTTGAGCCTGTCGCCAATGTCGATATTGTGCTTCTCGCCCTTGCTGCGAGCCTTGACTGACAGCTCGCTTCGACGATGGCCTTTGACAGGGGTCTGATCCTGCTTGTCGCTCTTGCCGACAAAGCCGTCCTCCTTCTCCTTCCTCATCTTCATCTTCTTCGTCTCGGCCGAGCCGATCACGTCATTGGAAGCTGAGTCCGACATGTCGCCTGAGTTCTGATCGCTGTCGCTCATGTCTGAGTTGTCGCTAGCCTTGGCCTTCTCCATGGCCGCGAGCGCACTCTTCAACCACGGGTGCTGGCACTTCATCTTGGCGAGCTCCTGCGCGGGCTGGCGGGCGCGCCGCCTCTCGGTGGCAGTTTTGACGTTTCCACGGGTTTCTTTGTGGGCCTCTTGGGGGCCTCGTGGGCTTCTGGAAGTCTTTTGGAGTCTCCTGGGCGCCTCCTGTGGCCTCCTGGGGGCATCGGTTTGGCGGGTGTCTTGCACTGTCGCTTTGTGCTCCCCCTTTTGGCTTTCTCTTGGGGTGGGCCTCTGGGGGCCGTCTGGTGGGCCTCAGGGGCCGCCCTGGGGCCCTCTTAGGCCGCGCTGGGGCCCTCTTAGGGGTTGCTTGGTCCGCCTTAGGGCGCTGTTCGGAGCCTCGATGTCCGGCATGGAGCGTCGAGGCACGAAGAAGCGAGAATCCCAATCACATAGGAACCCTGAGTAAAAATCAATGGTTTGACATCTTGGCACCTTCTCGGGTGGCCTCGTAGAGCGCCCCCGTGGCTTCTTGGAGGTCTATTGGGCCCTCTTGGGGCCACTGGGCGTTTATATTGGGCGCTCTCGGGCCGCCTTGGAGACTTATCGGGCCCTCTTGGGCAGCGCGCGTGCACGACGGTGTGCTCATGTCTAGACCACCTCGCCCAATCTACACGAAGCGCTGCTTTGCTGGTCTACTCACCTCAGCTTAACCCTGTGCTGCGCGCGCAACTCAGGCTCGAACTACTCTACTCTGACCTACATGCTACACCTGTTATTTACGCAACTCCATGCTAGATAACGCTTCCCCTAGGCATTCCACCACATACTTTAGTGCACCCTATGCCAACCTACTTTCAACTCTGCAATGCCCACCACGGCGCCACGAGGCACGAAGTGGAGTTACCCCCATGCTTCTGATGCCCCCTGCCCTGAACTCCAAGATGCTGAAGATGGCCTCCAAGACGGCCCAAGAGCCCCCCAAGACGTCCTCCAAGAAGGCCCGAAAGGATCAAAATGGCCTCCAGGCTGCCAGGATGACCTTCAAGATGCCCACGTGTTCCCCGAAGGCTTTTCAAACCGATTCGGGGACCACGTGGCCCGATAGCTTGGCAGGTCTGGCCTCAACGTTCGGCCACATAGGCGCTTCCACAATTGCAGGGGGCGGCGATGATTCGCCGTAGGCGTCTTCGATACAATCCTACATGACGCTCCCCTCCCATTCCCCTTGCACGCTCCTCTTTTCAGCCGCTGCCTCTTCCCTCCCCTTCCCTCCCTCCACGTCCTCGTCAGCCTGCCTCTTCAATGACTCGTACATGTCTTTCACCTCGCGGACGCCCTCCTCGGCGGCCAGACATTGGCATGGCGAAACGGGGACGCCGAGGACGACGGCGACGACGACGACTACGGCGAGAATGGTGCTGATAATGTTGCTAATCGATAGTGGGATCGATAGTGAGATCGATAGTGAGATTATCAGATTGACAGTGAGATCGGCAATGGGATCGATAGTGCGATTGGTTGCGGGACCCCGTGGCTCATAGCAATATGACCGATGATTGAAGTGCGAGGGCCGATGCACTGTGAATGAGCATCGGAGGCTGAGGGTCGAGACTCGGGGGTCGAGGATCCGAGGCCAAAGTGCGGGAATCGAGCCGAGGACAGAGGACTGAAGTTCTCAATCGACCGCCGAGGGCCCGTATTTGACGTTTGCGGGCCACGGCACCAGCTCCTCACCATCCTCATCCACATCATCACCCTCATTCACTTCCTGCTCCCCTCTCTGCCCCCCCCCCCCGCATGCCCACATTTCTGACAAGACCTAGCCACGATTGCTCAAACGGGTGAGGGGTGTGGACGGTGAGCGACACGCAGAGGGCAATGCGAGCGATCACACTATCGATACCATCGACCATGCAAGTGGTAGAATCACCGATTTCATTATCGATCTCATTCCTAATATCACTATCGATCTTACTATCGGTTTGAGTGTGTTGATCGCCGAGTGCACGTTCATTCGCGCGGCGCAGTGCGCACAGCACTTCCCAGGGTAGCGAACGCTTACGCAACGCACTCGACAATGCAACGCAACGCAACGCACTACAATGAACGCAGCACCACATCATTTACTGGGACCTGAGGAGAGGGAGGGCATTTGCGCTAATGCACGCGGCAGTGCAAGCAAAAAAGGGTCGGTCCTTCTTGCGCTTGTTCCACTGCTCTTGCCACACGGTCATCTGGTGCCCCATCGTAGTGTCTTTATCTGCCCTGAATTGCTTTGAAGCTGGAACGTTCAGAGCACAACATAAAAGCTTGAGGCACCGTTGTTTGTAATTTGAGCCCTGGGTCGTCCGAAGGTTTGCCAATGCTTCGCTATGCTCTTTTGCTTTGCTCCTGTCTGTGTAACGATTGATCATGGTCCCTCGAACCTGCCTCATGTGAAACGAACTCTTGGATCCAAGCTCACCGAGATCTTCTGCTGTCACTCCGACACCTTTCAAATTCAGGATAATATACTCTACCTGTTTGATCGTTAGTTTGTCGTACTTGCGGTGGCGTGCTCGAAGCTCGATCTCTGCCTCATATATGTAATCATCAGACTCGTCGTCTGAATCTGAGCCCTTTCTTTTTTTAATATCATCACTTTTACCATAATACGCCTTCATGCCAGAAGTCAACAAGCTCTGAATCGGATCTGGGCCACTGCTCGATTTGCTACGCCTTTTGCCCATCGTCTGTCCTGTGTTCGGTATGCGGACAGCCCCGTGCGCGGCGAAGACGTGCAGGCTTAGCTGCTGAGCCAAACAAGCAATGCGGATCATGATGCATCCCTGCACTGACGCGCATCGCAATGCACTTCAGGCAACGCAGGACATGCACTGATTGCGTGGACAATGCAAGCCTATGCAACACATACCACATCACATGAATGCACCGCCATGCAATGCCAGTCTCACAATGCAGTGCACAATGCAAGTACATGCAACAGGCGCAGATCGTGTATGAATGTTCGCCGACGCTGGGCCCAACCGTACAGGCACAACCGCGCGCTGCACATATGCGCACCCCCTCTTGCTGTGAACGGAATGACGAGGGCAAGGCGTATCAATTCACCAAGATGTGGCAGGGCAGGGGACGCGGGGGCAAGATAGTAATTGTACACACACGGCAGAGCAACCTGGTCTGTCGAGGGCAAGGTTGAGGATGGCACGGCGAGGGGGCAAGATGCGGGAAAGCGGATGCATACTTGCACACCAGGCGGAGGGGTGAAGGGAGCGGCGGAGTCGAGGTCGCGGGGGGGGGGGGGCTGAACGGGGGGGGCGAGGGGGCGAGAAGCATGAGGGCGAGGGCATACGTATAAAGAGACGGGCTGGCGACGGCGGCGGCGACGATGACGATGGTCGCGGGGAACAGTAAGGGACAGATGGGGACCGTAGGGGGCCGTAGGGGACCGCAGACGACCAAAGCGACAATAGGGCACCGTAGGGGACCGCAGGGGGCCGCAGGGGACCGCAAGGAACCGTCGGGGTCCGTAGGGGCCCGCAGTGGACCGCAGGGGACAGCGGGGGGCCGTAGGGGACCGACGGGGCCGCATAAGACAGAGGGGACCGTAGGGGTCCGCGAGGGGCAGCAGGGAGCAACTGGGGACCGTATGGGGACGTAGAGGGCATCAGAAAACAGACTGGGCAGTAGGGGCCCGTAAGTAACCGTTCTCTGGGAAGCCATGAGGAAACCTGGGGAATCACAGAGGGTCCCTGTGGATCCTGGGGGGTGGCCACGCGAAACCCAGGGGGTTCATGAGGGGCTTTGGGGGTTCCAGAGGGGCCCGCGCCCAAAATAACCCAGCATAACCAAACCCCAACAATATATTCACTGACATGCATGGGAGTGCGCTGCAGCCACACCGAATTCTCAATAAAACACGCATGCGCGACTTAGTACACCACGCGAACGCACTACACCAAAACATTATAACAACGTATTACACGAATACACTAACACCTGATACTACGCGAACACTCTGCGCTAATGCACTACACACATACACTACAATAATACACTTCACTCATGCGCTCTACGAAGACACTGCACGACAACGCTACGCGAATACGCGACACGGACGTGCTACGCCAATTCATGCCACGACATCAACAATTATGATTCGTGTTGTTGCATGGTTCCAGGGGGGCCTTCAGAGAGCCCAAGAAGTCATTTTTCGAGCCGCGAAGCCTTTCAAATGTGAGCCTCCGAGAAGCCATAACCCATCGCAACCATAAAGGCACTCAATGTTTGTTGCCTTCCCGCCGTTTCGCCCCCGTCAGCTTGCCAATGCCTCAAGGAGGCCTGGGGGTGGCCAAAGAGAGCCCCGCGAGAGGCCCCAGATTGCCCCAAGACGGCACCAGCGTCGTGGACTAGGCAGCGCGTCGTAAAGTGTCGCGTACTAAACATCGCGTGCTCAGTGTCGCGCATTAAGTAAGTGTCGCGTAGCGGTGTACCATTAGCTGCCGTAATAACGTAGGGCCGGCGCGTCGTGTAGTAGCGCAGGTTGATTACGCAATAGGTTCGTGTAGTGCATTGGCGCCGTGCAGTTGTATTGTGTACTATATTAGCGTGTTAGCGTAGTGTATTCGCATCGTGTTGTAATGTAGTGTATTCGTTTGGCGCGTACTGTAGTGGCAGATTTAGCGTCGTTTCTGTCGTATTACATTTAGTGCAGCTTATGTCGTGCCTTCAACTTAATATAAGCTCGTGTGCGATCTGTAATGCGAAGACATTCGCGCCTCATCTTCAGTGCCGCACGCCTAATGCATTGTAGCAATTGTAGCGTATATAGTGTAACGTAAGAGCCGTAGTGTACCAGGTCTCGCGTGGAAAATGTAGTGCGTTAGCTGTAGTGGGTTGCCCATCGCGTTTAAATTGTTGTGCCTTACGCGTCGTGCCTTTTAGTGTCGCATATTAAGCGTAGTGTCCTAGGTGTCGTGTCTTGAGTGGCGCGCGCGAAACGTCGTGTGCAAAGTGTCGCGTATACTGTGTAATTGTCGCGCGCGGGATGTCGCGCGATGCCGATATGTGTAATGGGCCGAGCGCCGTGCGCTAATTACCGCGTGCTCAGTCTTAGTCATGCGCAGTCGTAATGCACTACCCATTGCCGTGGTTGAAATGTCCTATATATACTGTCGTGTATTATGTGTAGCGCACGGGCTGTAATGTAGAACGCGTTGTGCTTCAGTGTCGCGCATGAATGAAAGCATCGCGCATTAAATGCCGCGTATTATCGCGCATTAAGTGCTATGCAGTTCGCTGTTTAAAACAGTTGACAATGTCTCGTAACATGTGCCGCGCGCCAAGCGTTGCGCGCTGAGTATCGCGTACGAAAAGTCCCGCGTTACGTGCCGCGTAGAGTGTGCTAGTGTGGAGTAGTGTGTTCGAGCGATGCATTTGCGCGGTGTGTTAATGAAGTGGATTCGTGGATAAGTGTCGCGCGATAAAGATCGAGCGTTGAACGTCGCGTATGAATGGTTCCGACGTAAGTGTCACGCGCACAGCGTGATAGCGTGGATTAATGTAGTCGCGTCGTGTATTAGTACGGGGTAGGTGTGCAGTGTATTAGTATATTGTGTTCGCGTGTTGTAATGTATTAGAATAGCGTAATGTATCAGATCCTGCATCCTCTACGCATGGTTATTTTTCTTTTTATGGTCAAAGTTGCCCGAAGATTTAAACGCATCGTGAGTTCTATTCTGAATAGCATGGCCCCCCCACGCCGAAGAAAACCCAATGATATCCTCGGCGCACCAGGAACACCCCGACTAACCCCCAATAGTTTCAACAACCCAACGATATCCCAAAGAAACTGGACGTTCTGAGCACGTGCGACTGAACCTTGAAAGTCCTGCATATCCTTGTGGGATCCCGAGGAACCCAAAGGCAACCTGAAAATTCCTTGACGAGGATGAGGAAAACATGCAGAATCCGATTGAATATTTAGACATCCTGGAATCCTGAAGAAGTTGAAGGGAAAACTAAGAACACCTGGGTCAGTCCCTAAAAACCGAACTCTGATACATCCTGAGGAAGGCAGATGAATCCTGAAGAGCCCTGACGTACAAGCAGGCACCCAAGTAAACGTCCCATATGCACCCCGAGAAACCACCACGCTTCGAAGACGCCTCTGGCCCACAAACCAGGCGCGCTTTAGGATGAGCCGCGGGCCCACGAACCCAAAGAGCGCCCAAAGGAGACCAAGACAAAAAAAGAACAAAAAACTAAGTAAAACGGCAATTATGAGGATTTTCAATTCTGTATACGACTCACTTCTCAAGCGTTTTCGTACTTAGTACCTACGCCAGGAACGTCTCGGACACTATTCGTTTGCATGGTGATTGCATCATCCTCGACCGGGCGTGCCGCAATGCTGTTCTAGACGCTCATTCATCTCCGCATCCAGACTTTGAATCTGACCACCAAGCTGCTCATGTGCGACTCGACTTGTCGAGCGCCGCGACGAGGCGACGACGACGACGACGCGTAGACGAGGCCAACCCCAACCGCGCGACCACCAGCCAACGACCCATATTTCCATCAGCATTTAGCAGAGTCACTGCAAACACACCCGCGCACATCAACAGACAGCGAGTGGTGCGCAGACACGGAGCGAACGCTAACGACTGCATCCAAAGCTTATGGGGCCCAGCGTGCCCGCCCCAACGACTGCCATCGAGCACCCGACCACGAACGAACAGAACAGTTCCACGACCTCATCGCACAACGGCGCGGCGCGCCACAGGAAGACGCTGCTGCCCGTAAGGTTACCAGCGAGAGGATATCTAAGACGCCTACGGCAAATCACCGCCGCCCCCCGCCCTTTTGGAAGCGCCCAGGTGGCCGAGCGTTGAGGCCTGACCTGCCGGGCTATCGGACCATGTGTTCCCCGAATCGGTTTGGAGAGCCTTCGGGGAACGCGTGGGCATCTTGAAAGTCGTCTTGGCCGCCTGGAGGCCATTTGGACCCTTTCGGGCCTTCCTGGAGGACGTCGTGGAGGGCTCTTGGGCCGTCTTCGAGGCCATCTTCGGCGTCTTGGTCCTGGGCCGTCCTGGGGGCCTCCGGGGGCCGTCGTTGGCCTGTTGGGCGACCTTTGGGCGCGCTTGGGGCGCTTCGGGCCGTCGGGGGGGGGGGGGGGCAGGCAAGAAATAGCAACTGCCGCAATCCTTCGAAAACTCATGGGCGATCGCTGATTTTGATTTTTTCGGCCCTTCCTGGAGGCCTTCTTGGAAGCTTCTTGGGCCGTCTTGGGCCATCTTAGGGCCATCTTCGGTCGTTTTGGTGGGCCCCTGGCCCGTCCGACGCCGTCGGGGGCCGTTTTGGGGGCCCTCTGGGCCGACTTGGGGTCTTCTTGGAATGTCCCAGGGCCGTCTTGGAGGCTATTCTGGGCGTCTTAACGGCCTCCTGGCCTCCTGGGCCGTTCTGGGGCCATCTAGGAGGCCTCCTGGGCGATCTTTGGGGGCTCTTGGGCTGCGTTGGGCCTCCGGATGGCCGAAAAGAAACGCATGCCAAACACTTTAACAAACCTAGGAGCAACAATGTTTGCGGCCTTCCTGGGGGCCCTCTTGGGGGCCTCTTGGGCCGTCTTGGCCAGCTTCGAGCCAACTTCGGCCGTCCTGGTGGGCCCCTGGCCCGTCTGACGCCATCGTGGGCCGTTTGGGGGGCCTCTCTGGGCCGACTTGGGGTCCTCTTGGGGTGCTCCAGGGCCGCCTCAGAGGCCATCTTGGGTGTCTTGGAGGCCTCCTGGGTCGTCTTTGTGCCTTCTTGGGGCCGTCTTTGGGGCCTCTGGGGCAGTCCTGAGGCCATCTTGGAGGCCTCTTGGGCGCTGTGGGGGCGATCTTGGGGCCCTCTTGGGCCGTCTTGGGTCGTCGGAAAGCCGAGCAGGAGCAAATGCGAACATCCGTCAACAACCTAAGGCACATTAATGATTTTGGCCTCTTCGGGCCCTCTTGGGGGACCTCTCGGGGGCTTCTTGGGCCGTCTTGGAGGTCTCTTGGGCACCTTGGGCTGTCTTGGGCCGTCTTTGAAGTTTCTTGTGCGGACTTGGAGGCATCTCCTCCTTTCTTGGGCGGACTCGGAGGCCATCTTGGACCATCTTGGAGGCCATCTTGGTCGTCTTGGAGGCCATCCTGGGCGTCTTGAGGCCTCTTGGGCCGTCTTGAGGCCCTCTTGGGGGCCTCTTGGGAACGATCTTGGGCCGTCATGGGGCCATCTTGGAGGCCTCTTGGACGATCTTGGGGCGATCTTGGAAGCCTCTCAGGCCCTTTTGGGCCGTCGGGAAGCCGAGGAGGCGCACGTGCCAAAATTCTACAACAACCTTCGGAAAGTCAATGGTTTTGGCCTTCTCGGGCCTTCCTGGAGGGCGTCTTGGAGGCCTCTTGGGGGCGTCTTGGGCCGTCTTGGGCCATCTTGAGGCCTTTTTAGGCCGTCTTAGGTGCATATGTGGCCGTCTTGGAGGCATATCGGGGCCATCTTAGTTAGCTGTCTTGGAGGCCATCTTGGCCGTCTTGGAGGCACATGGGGGGCCGCCTTGAGCCGTCTTGGGGGACAATTTTGGGGAATTGAGCTCCTGGGCAATCCTCTCGGGGCCCCGGCCGGGCGGGCCGAATCCCCCGGGTGAGTTCTTTTGGGAAAAGAAGCAAAACCCAAACCCATGAAGTCTGGCACGCCAGGCACCACTTCGGATGTAGTGGCCCCCTTCGGCCCGTCCCGCCGCCGTGTCTGGGTTGTGGATCAGAGGCCTGTTGGGTGTTCGTTTGGATATCGTGGGAGGCCTTTCGGGGGCCTGTTGGAAGCAGTTTTGAGGCCTCTAGGGGGCCTCTTGGTCTTCTTTTTGGGCCTCTTGTGGGACTCGTGGGGCCTCTAGGGGGCTTCTTGGGCTCTCTTGGGGGCCTCTTGGGGCCTCTTGGTGGCCTCTTGGGGCGGGGCGCTGGAATGGCTGGTGCGTGTTCCCCTTCTTGGGCCCCTCTGTGGGCCGCCTTGGGGCTCTGTTGGGCGATCTTGGGCGCCTCTTGGGCCGTTTTGGCCCCTCTTGGGCCGTCTTGGGGCCCTGTCGGGGGCCTCCTGGGCCGTCTGGGGGCGGTCTGCGGGGCCTTCGGGGCCATCTTGGAGCGTCGGAAGCCCAGAAACGCGAGAGCGCGAAACACATCGAACACCAAACGGGATATCATAGTTTTTTGTCGTTTTGGGCCCTCCTTGGGGTCTTCTTGGGACGCTCTTGGGGCTTCTTTGGGGCTCTTCGGCCGTCTTGGGGCCGTCGTGGGCGTTTTGGAGCGCTCTTGGGCTCTCTTGGAGGCCGCTTCGGCCCTCTTGGGCGCTTTCTGGTGCCCTCTCGGCCCGTCTTGGGGCCCCTTTGGCCTTTGGAAAAGTCGCGCGAGGCAGCGCAGGTGCGCGCGGGGGCGTCGAGGAAATTTGAGAATATTCGGCCCCAGCCTGTAGAACACTAGAATCCCAACATCCTGAGTGCAGAGACCAGAGAACACATGATAGCCTGGGGGTAGCTCCACTTCGCGCCTCGGGGCACGGTGGCCGATTCAAGGAACTGCTACTTTTGGAACGGTCCCATCGGCAAGGGCAAATCAAGGACGTCATCGCCGATTCTGAATGCCTCATGAAGCTAGCGGGCACCAAGACTATGAAACACAACGACATGATGCCAGTGATGATTGGGCAAGGCGGCAACGACAAGACCGACCGACGCAGCATTGCTGATCTTTTCGCAGCGTTCTGCTAACAATTTTACAGATGCAGGAGCCCCCAAAACATGCTCTCGTCGCATGACATCCGCCCCTGCTGCGACCATGTACGCAGGGCGAAGTGCGCTAAACACACAACGAGCTCAACGCATGAAGCTGCGCGGGCGCCGCTTGGGGCCGCAGCAGACATGTTGAAACCATGATGAGCGTGCATATAAGAACATGTGCAATTCTTGTTCAGAGACGTTATTCACCCATGACAGCTACCGCCAGAACATTGGAGGCACACCGCCCATCACCGTGATTTTCAAGTCAGGAGTCTCTTATTTACCACATAACTATAGAGCAATTGCGATCATCCCTCTCCCGTGCAAGCTTGTGCCTCGATTCCTGTGTAATCGACTAGGGCCACTCATGGACCAGCTGCAGAGCGCGGGCCAATTAGGATTCAGACGCGGCCGCAACGCCGAGGACCACTGATTCACGCCGGCGCTTTGGCACAACCAATCAGGAACATTGCAATTACCCAAATGGGTTGCTGCGGTTGACTTCAAGAACGCATTCTATTGTGTCAGCCGCGGGGCACTATGGCAATCGCACAGTGCGCAGAACGTGCCAACATCATGCAACAACTTCCCCCGAACATTTAACATCGACCAATCCGCTACCGCTCAGACGGGCAGCGCCGGCAGAAAGTTCGACATTCAACGGGGGGTGCAACGGGGAGACCCACTCAGCTCCTTTTTTCCTCAACGCGCTACTGGAACACATTTCGACGCACGAAGGAAACATTGTGCAAACCAAAGTTTGTCATGCAGATAGGTTTTGCCACGAGCGCCCTCCTCGCCAGACTCGGCTTTTCAGACGGCGTTGTATTGTGCGTCCCAAACCTGCGTCATCTGAAATGTTTTCTGCGTGACCTCAATATCCAATCAGTATGGCGCGGCCTGGAAGTGCGCCCAGCATCCAGCATCCGACTTTCCACTCACGCCTCCACCTCTTGACCTCCAGCCTCCGCCACTTCAGCGCGCCGACCTCCAGTATCCAGCATCCAACTCCCCACCTCCACTTCATCTGTTGACCTCGCGCCACCGCCAGCTCAACATTCCGACCTCCAGCACCCAGTCTCTGACCCCCACCTCCACCTCCACCTGTTGACCTCGAGTCTCCACATGTGCCCTTCCATTTGCATCTCAACCTATCGGCCTCCAGCCTTCATCCGCTCGGCATTCCGACCCCCGACGTACGGCATCTGACTCCCAGTTTCACCTCCACCTATTGACTTCGAGCCTCCACCAGCTCAGCATCCCGACCTGCGGCAAACGGTATCCGACCTATCACTTCCACTTAACCCATCGACTCCCAGACTCCGCCAGTCCCACGTTTTGACCTCCAGCCTCTAACATTCGACTTCTCTTCCATATCCTCCTATCTACCTACAGCCTCCACCAGCTCAGCATTCCGACCTTCAAATTCCAGCAGCTGGCTTTCCACCTCCACCTCCGACGATCGACTGCCCACCCCCACCAGCTCAGCATTCCGTCCTCCATCGGCATTCCGACCTCCACCATCGAGCACCTGACCCTCCACTTACATGTCCACCCGTTGGCCTACAGCTTCTGCCAGGACAGCGTTCCGACCTCCAGCCTCTGCGTCGACATGAACGCCTTCAACCAACACCAACAGTAATCCCAGTAAAGACCCACCATCTTACGAGCACAGTTGTTGACCTCCACCTTCGGACCTGCAACCCCGACCATCCAAGATCTAGAGACCACCCCTCCAGCTCCCAGCTCCCAACTCAACCTCTCGCCCCAATATCGGCGTACACCTACACCTCGCGACATCGGGCACCAGACGTCGGAGCTCCAGCTCTCAGCTTTCGACGTCCAACTCCCGGCCTCGACTTTGAAACGCATCTGTTTCAACCTCCTCTGCGCTGCCCCAGACGTCAGACTCCCGAGTTCCGCAGGGACTCATCGGCGATGCACGGACAACATGCTCTGAGGGCTTCGGCCCCCTCCGCAGGCCCTGAAGGGACCCGCCCCCCCGCGGTGCCGCGCGCTCGCCTCGCCTCGTCTTGCCCATCCTTCGCCTAGTATATCTTGCCCGTTCACATATCCCCGTTCTTGCCTTTATAGTTGTTTCGTGCTTGTCCCGGAGGTCATGTTCGTCTTTCTCCCTTCCGTCGCCATCTCAGTGCCCCTCTCCGTCTTCGTGTCTTCCTTCGCCTATCCTCCCTCATCCTCCGTCTCTTATCCTCTCCGAGCCTCTCCTCCGCTCCTCTCCGTAACCATTTCGGCTCAAGTCTGATTCAAGTCTGTCCGCCGCGGCGGCCGCGGGAACCTTTGCGGACCCCGCGCCGGCGCATGGCCCCTGCGCGGCTGGGCGCTGGGGTTGCCGGGGCTGGTGGCACTGGCTGGGGCTGGCGCTGCTGCGGGCTGGGGGCTTGTCCCTTGAGCCCTGTGGGCGGTCGAAGTGGCGTGGGATCCACGTGCCCATGACGTTGTCCGAGCAGGCTGGCGCTGCCGGGGCTGCGGCGGCGGCGGCGGTGGCGGCAGCGGCGTGGGTGGAGAAGGGGCAAGGATAGCAGGTTCGCCTCGACAAGCGGCAGCTCTCCATGCTCGTCGGCATCGGGCTCCTGGTGCTCGTCGGCGGCGTCGCTCTCTGCTGCTCCATCGCGTGCCGTTGCTGCCCGCTCGTCGTCTTCGGATTCTTCGGCGGGCGCGCCTGGGCCTAGCGCCGCCCCCTCCCCTCCCTCCCCGCGGCGAGTCCCGCGACCAATTCAAGAAGCTCGCGGACTTCATCTGCAAGGGGGGCCAGGACGCGATCCAGCAGGCTGCCGCGGAGCTGGCGCTGCCTCCTAATGCTGTTCGGGAGTGGTTTGCCCAGTGGCAACTGGTGCACCGCAGGCCGCGGCGGGGGGCTGCCTGATGGCATCCGGGACTTGGCCCTCGGAGGGTGGATCCGGTACCTCACCGAGGAGGGTATCCATCCCCATCCTGGCCCGCCCCCCTCTGCCTCCAACACCCTGGACTTCCTGACGCCGATTCGGGCCTTCGTCGACGAGCACGCGGCGGCGTCAGCTCCTGTGAGGGCCACCGATCCCGTCCTCCCCGAGGCTGAGGCGGACGTCGCAGGTGACGGAGGGCCGGCCGCATTTCCCAGGGCTGGGAGCGCGGACCTCCCGTCTCCCCCTGCGCCAGTGGAGCTCTCACCGCGGGGGCGCCGCAGGCCGCCTCGCTGGCGCGACCCCGACACGCCCGTGGGCGGGGAACGCCCGAGAGGGGCCAGCCAGCCTGCAGCGGGCGCCTCGGCACGGGTGCCGTTGGAGGCGCTGAACGGCTCCGCGGAGGGTGCGACAGCGGCGCCGCCGCCGCCTTCCGCCCTGGTGCTGACTTGCCCGCTCTGCCGCGTTTTCCAGACCTGGGGCGCGGCGCGAGGCTTGGTGCGGCATCTGACCGCGCGCCGCGCTGGCCAGGAGCTGGGGCCCGACGGGGCCGTGGTCTTTCGGGGGCTCGGACCGCGGAGTGCGCCCTAGCTGCGGGGGCTTGCGGTCCTTCCGCCTTCCCAAGCCGTTCCTGCCATCGCTGCGGAACTGCGGAGCCGCCGCGGGCGGCGCTCCCTGGTGATCGCGTCGTCCTCCGTGGCGCCGCCGCCCAGCGAGCGCGTGGGGTGCCAGCGCCGCTAGGGCAGCCGCCCAGCTTGCCTGCCGACAGGGAGGAGCGGATCCGAGCGCTGCTGCGCGTGCCGGCCCAGTTCCGGGAGCGCGCCGCAGTGGCCATGGCCGTCGGCCTCGAGCAGCTCCTCGCGGGTGGTATGTTGGAGATGGGGCGCGGCAAGCTTCTGTTCTCCGTGCCGCCGAAGGGGGTCCTTCGGCGCACCGAGGTGGGCGAACGCTTGCGGTTCTGGGGAGAGGGCCAATTCGAGACTCTCATGGTGCGGGTGGAAGAGCAGGCCCGGGAGAGGGCCGCCGCCTGGGGGCTCGCGAGGCGGCGGGGCGGCTGCGGCCCGCGCGCGCGGCAGCTGGTTCGCGAGGGCGCGCGTCGCAAAGGCGTGGCCGCCCTGACCAGCTCTGTCGCCGAGTTTGGGCCCGGGGCGCAGCAGGCTGGGGCGGCCAGGCTTCTCCCGATGAGTTCTTCCCCAGGGTGCGCATCGGCCCACTAGCAGGCGCAACGACTGCGGGCGAGGGCGCGGCCGAGGCGGACGACGCCGGGGGGTGGCAGGGCGGGGGCCGCAGAGGCAGACGGGCTGGGGGGGCGCGGCTGCCGCCACCCCGCGGGGCGCGTCCTTGCGCCGGGCAGCGATGGGGGGCTTCCAGTTCCCGGCGCTGTGTGCCGCCGGCCGGCCCTTCTGGCATGCCCGATCTGAGCGCTTGAACGAGGCGCTCCTGGTTCGCCGCCGGGCGGTGGCATCTGCTCAGGGCCGTTGCCGTCCTGGTCCGCGAGGGTGCCGCGACGGGCTGTCGGCCTCGGCGCGGTGGATCCTCCAGTCGCGCGCCGTGTTCTCTCGGAAGCCTGGCGCCGACGACCCGCGACCCATGCGGGTGGGGGAAGTGTGGCGGCGGGTCATCGCCGCGCGCCGCGTGGCGGATGGGCGGGGGCGGAACCAGAAGCTCCTTGTGGAGCACCGTCAGTGTGGCGTGGCGTTGCCAGGTGGCGCAGATGCCCTGGTGCACTTCCGGAGGTGTTTGGAGCGGGCCTCCGCGGTCGCCGGCCTGCCCGCCGCTGTGCTCCTCGACCTCGACCTCGACCTCCGGAATGCCTCCCTTCGCTGGAGCGGCCTGCGGTGCGAGCGGCGGTGGAGGAGCGGGCGCCCGAGCTGGGCCGCTGGACCGCTTGGTGCCGCCTTTCCGCCGCGCGCGCGCAGCTCCCGAGCGGCGAGTGGGTGGCGTGCGATCGCGGGGCCGAGCAGGGGGGCCCCCTCGGGCCAGCCCACTGCGTGCTGACGCTGCTGTCTCGCGCCGCTTCGGGGCGCCGGGCGGTTGAGGCGCGCGGTGGCTGGGCCTGGGGCGCGCGGTGCATGGGCGACGGCCAGGCGCTGGTACCCCCAGAGCACGCCGGGGGGTACCTCGGGGCTTTCGACGCGGCCATCCGCGCGGCGGGCGAAACCCGGGTGGCGGAGGGTACGTTCAAGAGCGCGGCGCTGCTGCTCGGCGCTACGGGCGCGTGCGCCGCGGTGGCTGTCGCGTGGCGGGAGGGCGCCGCGGCGGTGACTTGCAGGCTCGAACCGCCTGGCCCCTCCTGGGGGGTCCTCAGAGTGAGCGTCGCGGGCGGCGACGTCGAAGCGCAGTTCTGCGGCGCTGCGGAGGCGATGGTGGAGGCCCGCGGCGCGCTGGAGCTCCACGGGGATGCGCCTGCGGAGCTCGCCCTCCTGCGGATGGGCGCCAGCGCGTGCCGCGTCGCGCGCCTGCCGCGGGCGGCCGGCCCGGAGGTCTCCGAGGCCGCGCTGGAGGACTTCGACGAGCGCCGGGGCCTCGCGTTGGCCTCCGTGCTCGGGGGCCCCCTAGCGCCCGCGGGAAGGGAGATGGCGGTCCGCGGGGCGGGCGACGGTGGCCCGGGGCTCCGCCGCGTGACCGAGATTCGCCTCCCCGCTTGCTCGGCCAGCCGCGCCGGGGCGCGAGCGCTGGCCGAGGAGGTCGGCGGCGCGATGCCGCCGCAGTGGCGCAGGGCTGCCTAGCTGGCGGAGTGGGCCGCCTTCGCTGCGGCCGCAGCGCGGGCGTGGCTTGCCGAGCTCCATCCCGACAGGCGGGGCGTCGAGCGGCAGGCTCTCGCGGAGGGGGCGGTGGCGCGCCAGGTGGCCGCCGAGCTGGCGGGCCGGGTGCCCCGCCGGCCGGCCACCGATATGGCCAGCGCCGCCCAGGCCGAGATCGTCGCCCCCTGCGGGCTCGAGGGCCCGGAGCACCCAGAGGTAGTGGAGCGCGGGGGTTTACGAACCCGTCTGGCCCCTGGCGCCCGCCTCGCTGGCATTTGCTGGGAGCTCAGGCGGCAGGGGGATTGGTGGCCAATCCCCTAGGTGACCATTCGCCCCTGGGCGCCAGGCCAATCGCCGGTCTGGCGTGCGCCTCTTGGATGACCTCCGGGGCCCAGTCACCGACCACTCCTGACTGTGGGTGCTAGGCTCGGCCGCGGGAGTGGGCGCCCAGGCGGGCGAGTTCGTCGCGGCCGTCAGGCTGGGGGGCCCATCCTGGACGCCTCGATGGAATGCGCGTGCTGCGGGGGCGAGCTGGGCCAGGCCTGCCGCGCCGCGGTGCGCTTGGGGGGTCAGCGCCCGCGGGCGCGACGGGGTGCGCGACGCCCTGCTCGGATTCGCTTGCCTGTCCGACGACGCGGCGGTCGTCGAGCCCCAGGGCTTGGGCCCGTCGCATCCAACTCTCCGCCCTGCAGACGTTCTTGCTTCAGCGGCTTCCGCCCCCCTTGCGGCTAGGGGTACTGGCGTGGCCTGCCCCGACTCGGCGGGCAGCGGCTCGGGCGCGTGCGCGGCCGTGCGCGCGGCGAAGCAGCGGTGGCGCGCGGCGGTGCCCCCTGAGCTCGCGGACGGGGGGGTCGAGTGCAGGCCCCTGATCTTGAGCTGCCGGGGCTGCCCCCTTCGCGAGGCGAGCGCCGCTTTCCAGTCCACGGCGGCGGCCGCGTCGCGCCGCCAGGGGGTGGCTGCCCCAGGGGCGCTCGCGCGCAGGGCCAGGGCGCGGGTGGGCGCCCAGCTCTGGCGCAGGGCGGCTGCCGTGGCGGCCGCGTGCGTGCCGACTGCGCCGGTCGCCGACGACGCGGGGGAGCTGCTCCCAGCTGCGCGGGGGCGCTTCCTCGGCGAGCTGGGGCTGGCCGGCGCGGCGGGCACCCGCGGAGGCTGCAGCTGGGCCAGCCCGCGGCCCCAGCGGGGGCGAGCGCGCGCGGGCGCGGGGCCCCGCGTGGTTCGTGGCCCTGCGGGCCGTCTGCGGCCCAGGGCCGCCTGCGCGTGGGCCATGAGTGGCCGCGCTGGCTGGGCGGGCGGCGGCGGCAGGTGCAGGGGGAACAAAAACAAGGGCTCCCTCGAGGGTGCGAAGTTTTTCGCGCTTCGCGCTTCGCGGTCTGGACGACGTCAGAACGAGGCGCGAAGTTATTCGCGCTTCGCGCTTCGCGGTCTTAGCCTGCGACGGTTTCCAGAGCGAAGATAGACGCGCCTCGCATCCTTGGGGCGAGGCTATTGAGGGATTGCATCGCGGGCTTCGCGGTCTGGGCGACGTCGGCGCGAGGCGCCAAGTTGTTCGCGATTCGAGCGGAGCCCGTAGAGTTTGGATGAGGTTTCCGTAGGGGGCCAGTGAGTTAGGATGAGGTTTTCGGAGGGGGGCCCAGGGGTGAGGATAGGGTTTTCGAGCGGAGCCCACGGAATTCGGAGTAGGTTTTCGCTAATTGCGTTGCGACGTGTCTTGCATTGCGTTGTTTTGCGTTGCTTTGCATGTCCCTGCATCAATTTGCACCGCGGAATACCTAAACCGAATTCTTTGGGCCCCGCGCGACATTATCCCAACTCCGGGGTCCCCCTGCGAAGACCTTTGTCCTAACTCACTGCCCCCCCTAGGACAAATGCATCCGAGATCCGTGGGCTCCGCGCGAAAACCGAATCCGAATTTCTTGGGCTCCGCGCGAAAGCCTTATCCTAATTCCTGCCCCCCCCCTCCCCTTACGAAACCTTATCCTAACTCATTTGTCCAATGCGATAACGCGTGTCCGAACTCCGTGGGCTCCGCGCGAAGATCTAATCCGAGTTCCTTGGGCGTCTTCCCGAACGCCCTATCCTAACGCCCGGCCTCCCTAACTCGGTGGCCGCCCTGCGAGCTTCGGTGGCCGCCCTGCGCGAACCGCGTCCGAACTCCATGGGCTCCGCGCGAAAACCCAATCCCAATTCCCTGCGCTCCGCCCGAGAACTTTCTCCTGACTCCCAGCCCCCCCGCGAAGCAAAAACTTCATACTAACCCGCTGGCTTCGCGCGAAAACCATATCCGAACTCCATGGGCTCCGCGCGAAGACCGAATCCGAATTCCTTGGGCTCAGCCCGAAAGCCTTATCCTAACTCCTGGCGCCCCCCCCCCCCCCCTGCGATAACCTTATCCTATTTGACCTCCCCCCGACGAAAACCACGTCTGACATCCATGGGCTCCGCGCGAAGACCGAATTGGAATGCCTGGGGCTCCGCCAGAAAACTTGCGAACTCAATGGGCTCCGCGCGGAATCTAATCAGAATTCCAAGGGCTCCGCCCGAATGCCGAATCCTGACTCCTAGCCCCCGTGCGAAATCTTTCTCCTATCTCACTGGCCCCCCCGCGAAAACCATATCCGAACTCCATGGGCTCCGCGCGAAAGCCTAATCCGAATCCCTTGGGATCCGCCCGAAAACCTTATCCTGGCTCCCGGGCCACCCCTGCGAACGCCTCGTCCAAACCCGCTGGCCGCCCCGCGAAAACCACATCCGAACTCCGTGGGCTCCGAGCGAAAACCTGATCCCAATTCCCTGGGCTCCGCCCGAAAACTTTATCCTGGCTCCCAGGCCCCACCGCGAAAACCTCATGCTAACCCAGTGACCCCGCGCGAAAACCATGTCCGAACTCCATGGACTCCGCGCGAAAACCTAATCCGAATTCCTTGGGCTCCGCGCGAAAGCCCTATCCTAATTCCCGCCCCCCCCCCTCCTCCCTGCGAGATCCTTATCCTATCTCGCTGGCCCCCTTGCGAAAACCATATCCGAACTCCGTGGGCTCCGCGCGAAAACCTAGTCAGAATTGCTCGGGCTCCGCCCGAAAACTTTGTCCTCGCTCCCGGGCCCCCCTGCGAAAACCTTATCCTAACCCGCTGGCCGCCCTGCGAAATCCATATCCGAACCCCGTGGGCCCCGCGCGAAAACCCATTCCGGATCCTTGGGCTCCGCCCGGAAACCGGATCTCGACTCCGGGCCCCCCCCGCGAAAACCTTGTCCTAACCCGCTGGGACCCCTGCGAAAACCATATCCGAACTCAATGGGCGCCGCGCGAAATCCAATTCGGAATTCCTTGGGGTCCGCCCGAGAACTTTATCCTAACTCTCGCCCCCCCCGACGAAAACCTTATCTTAGCTTATTCCCCCTTGCGAACCTCATTCGAATTCCTTGAGCTTTGCGCAAAAAACTCATCGTAGCTCTTGGGCCCCCCTGCGAAAACCTTATCCTAACTCATTGACCCCCATGCGATAATCATATCCGAATTCCATGGGCGCCGCTCGAAAACCTAATCCGAATTTCTTGGGCCCTGCGCGAAGATCTCATCGGGATTCTTGGGGCCCTCTATCAAAACTTTATCCTAACCAACTGGGCGCCCTACGAAAGCTATATCGAGACTCCTGGGGCTCCGCGCGAAACCTACTCCGAATTTGTTGGTCTCCGCTCGAAAGCCTTCTCTTGACTTTACGAAAACCTTATCAGAAATCATTGGGCTCCTTACGAAAAGCATTCCCAACTTCGAGGACCCGCGTTCCTCCCTCATCGTCCTCTGTCCCCGCGTCCACCTCAGTCCTCATCCTCTGCATGCCTTGCGGGCCTTGGACTCTCCCATCGCCCCGCGCCCTTGTCTTGTCCCCCGGAGGGAAGCGCGAAAGGCTCGAATTTATTCGCGCTTCGCGCTTCGTGAGCCCCTCGTCTTGTCCCCGGGGGGGGGGCGCAAAAGCGCGAAGTCATTCGCGCTTCGCGCAGCGCGAAGCGCGAAGCTGGGGCCCTTGAAAAACTTCCCCCTCCCCCTCCCAGGTGAGAAGTGGGGCGGAGGATCAGCTGCAGTTGCAGCAAGATGAGCACGACCACGATGAGCACGCTGCGGAAGAGAGGGGAAGACGAATGGAAGAAAAGGAGGAAAGGGAAGGGGGAGAAGGGGGAATGAGGGGAATAAGAGGGGAATAGGAGGGGAAGAGAGGGGGATATGCGAGAAAATGATGCGAAGGAGAACGGGGACAGGGAAAAGGGAATAGGGGAAGGAGGCGGGGAGAAGATGGGAAAAGAGGGGACAAGGGAACTGATGAGGGGGAAATAAGGGGGGACTGATACCTGGGGATGGAGGGTGCCAGAGAGCGCCGCCTTGTTTCCTGCGTTTGCGGCTGCGGCTGCTTCTCCGTCCTCCCGCCGTCCACAGAAGCAAACGCATTAGACCCCGACAACCTCGTAGACCACCCCAGAGCCACTCCAAGACCTCCCACACCCCACCAGGCCTCCCCCCCCGTTGAAGCCCCGCAGGACCTGCCCCCTCTCTTCCCTCCTCCCTTCTCCCTTCCCCCTCCTCCCTCTTCACCACTCCGTTCTCCCTCCTCCTGCTCCTCCATCCCCCCTCCCTCATCCATCCTCCGTCCTCCTTGCCTCCTACCTCCCTCCCCCTGCCTCCTCCCTCCTCCCTCCACCGTCCTCCGTCCTTTTCCGTCCTCCCTTCTATCTCCTTTCCCCCTTGTCCTTTCCTCCCTCCGTCCCTCCTTCTCTCTTCTCTCTCCTCTTCCCTCATCCCTCCTCGTCCCTCCTCGTCCCTCCTCCTCAGCCCTACTCTTTTCCCTCCTCCCGTCTTCTCGCTCCTGGGGCCGTTCCCAGCGCGCGTCCCGCCACCAGGTGGGGAATCACCAGTCGCTGATGGAGGTGTCCGACTGGCGCCGGCACCTTCGCGCCCCTCTTCTTTTGGTCAGGTCGGCGAAGGCAACGTTAGGTTTTCGGACTTTTCAAACGTTTTCGTCGGTTCACAGCGGTTTTTCAGCCTCGGCATGCCCTCCAGCAGCTGCTCCTCGCCGGGAGCGTTCCGGGGGTGCCCGGATCGTCCCGAACGGTCGCTGGAGGCCGGAGTTTTGGATCGAAAGTCAGAGGACGAGGATCGGGGATAGGCTCAGGGGGGATGCGTTGACCTCCAATCGCCCATTCCTCGCCGATAGGGGACGGATTGCCCTTCCCCCCCGCAGGACCATTCGTATTCGCAATTGGGGCCTATCTCTGATCCACGGCAGTGTATCGCCGTTTCCTGTCGATCCTTCCCCCCTTTCGCCAGTCCCCTCATCGCGTTCCCCCTTAAGGGTGTGGCGCGGCGGGGCGACGGAGGCTGGCGGCGCGCACAAAAAAGGGCGTGGCGTGGAGGGGGCAGCCTTCTCCTCCTTTTCTTGACGCTGCAGAAACTTAGTCGCACCATTCGACTGTAGCGTCTTTCCTCTTCCTCCCTCTCCCTCTCTTCCTCTTCCTCCTCCTCCTGTCGGTGTCGCCGTTGGTTTCGGAATCCCAGAGGATGCAGCATTCCTCCTCCCTCTCCTCCTGCTACTGTTACTATGATTACGGCTGTTATGGTTACTACTGCGTCTACTACTACGACTATGATTTCTTCAACTAGGACGACGGTGGTGATGGTGGTGGTGGGTTGTGGTGGTGGTGGCGGCGGTGGTGGTGGTTGTGGTGGTGGTGGTGGTGTGGTGGTTTGTTGTGGTGGTGGTGGTTGTGGCGGTGGGTGGTGGTAGTGGTGGTTTGGTGGTGGTGTGGTGGTGGTTTGTGGTGGTGGTGGTGGTGGTGGTGGTGGTGTGTTGTGGTGGTGGTGGTGGTGGTGGTGGTGGTGGTGGTTTGGTGGTGGTGTGGTGGTGGTTTGTGGTGGTGGTGGTGGTGGTGATGGGTTGTGGTTGTGGCGGTGGTTTGTGGAGGTGGTGCTGGTGGTGTTGGTGGCGGTGGTGGTGGTGGTGGTGTGGTGGTTTGTGGTGGTGGTGGTGGTGGTGGGTTGTGCTGCTGGTAGTGGTGGTGGTGGTGGCGGTGGTGGTGGTGGTGGTGGTGGTGTGGTAGATTGTGGTGGTCGTGGTAGTGGTGGTGGGTTTTTGTGGTAGTGGTGGTGAGTTGTGGCGGTGTTGGTGGTTGTGGTGGTGTGGTGGTGGTGTAGTGGTGGTTTGTGGTGGTGGTGGTGGGTTGTGGTGGTGGCGGTGTTTTGTGGACGTTTGTTGTGGTGGTGGTGGTGGTGACGGTGGTGGTGGCGGTGGTTTGGTGGTTTGTGGTGATGGGGGTTGGTTGTGTTGCTGGTAGTGGTTGTGGCGGTGGTAGATTCTGGTGGTCGTGGTAGTGGTGGTGGTGGGTTTTTGTGATGGTGGTGGTGGTGATGGTGAGTTGTGATGGTGGTTGTGGTGGTGGTGGTGGCTGTGGTGGTGGTGGTGGTGGTTGTATGGTGCTGTTGGTGGTGGTGGTGTTGGTGGTGGGTTGAGGCGGTGGTGATGGTGGTGGTGGTGGTGGTGGTAGTGGTGGTAATCGTCGCTGCGTCCCCGCCGTCGCTGGCGCCGGCGCCGGCGCCGTGGAAAAGAAGTTGAACCCCCCCCTCCGCGCCAGGGGGGGGGGTTGAACCCCCCCCCCCTGGGCTGCCTCTGGTCATCGTCGCTGCGTTTCCGCCGTGGGCGCTGCTTGCGGCCGCCAGCGCCGGCGCCCCCGGGTTTTACCCCCCCCTTCCCTCGTGGATCGGGGAGCGTAGCATAGCATCAATAACGCCATCGGCCACGCGCCTGGGACATGACATGCGGTGACGTTTATCCGGCCGGGGCCTTCGGGAAATCATGTTCCCGGAGGGGCCTCCGGGAACGTTAAAATCACAGTCTCGGCAAAGCCGAAATTCGTGACTTTTTCGTTGCCGTGTTGTGCGGTGCGTGAGGCAAAGCGCAGCGTGGTACTTGTCTGCCAGTGCTTAGGATAGCGACTTGCACTGAAACCAGGATGCATTTGAAGCGCGATTTAACAGCCAATGCGCGGGAAACGTTTTCCGGTCACCTGGCGGTTTGGCCAGGCGCAGCTTCGGAGGCGCTCCGCACGCACGAACACCAACCCCGCGCCCATGTAAAGTATGAAGCTGCGCTGGCACGTTGGCTCAAGATGGAGCGGTCTCAGGAAAAACATCCTTTGCCCGTCCCGGTGGGGAAGAGGAGTCAGTCTCAGCGGCGACGCAGGCTGCTCCTCCGACTCTCCGTTTCTTGCAACGCCCTCCTGAGGTTGAAGCTCAGGCTCCCTGTGGACAGCAGCCTCCGCCATTCTCTGCCCATGCCCCCGGCAGAGGCCCATCGACTGTTGAGCTCGATAGCTCACGGGGCTCCTCTCGACGACGTTGTGGAGGAGGCTGAAGAGCAACAGTTTTGAAGATGGCATCTGATGAGTCGATCGTACCGTATGCTGGGCCAGACGAGAGGAGAGCCCTGCAAAGGGTTATGTGCCCAAGCGCTGCCCTGGCGCCGCATGGCTACACGCACATGCGGCAGTGCAGTGCGTGCTACGACGTGATCGTCGGCCCGGCGACAGGTGCAGCGTGTGCGAGGGCGACGTCCACGCGCACTGCATGCAGGTCATCGGCATGTCCCCCGTGTGCTTCTACTGCTTGGCTGGCAGGGACGTGCTGGCTGCGCAGCGCAGCTCGGCATGGACTGGTCACGTCGCAGCCCAGATGGGCAGGTTCGCGGCTAGCGGAGGGCAGCTGGCAGGCCAGGTGGTCGGGGCGACGGTCAGCGGCACGGCGCAGGGGACACTGCGGCTGGTCCAAGGGGCCGCGGCCGGCGCCAGGCGGACCAGGGCTGGGGCAGGCGCGGTGCCGCCGCCCGCGCGGCCGCGCGATCTGCCGCCGCAGCCGCTGGGACACGACAGCCAGGACAGCCAGCAGCTGGGCGAGCTCCGGTTGGCCAGGCCGCATATCGAGATCCTGACCAGGGGGGCCGAGGAGCTCGAGAGGCAGCTTGGGGGTTGCGCCACCCCGGGAGGGGCGAGCCTCGACGCGCGGGCGCGCTGACTGGCGGGCCGCCCAGCTCCCCGACGGATCGGGTAGAGCAGGGCCGTGCTGGTGAGGAGGAGGAGGAGGAGGCGCGAGGAGTGGATGGGGACACTGCAGTGCAGGAAAGGCTGGGGGAGGCTGGCGAGGGCTGGGCGCAGGCTTCGAAGCAAGGCCCGCTGCCCGAGCAGCCCCCAGCAGCAGCCGCAGCAGCAGCAGCAGCGTCAACATCAGTGGGGCCTCCAGGATTGGGCCCTGCAGCCTGGCCGCAGGGCGGGCAATGGATGCAGGGGTTAGTTCCCCAGGTGTGGCAGCCAGGATCCTCTGGGGTGGGAGGGGGCCCGCCAGGAGGAGGGGGCCCCCCAGGAGGAGGAGGGGGGGGCCCAGGAGGAGCAGGTGGAGCAGGAGCTCGCGGTTCAGGAGGAGGACTGCCTAGCAGTTGTGGCCCCCGCGGGACCCTGGGACACCCTGGAGGAGCGCCGCCGCCGCCGCCGCCGCCGCCCCCACCCTTCGGCGCGGGAAGTGCGGAGGGAGGAGAGCTGCCAGGTGACAGGGCTGGCGCGCTGACGGCGGTGCTGGTGCGTCTGAAGGACACCGACGTGCCGACCCTCGAGTGGGTCAAGGGCGTCGGCGAGGCATCGACGTTCGGGGACTGGCTCCAACGGGCCAGTATCAGGATCAGCGGACGCATCCTGCATTGGGGGCCGTCTGGGCCAGGGCGCAAGAGTGTTGCGCGGTGGCCTACGACGAGTACCTGTCCCTGGGCCCGCTCAGGAGGCCTCTCATCAGGCCAGCCGCGCACATGATGCCGGCGGAGTTGAGGAACGTTGAGTTGCGTCTCCGGCCTTTGCTGCTGGATGCGATGCCGGTGAGCATCAGGAAGCAGGCATTGGCGACCCGGCGGACCGCGGTGGCCGACTTCTTCTTCGCCGCGATGGTTGAGGCGGGTTTTGGGGCGTTGAAGGACCGGGGGGCCACGCGGAAGGCGGTGGGGAGGAGAGGCCAGCAGGCGTCCAACCAGGTCGCGGACGTGTATGAGAACCTCCAGATGTGGAAAGTCGACCTCGCCCGGCTGCAGAGGTTGGGGATGGCAGCCCCTGACCCCGCGGTGCAGCTCTCCACGTTGAGAGGCATGGTGCGCCGTGTGTCGGAAACCGACGGGCCTTTCCAGTGCAGGCTCCGCGCGTTCGAGATGCAGCGTGGTTTATCCGGGACTTCGTGCTGCAGCCGCGCTCAAGTCGACGAGTTCTGACGCTGCCTCTCGGCGGAGGCTAGAGAAGTCTGCGGGCCAGATGTGGCGGCAAAGAGCGTGGAGGCCAAGATCGCCGAGATCGAGGCCAAAGGCAAGGGCAAGGGAAAGGGCAAGGATAATAACGTCGGCAAGCCCAAGGGGGGAGGGGCAGGAGGGCCGCCCTCAGGAAAAGGCAAGGAGGACAATGGCGAGCAGTCGCCCTGCAAGTTCTTCGAGCGGGGCGGCGGCTGCCGCGGTGGCGGCCAGTGCAGCCGCCCGCGCAGGCGGCTGGCGGTGTCGGAGGGTAAATGCTTCAACTGCGGAGCGGTGAAGCATAAAACGGACGCCCGCCCTCGGCCACGGCGCGAGGCCAGTGCCCGCTCAGTCGCTGCAGGGCCCACCCCAGGAGGGGGGGGGGAGGGGGGGGGGGGGGGCAGGAGGAGGGGGGTGGGGATGAGGGGGAGAGGGGGGGGAGGGGAGGAGGATGAGGAGGAAGGAGGAGGAGGAGGGGGAGAGGAGGCGTTGACAGCAACGTCGCAGCAGGAGCGAGGGCAGTGTCTGGTGGGCCAACCAGCCCAGATGCGCCCCCGATGGGCACGAATGTGGGCGCGGTGGTCGCGGCTACCACCAGGGCCCTGGCAAGCGAAGGCTGGGCCGGCGCTCGGGCGAGCCGGGCGCGGGTGCAAGCGCCGACCGAAGAAGACCAGTGGCTCGACTCGTGGGCTGCGCTGGGTGCCGCCCCCAGCCCGCGCGCGGCGACGGCCGTAGTGGCCGTTGGGGGGGGGGGGGGGGCGCTGCGGAGATTGAGCGTCGCCAGAGCGCCCCGCAGCCAGGAGGGGGCAGCGTCGGAGATGCTTCGAAGAGGGCCATTGCCATCGCGAAGGTTATGGTGATCAAGGGGGGGCAGATGCTGCTCGCCGACGCGGGCGCGACCCATGAGTTGAGGTCGATTCCGATTGGCAGCGCGCCGGAGTTTCCCTGCGGGATCATCGAGCGGCAGGTGGCCGCGGGCAGCGTCGACGCGACCATCGGTGACGACGACGTCGTCTACGTGCCGAGCGAGGTGGAACTGCAGCCGCTGTTCCCAATCGGCGCCTAATTACTTGCACGAGTGCGGCCTTCGCCTCGCGTGGGCTGCCGGGCAGGCCGCGATCTGCCTGCCGAGCGGGCGAGGCATGAGGCTTGCGCAGGCCAGCGGGGCGCTGTACCTTGATGGGGAGAGCGCGGAGCAGCGCAGGAATTTGAGGAGGGGGCTCCGTCGGGGGAGAGGCCAGGCGCTGGTGCTGCGCGCGGTTGCGGCTGCCGTGGGCATCTCGGATGTGGCGCGCCGCAGGGCGGAGGGCCATCCGAGGTTCATGCGGGGGCGCTGGGAGTGCCGTTTGGCAGCGGGGCGCATGAGGTCTCATTGTCGCCTCGACCCTTCAACTCGGCCTGGGGGCCCACTGAGCGTGGACATATCCGGCTCCCCACCCGGAGGGATTATGGCCGAGCTCACTCGCCGAGGATGGCCCTAGGAGGGCTTGGCGCATCCTCCTGACCGCATGCCAGGTGCTGGCCAAGCGCGA
This sequence comes from Prorocentrum cordatum, assembly GCA_963575745.1. Lineage (NCBI taxonomy): Eukaryota > Dinophyceae > Prorocentrales > Prorocentraceae > Prorocentrum > Prorocentrum cordatum. Next base: position 172,547 of record CAUYUJ010016638.1, read on the forward strand.
GGTGGAGGGCCAGGAGCGCATTGTTAAGGATGCCAAACGAGCAGCCGGAGTTGAGGGGCCCGCGGAACCAGCGAGCGGCGCTGCTGATGCAGGCGCTGCCGAGGAGCGGGGGCCCGCAGGACAGGAGGGGGTGGATGGGGCAGGGCGAGGTAAAGACATGGTACTACACGTGGCCTTCGGAGGGGAAGACCTCCAAGGAGTGCACCGCGGCGATGGATGAGATCATCGGGGAGGTCAACCTGGAATTCCAGGGGCCTGCCGTGTTTCGGCTGCGCGGCGACAGGGCCGGGGGGCTGGCCGGGCGCGCCGTCGAGGGCCGCGTGGCGCCCAGGCACTGCGTCGCAGTGGCGTCGACGGCTGGGGGCGAGCCCAGCTCCAATCCCAGGGCCGAGCGCGGGGTCGGAGTGGTCAAGACCAGAGCGCGCGCAATGCTCGTGGCCGAGGGCTTCAATGCTGAGGATCGGCAGGCACTCTGGTCGGCAGCTGTCCAGCATGCCGCGTGGTGCCAGCGCCGGGTGGCCAATTAAGGGCGAGGTTCGGAAATTGCCCGTCCTGCGGAGCAGCGGTGACGAGCAGGATCGAGGATGCCTGAGGCAGTTTCGAGCCTCGCGCGCGCAAGCAGTACTTTGTCGGGGTGGCTGACGGCGTGAGTGGTGGGTGCCTTTTTGGACGAAGTAGGCCTGCTGGCTGGGCGTTCGAGGTCTCGTCCAGCTTTGTGCTCAATCTGAAGGCGGGCGAGGCCCGGGCGGAGGGTGGGGCCCAGGAGGGGGGTGAGCAGGCTGAGGAGGACGAAGCCCGGGGGGAGGGTAAGCATGCCGAGGAGGACCTATCGGCCACGCGGCCAGGGCAGCATCCGGCTGAGGGGGATCGGGCCCAGGAGGAGGATAAGCAGGATGAGGAGGAGAAGCACGCGGGGGACGCAGCAGCGCCAGGAGGAGGCAGCGGGGGGGACATCTTCGAGGTTCAGTCCGAGGAGCGAACGTTCTCTTGTCCGGCGCGCCGGGGCCGCCATCGAGCGCGCGCCCGTGATGAAAGGTGCCGCCTCGTAGCTCGCGCGGCGACGTCGACGCCGGCGAGGGGGGTGAGGGGTGAGGGGGAGGTCGAGGAGGAGTCGCGGAGGAGAGATGCACATTCGGCGAGCCCCCCTCGGCCTCGGCAGCGAAGTAATGTTCCCCGAGAGGCCTCCGGGAACAATAAAAAACATGAGTTTCGGGAGCCGGGAACTACTGGCGCACCCCTGGGCCTCTTCGTGCACCCGGGCAGCATGGGCGTGCACGTCGCATTCGCTGCCGCCGCCGGCGCGCCTGATGGCGGAGACCTGGGCGACGCGCCTCCGGAATATCACGACGTCGTGAGGGATTCGGCCATGCAGATCGTCAGCGTTGCGGATGTGCGGAGGGCGCGTGGCCGGGGGCGCGAGGGGTGGAAGCCCGCGCTGAAGAGTGCGCTCGGGTCGCTCCGTGAGACTGGCTTCTGCGAGGAGTTATCGCATGGCCGGGGGCGCGAGGGGTGGAAGCCCGCGCTGAAGAGTGTGCTCGGGTCGCTCCGTGAGATTGGCTTCTACGAGGAGTTATCGCCCGCGGAGCGGGCGGCAGTTTCGCCGCGGGGGATCTTGCTGATGAAGGCGGTGGCAGGAGCTAAGGCCCCTGGCCCGACGGGGAATTGGAGGAATAATATTCGGGCGGTCGTCTGCGGGAGCCGTCGGGGGCGCGGCGACGACGAGCAGGTCAACGCGGCGAACGTGGACATCTCCTCGGTGAGGACGGCCCTGGCCGTGGCAGCGTGCAAGGGTTGGGCCGCGGGCGCCATGGACGTCGGCACGGCGTCCTGAACGCGGAGCTGCCCGAGGAGATCGGCGAGGTCATCGCGAGGCCGCCGAAGATTTTCGTCGAGTGCGGCCTCTGCAAGCTGGACGAGCTGTGGAGGGTGAAGCAGGCGATCTACGGATTGCGAGTGTCCCCACGGGCACGGGGCATCGAGCGGGACAGCGATTTGCGCGACGTGCGAGTGCAGCACGAGGGCATCGAGTGCAAGCTCATACATTCACTGTTGGACCCCTCGGTGTGGTACGTGGTGCCGGTCGTGGAGCCGAAGGTGGAGTCCGAGCGCAAGGTGCTGGGGTACGTGCTGGTGTACGTGGACGACTTCCTCATCCTGGGCGCTGGGCAGCTGGTGGCAGCGCTCGCGCGCGCGTGCCAGTCCCTCTGGAAGTGCAGCGTCCAGAACATGGTCAGTTTTGGCGCTCCGGGCGAACTGGAGTACCTCTCGTTGACCATCGAAGCGAGGGCCGACAGCTTCTTTTCGGACCCGTGGGAAAAGTGGGGGCTGGGCAAGGCCAACGGCACCGGCGCGATGCAGTTCGAGCCGTCCGGCGACGAGGAGGAGGCGGAGGAGTTGGAGGTGGGGGGCGTGAGACTTGTTCAAAGGATATCGGGGGGCCTCCTCTGGCTCAGCAGCTGGGCCAGGCCTGACATAGCATTTGCAGTGTCTCATCATCATCATCATCAACATCAGCATCATCATCAATTACCATCATCATCAGCATCATCATCATGATCATCATCATCATTCTCATCATCGCCACCATCACCATCATCATCATCAGCATCATCATCACCATCATCATCAGAAGCATCATCATCAATCATCATCACCGACGCCATCAACATCAGCATCAGCATCATCAACATCATCATCGCCATCGTCATCATCATCATCATCATTACCCGCATCATAATCTTAAGCATAGTCATAAGTATAGTCATACTCATAAGCGTAATCATAATCATAATCATAATCATAACCAGAATCATAATCATAATCTTAATCATAATCATAATCATGAGTATCATCATCATAGTCGCCAGCATTATCATCATCAACCACCAATCAGCAGTCATCATCATCATCACCATAAGCATCAGCATCATCATCATCGTCATCATCATCATCAGCATCATCATCGTCATCAGCAGCAGCATCATCGTCATCAGCAGCAGCATCATCATCATCAGCAGCATAAGCAGCATCACCATCAGCATCATCACCCGAAGCAGCATCATCATCAGCTTCATCGTAAGCGTCCTCATCATCATCAGCCTCAGCATCGTCATCATCATCACCATCATCCTCAGCCTCATCATCATAATCATCATCAGGATCTTCATCATCATCATCATCTGCAGCATCGTCATCATCATCATCATAGTCAGCATCATCGTCATCAGCATCATCGTCATCAGCAGCATCATCATCAGCATCGACATCAGCAGCAGCATCATCATCGCCATCAACATCAGCATCATCATCATCAGCATCATCGTCAACCATATCAGCATCAACATCGTTATCATCGTCATATACACATATACATATATATATGTATACAGAAAATGAGAGAGAGATAGAGAGAGAGAGAGAGAGAGGAGGAGAGGAGAGGAGAGAAGAGAGAGAAGAGATAGAGAGAAAGAAGAAGAAGAGAGAGAGAGAGAGGGAAGAGAGAGAGAGAAAGAAGAGAGAGGAGAGAGAGAGAGAGAGAGAGAGAGAGAGAGAGAGGAGAGAGAGAGAAAGAAGAGAGAGAAGAGAGAGAGAGAGAGAGAGAGAGAGAGAAGATAGAGAGAGAGAGAAGAGAGAGAAGAGAGAAGAGAAGAGAAGAGAGAGAGAGAAAGACAGAGAGAGAGAGAGAGAGAGAGAGAGAGAGAGAGAGAGAGAGAGAGAGAGAGAGAGAGAGAGAGAGAGAGAGAGAGAGAGAGAGAGAGAGAGAGAGAGAGAGAGAGAGCGAGAGAGAAGAGAGAGAGAAGAGAGAGAGAGAGAGAGAGAGAGAGAGAGATCGGACAAGTAGGCGGACCAGGGTCCGTCCGCGAGGCGCACTGCGGTGCGACAACTCGCAAGCACTATTTGCGGCGGTGCAGCCTTAAGATACGAGGGCGGGCTACAAAACCCCCTCCCCCGGCGCAGTGCGACTGACGCTACAGACGGCGGACAGACGATGAAGATCTCACCTGACAGACCGCGTGAGGTAAAAGGCCCCAACAAGAAGGCGACGTGCTGGCACGTGGCTAGGCGGCTTGGCGGACCGCCAGTTGGGCGCTTGGCCGCAAGCGGCGCGCAGTGACGGGGCACCCCCCGCCCCCGCGCCCTGACACCGTGGACGCGGAGCCACACGTACACACGGGCAGGCAGAAAGGAGAGGATCAGCGCGGGGCACCAGGTGGAGCGCCGCGGAACGATGACAACATAGCTTGGATGTTGAGTGACGGCACGACACCATCGGGCGAGGTGGTGAGCAGCTCGGCGAAGGCTCGCCCAGCGCTGTGGAGGCGCTGGAGTAGAGGACCTTGACGAGCTTGGGCAGCGGCGAGGTCCGCGGCGAGAGCTAAGCACTTCTGCTGAAGGGCAGCCATAGCCTGTGACAGCTCGGTTTCACGGTCGGTGAGAGGTGGCTGCTCAGTGACATCCGCCGAGGATCTCGAGACAGAGCGAGGTCCTCGGTACGCCTGTCCAGGTGGGCTAGCGGCGTGCGGGACCCTGAACGCTGACGTCCGTCACCGTTAAAAGGTGACTGGAGGGGCCGGCGCGACCCCAGGGCTGGAGCCGCTAGGGCCGCGCCCCGAGAGGTCAGGGGAGCCGCTTCCTCTCGCTCAGCAACGGAGGAAGCGTGGGTGGGGCACGAGGGCCTGTCTGGTTTAGTACCCTGCGGGGGGGCTGAAGCCGCCCCCGCGGGTCGCTGACGATGGGGAGGTGAAGTGGTATGCGCGGTGGGGCCAGTCGTGATGCCGTGCAAGGCCGCTGAGGTCGGTCGCGTAGAGGGTTGGTGACTCGGTGGGGCGGCATGGTCGGCAGGTGTCGGCAGCGTGTGGTGTCGGCGGTGCGTCCTCAATGCCACCCAATCCTCGGGGGGCACTCGGGTCGTGGTCGGCGTCCTGGCGGTGACCGATATCATCGTAGGTGGGCGTTAACGCTCTTGGGGACGGCGTCGCAGTAGGGTTTGCGAGGTTTCCCGACGGGGCGGGGTTTTCGTTGGCTGGTCCGTCGTCCAAAGCGTCCGAACCCCCACCGAGGCTGAAAAGGTCATCGTCCTGCTCATCAGCGTCTTGAAAAGGAACGGCGTTGTCATGTGGGTGGGCTGACGCACTCAATGGCGGAGTCGGGGGCGCCGTGCGGGTGCCCGCCGGGGCAGGGTTGGCGCTGGCTGACTCGTCGCCCAGGAAGTCCAAACCTCCCCCAAAGCCGAACGGGTCGTCCTCCTGTTCGTCGAATAACCCCCGTTGGGCCTCGGCCCAGAGCTCGTCGGGGTTTTGTGGGATGTCTGGTCCAGCCGCGGGTGGAGCCTGGTCAGACAGCAGGGGATTTGGTTCCATTTTGTTTAGTTCTGCAGCAGTGAACCCAGCCCTGCGGTGTGGGAGAGGAAGAGTACGATGTCTCCGCTCGTAGATGGCAACGGCGACTCCATGGAGCACGGTCGCTTGGCGGTGTCGTGCTTTGGCAGCTTCAACGATGTCGTCTGGGAGGTTATGGGTACGTGCCGCCGCTGTGGCGAGGGCGTCAGCCTGCCGATTAAACTCCTCCGCGATGGGCCCGATGAGCCCGAGGTCGATGCCCGTGTCGCCCTGGTGGCTAGCGACTTTCTCTACGCGGAACATGTTTGGCTTGGCCATGACACATCGGTGGACCTTTTCCCAGAACTCCACGTGCGTGCCCTGCGGAGGTGAGTGTCCGTCGATGGTCCTTTGGAAGCCGTCGACCACCGCCTGGTTGTCCACGAAGACGTGTACGGGCCGTTCAGCACATGCCGTGAGGTGGACAATGGCGAGGGTCTCCGCAAGCTGTGCGTTCTGCGTGATGCCGTGAACGCGCGCACTGTAGTTCATGCGGAGGTCGATGCCGTAGTAGACGCCGTAGCCCGCTCTTGCAAGCAAAGGGATGGCTTGGTTGGTGCATGCACCGTCCGTGGCAGCGTAGACCCATGTCCAACAGTGTCGTGGTCAAGGTAAGTGGTGTAGGAGTCCTGGGCTGAAGCCGCAGGATCTCCCTCAGGCGGGGGCCGCGGTATGGGTTGAGGTAGCGGGTCCCTCGCGAGGTCGGCTTGCAGATCGAGGAGGGCTGGATCCTCATCGAAGAGCCCGCAGTGTCTTGTGTGCGGAGGAAGACGTGCCCACTGCTCGTCACTGATGAGGGTGGTGAGAGGGACTCTTTCACGGGCCCAGCACTTGCAGTCACGCACAGTGTGCTCCTGAGTTTCCTCTTCCTCATCACAGTAACGGCAAATAGGGCTGGGATCAGCGGACGTATTTGATCGAGAACGTCGCTGTTGGGTGTGGTCCCCGCCCGACAGGTAGTTTAAGAGGAGCGCCAGCTGCCATGCGTTGCATTTGGCAGCTCCTTTGGTGCGAGCGAGCCACGTGCTGGCGAAAAGGTCGAGGCCCTGTCTGACCGAAGCAAGGTGACCAAGGTCATGACGCCGTGGCTTGATTTTTCTGAGAAAGGCTCTGCGTTGCGAGGCGCGCAGCATGTGAAGGAAGGCGTTTTGGGGAAGGTTCAGCCAACTGATCTGACAGCCCCAGTCGTCGTACATGGTGCCAAATGTGGGCCAAGTCCAACGGAGCTGCTGAAGCGTCTGAACAAGTCGTCCAACAGGTCCTCCGCCAAAAAGGGTCTGTACATGGTGTTGGAGATCCCTGACGAGGCCGCAAAGAGTGGCGTCGCGGTTGACCTGTCGCCGCAGGCACAGGAAGACTTCACGCTGCATAATGGCGTCAATCTCCAGGGCGTGCCCTGGGACGCACACGGCCATGAGAGTCCAAAACTCGACCCACCTGTTTCCCTTGGGGCGGATAGCCGCCTTAAGGGCATGGTTGTAGGCAGTTTTGACGGGGCCTGATGGGGCTTGGATGTCAGTGCCCGTGGTACAGACGCTGGCAGCAAGGGAGCGGGCGTGCCGCGCCTTAATACGCATCGGAGATGGGAGCTTGCCAATACGCGGCAGGCGACTAGTCGCCCTGCGAACACGGGCGTCAGCGGTGGCCGTGAGGTTGAGCGCGGCTGGAGCCGCGCTGCCTCGGCGTTGATGTAACTTCCGACGAGCTTGAAGGAGTCGACCACGCGTAAGGGCCGTTCCGCCAAGGTGAGCTGGGTAACGGCGGTGTGAAGCTCGTCAGTAAGCGCCCACCCCGCCACTTTTCCAGGATGAATGCGTTGACCAGAAAATCGATCAAACTTGGCGGTTTCATCAAGAGATTTCTGCAACTCGGGCGCGGTGTGGGTAGTGGAGTTGCTGTCGTCAACAAAAGTAGTGCTGAGTGACCGCGGCACGTAACGATGCTGTCTCTTGGTCCAGACGCACATGAGCAGCTTAATGTCGTCCAGGGACCAAGAGCTTCCCTGGAGGTGACCGTTTGTCCTGGCCAGTTCCTTAGAGTACGCACCGTTCATGCGGATGTAACGTTTGTGGCGCCTGTAGAAGTTTCTGCGGACAGTAACGATGTCTTGGGGACACCCCGCGTGAAGCGCGAGGTTAAGGCATATGTCCGTGATGAGATAGTCGAAACACTTCTGACGGTCCAGGGCAGCTCCAGCCAAGGGAAGGAGAAGGGCTCTGGCGTGTTCGATGCGAAGGGCGAGAGAAGTGCTGACGTCCCCAATGGTAGCTTTGGGGACAGCGCCAAAACTCGTGGCGTGGGTCCATCCTTTCCGCCATTCCGTGAGGCTGCGGTAAGCTGTGCTTCCCACGCGTACATCCAAACGGAAAGCACCGAGAGAAGTCGTTGGTCCGTTGGGAGTTCGCCTCGGCCTTTTCGGAGGCACGGGTTTGGGACGTGGAGGAGGGGTTCTGGGATGGTGCCAGTGCGTTGCATAGCTCGTAGGACGCTGGCGAAGAGGCGAAGAATATCGTCGGGAAGCTCCTTTGCCTCCTTAGTAGTCCAACCGTCCAGACCCCCCGCGCGTCTCGGTGAACGGGTGCGAATGAAGTGGATGAGTTGGTCGTCGGTGAGGTGGAAAGGGGGAGCTGGTGATGGCGTAGGCAGCTCCTGTCGGTACTCGTCGTAGAAGTCGGCCCACGTCGGCATGGCTTCGGCATCATGTCCCGCACGTGCACGGTACCTGCCCAAGATGGGCTCCCAGGTGTCGACCATGAGCTTCAGCATGTCCTTGATGTTAGCAACAATGGCGTTGGCAGGGAGGATGTCGGGGACTTGCGCAGGTGGTGGTTCACGGGTGAGGTCTTCGTCGCTGTCCGTGACGGGCGAACTACCGTCGCCGGGGCTGAAGCCGCCAGCTTCGGTGTCAGCGTCGCTGTCGTCCGTGCAAGCTTCGTCAGGTTTGAAGGCGTTGGTGTCGCAGTGGAGTTGCGTATCGTCTGGAGTGGTAGGCGTGCGGAGATACGCCGTGGGCGAGCTATCAGCAGCTCGTGCGTATATGGCCGCCTTTCGCCCGCTTGGCTCACGGACGCCCTCGGCCCATATCCTGATGCGTTCCGCCTTGGCACGGTTCGCGCGTCGCGCCAGCTCTAAGGCGAGATGTTGGATCAAAACGTCAAGGTGCTCCCCGTGCGGCACTGGCTCGTCTGGGGCCCAGGCCTCGGGGAATTCCAGGAGAACCGTGGGGCGCAGCTTGTGGCATAAGAGACGGGCCGCGGCCCACGTGCAGTCGATGCGCTGCGCGAGGTACGGCGGGGTAGCACGGCAATCTAGATGGTGGTGCTGTCCGATGAAACGGAGCTCGCAGAGTTGCCGATGGAGCTTGCGCAATCGGTTCATGTGAATCGTGGAAGCTCCGTAGGTGGGGAACGCGCGGGGGACAACCGGTCGATCCTCGAACGTAGGCGTGAGCCCGTGCATGGTGGGGGGCTTCTTTTTGGGTTGGTGGGGCGGTGGAGGTGGCAGATCGCGTAGACGGGTGAGATGGTACTCATGACTGGCCTCGTTAGCCAGGGTGAACATGCGCTCCACGTCGTCTCGTGCGTCGGCCTGCTCCATGCGGTCCTGGTACCGCCCAGAGATGAGGGTCCCAAGTGCTTGCAGCTCGTGCCCCTCATGAACTCCCTCGTCGGGCGGGTAGGGCGTAGGGGCAAGAAGACGTCGGGCCGTATGGTCGAGGCGACTGAGGTCAAGCGTGACCTGCAGGCCAACGTGGGACTTCGCAGGCAAGTCGCGAAGGTAGCAGAAGTCGGTGACAAGGGATCGCGCCGCCTGGTTGGCAATGATATAATCGATGCGCGAAGTGCGGGGGCACTTGGTGACGCGGTCCCAATCAGGGATATTGCCATAGGTGTGCATGGTGTGGTCTGGTGTGCCCTCAGCGACGTTGGACCATCCGTGCTGCAACATGTGCAGAAGGTGTGGATTGTCGTCAATGTTCTTGTTGGCGTCCATGCAGATGAAGTAGGGTGCTGAGCCGACCCTAGCGGCGGCACAGTCAGCGAGCCGAAAGAGAGCTGTGCTGTCTCCTCCAGCAATCCCGTAAAGGCTCGCTATGTAGATCCCCGCGGGCCCATGATTATTTCGTCGCCGCCTTCGGCGGTGTTGAGTGCAGAGAGGGAGAAAGACCTCATGCCATCTTTTCTTGGCCTTGAGGGCGGCGATACAGGGCGCATTGTCGTCGACAGTGGAGTCGACGATGGCATCCTTAGAGAGAATGGCGACCCCTCCCGAGGCGCCAGTGTTGCCCACAACGGTGTGATCAGTGCCGCCGTGGCAGCTCTGCGCTGGGCTCGCGCCAGATCAAGGTCAGGCCCAAGACTGGCGTGGTATCCACCGTGGAGAGGATTGGCGGCGCTGGTAGCGATGGCTTGCCTAGTCGGCTTGGCATGTCGGGTCTCCTGCAGTGCTATGACAGCGGCGTTGTGGTCGACACCCAGGGCGGTGATGGTTGGCCAGTTCGCTGAGAGACTGGTGATGTTAAGGCTGACGAGGTGTATGGAGCGACCTGGCCCGTCTCCATCGGTGGAACTGGGGTTTGCGCGCCCCGCGCGGTGAAGGTCAGCTTGACCCTCGCCCCAGTAGGAGGCTTGGCCACAGTAGGAGCTCATGGCGTTACTATGGGCTAGCTTGATCGGGGCTGAAGCCGCCGTCAGGCCAACCATATAGGAGGGACACGGTCGGCACTGCGCCAGGGGGGGTTCATAAATATTAGTAAAAATGTCACGAAAATTCCTCCTCACTCCTGTACTATAGGGGACGAGGGGAGGAGAAGTGAGACGGCAGCAGTGGGAGAGGGAGGCGACTCCTCGATCCATCCTGCCGAACACAAAGACAAAAACGAGACAGCGGCGGCGGCCAGGCGCGGCGGCGGCACAACGCACGCGCATGTACTGCGCACGCGCCACCGCTGGTCCCTCCTGCGGTGACACGCCCGCCCCGTCAGTGTCTTGATGAGCAGCATCTGGTGGAACGGCTCCAGCAGCACGATCGGAGGCCTGACGCTGGGCCTCGTCCATGCCCGCTGCCGTGAGGCCCACGTTGCGGACAGGGCTGATTCCCCGCGGGGCCGCAGCTGCCGCGGCAGCAGCCGAGGTGGCGGGGGCACCGCCCCGACTCTGAGGTGAGAGCGGTGAGCCCCCGCCAAAACCCGCCACAAGGTTCTTGACACGGTACTTGTTCTTGAACGGGTCGAAGGTTGGCGCCTCGTCGATGGGGACGATCACGCGGGTGGGCAGCTGCGGCTCGTGGTCCGTGGACGGCGTCGGCTCGAGGTCGACCTGGCTAGGGTCGATGACGCTGGCTCCGAAGCGTGGCACCACTTCGGGGGGTCGGGCATCGGCCTGAGTCTCGCGAGGCGGCGAGCTCGTGGAGCTCCCTGGGGCCTTGCGTGAACTGTGGCGGCTGCAGGTCCTGCTGCGCGGGACGCGCCCGCCCGTGTGACGGTCGCGTGGCGAAGTCGCCTGGGCATTAGCGCGCTCAGAATCCGCCCTGCTCGGGGATCGGATCGGCGCCGCGCAGGGTGATGGGCTGGGCTGGCGAGAGGCGCTTGTGCCGCCTTCCGCCGTGGCTGTGGCCTGGTCGGGGTCGGCCGCGTCTGGGCGGGGGCTGACGTGGTGGGCGCTTCCCTCGCTGTGCCTCGGGGAGGCGCTGCGATGCGCCTGGATGCGCGTGAGGACGAGCGGGGTGAGCGGCTGCCTCTCCCGCACAGGTGGGGCAGGTTTGGCCTGGGCAGGGCGCAGTGCTGCAGCTACGTTTGGCGGGGGCGTGTGCTGGCGCGGTTGCCAAGCGCGCACGTTCGCATCGCGCCATCCTTCGGGGCGCCCAGCCCTGCCACGGTTTGTTGCAGCCCCCTGGGCTGAAGCCGCAGGGGTTATCACTGCAGGCTGGTTGCTGGAGGGGCCCTCATGTCGGCCTGAGTAAAGGCCCCAGGCGCGCGTGGACCCTGGCACTGGCGAGGTGGCCCTTAGGGCATGTAGGGGTGCACGCGAGTAGCCGATGGCCGCTGGGTGAACCCTGGCGTTGGGGGCTTGGCCGTAGCTGGAGGCGGCTGCTCCAGCAGCCGCAGGCATGGCACCTATGGGACCACGGTGGTAGGCGGCAACCCCGTCGTAGGCCGTGTTACCGCCTGTCGGGACTCGCGCAGGGGAGCGGTAGCGTGGTGTGCCCTGCTGTCCTGCGTCACGTTGGTCCCGCTGCTGGATGCGCTGCTGGTGCTGTTGGTGGCGCTGCCAGTCGGCTCTCGAGAGGGGACGGGTGTCGGGGAGGATGGTGGGCACGTCGGGCCGCTGCCAGCCCCGATAGACGTGCTCGAAGGCGTGGTCAGGGTAGGTCCCCCCTACGGGTGAGTATCGTCGCACATGCTCCGTGTAGTCGATGTTCTGCGGCTCTGAGATCGCCGTAATGTTGATGGCCCGCTGGTGCGCTGGTCCATAGAGGCAGAAACTACCACGGTTGCTGCGGTCGTGGTTTAGCTCAGCTTCGGTCGTGGCACGGCTCACCATGGCGTCACAGAGTCGCATATCGTAGTCGAGAGCTTGAGGCCCAGGACCACCCTCGGCGTCCCAGTACAGTACCACATCTCGCCAGCGGGTGCGGGTCATGTGGGTGCGCTCGGCGATCAACTCGCAGACGGTCCTGACCGTGACACGATCCCTGTACATGTTGGTAATGGCTAGGGAGAAGGGTCGGCGGACCGTCTTGTTGAAGGTGAGTTCCTCCTTGAGGGCCTGATGGGGGCTGAAGAGCACATAGCCTTCCCTCCAAAGCGGTTGGTCGGGGGAAGGTTCTTCGGGCATCCCCGTTCCTGTGAATCCAGGTGGCCGCGTTGTGCCGTCAGGCAATCCCTGCCTGGGGACGCGCCGCGGCTGTGGTGGGAGGTACCATTGGCCCTGGTAGCCTACTTGCCCTGGTTGTGGAGGTTCTCCCCCGGGGCCTGAAGGCGCTCGGGGGGGTTCCTTGAGGTCGTGGAGGGCTGGCGCGTTGCCGAATTGGCGGGCAAGGATGTGCGGCGGCATCCCTGTGGCACGGACGTCGAGCTGGTTGTGTGGCCTGGGAGGGTGGGGACACCTGCTGGACAGGCAGCATGTGTCGGAGTCCCTCTTATTGGTGCTGTATGCACACGTCCAACTGTTGCACGAGTAGTCCGTGGACCAGTCCATAAGTGTACGCAGTCCGCTGCGGCCGCAGTCTGGGCACGTTGGTTGGCCCGAGGTGCCAAGCTGTGTGTTGCGGCGAGCCGCGCAATATTGGCAGCATTGGAATCGACACTGTAGGCAAGACCAGCGTCCTGGTAAAGGCGGTAGCGCATGCTCGTTTGTGCCTGGGTCGTCTGGGTGGTCTCGGGCGATCCCACAAGGGCCAGACGTCAGCAAACCAGGATTGGCCTGTAGTGCGGACTACCTCGGCGGGGAGGCGTGCGTCCTCGGCATGGCACCTGATCCACTGGGGCCCCATATCCGCTGGTACCATGACGGTGCGCCAGGAGTCGTCCCCCTTAACGTGGACTTGGGTCGGTGCCCAGAGCTTAGTAGTGGTGTCGCCGTGATCATGATGGAGGATGACCCAGCCGTCACGCCCGTCCACCGTAGGGTCAATGACGCGGTAGCCCATGACTGTCGTCCCCCACGGTAAGTAGGCGCCATCGTGGTGATCACCAGGGTCGAGCCAGACCTCGATGCCAGGGGCGTTGACACGGGACCGCACATCACGCACGTGGTAGGCGAGGACGTGGTAGGCAGTCGGCTCCTCCTCCGTCACAATGTGCTCCCACGTCTCGATGCCGCTGTTGTCGGAGGTGGAGTTCCCGTCGCTCTGTCGTGACGAGCGAGAGGCAGATCGTCGCGCACGGGCGCGGCCTCGGGCGAGGGCGGCGGCCGCGCTGATGAGGGATGGCGTACGGCGTTCGTCGACTCCAGATGACGTCGATGAGGGGTCTGGACTGTGGGCTAAGGCTGTGCCTGACTTGTGCGTGCGTGGTGGGTCCGACGCGGCCCCAGGGCTGGAGCCGCTGGGGCGCGACCCGTGTGCGTCAGGGTGCCCCCGCACGGGGACAGCTTGCAAGCCCGTGTACACCAGGTCGATGAGTGGTTTCGGGTCCAGCTGGAGTATGTGGAGCGAGACGCGTGGTCGAGGCTGATTAGGGTCGTCCCTGGTGGCTGCTTCCGTGTCGTAGTGCTGTTTGGCCCATGCTCGCGCCGCTTCTGGCGAGTATAGCGCCTGCGGTGGTGGCCATGCTGCCGCGATGGTTGATCTGCGCCTGGTGCTAGCTTCCTGGTCGTGAGCTTCAGCCGCCTCACGGAGATCTGGATGATCGTAGCCAGCAATGTGGAGGGCGTGCGCGCAGTCACCCATGCCATAGGCGTGTGGAAGGGCACGGCACCTGGAAGCAGCTTCTGTGGGGGCACACCAGTCCATGCGGATGAGGAGGCTCAGGACCCGAGGGTAAATGAGGCGCGCTCCGTGGGCCTCCCCTTTCACGTAGTTGTGCCTGTTTTCCCCGCGCGGTGGTTGGGTGGCTTCGCACATCCAGAGTGCGATGGGTCCCCACGCGAGGGTGTCGTCTTCGAGACTGTAGGGCGGGTGGGGCGGTATCGCGTACCACGCGGCCAGCGAAGGGTGCACGCTCACGTACGTGCGGCCAACGTTGGTGCCAGTTCGACCCTTCGTTTCACGGCGGGGGCCTGGCAAGAGGTGCCCTCCACAGGCAGCAAGACGGGCCGCAAGGTCGCCGCGGGTCCCATGCCAGAAAACAGTGGGCGCGTCGGTGGTGGGTTGACGGAGGTCCCACGTGAGGTATGGGAAAATTGTCTCGCCCGAGTTGCCGCCCGAGTCTTCCAGCACCCAAGTGAGGCGGTTCGGTGGCCTCTGCATGATGTCCGTCCACGGCCCCAGCACTTGGAGTGTTGGGTCGTGAGTGAATCGAGGGTGGTCGTGGAGTCGTAGAGCGTCTTTGATGTCCTCAGTGGACACGCCACTGTTCCCTAGCGCGAAGCCGTTTTGGTACAGGGCGTTAAGTATGCTCTTCGGCGGCTCGGGGACCGCTGGGTCACGCTGGATGGTGTTGCGTGAGTTGCGTGTCGGTGGCTTGAGGGCAGTGTAAGGCGTACCAGGGCCTGAAGGCGCCTGGGGCCTGTCAGGTGATGCATAGCGTGCTCGCCGTCGTGGTGGTTGGGTGTCCGCGTCGGAGGAGGAACCACGAGCGTCAGCATGTCGGAAGATGGACCACGGGCTGCCATGGGTGCGTTCTCTCGTTTCCCTTGGCTCGGTGTCGCTACCGTGTGCTGTGGCATCCTCGTTGGTCGGTAGGTTGCCGAATGTCGTGCCGTTCTTGGAGCCGTCTCGTGGCGTCGGGCTGGTCGATCTTGGTGTGACCGACGAGGCTCGCGATACGGCGGCTGTGACTTCCGCGATGGCGGCGGTAGTGGCGGTGGTGACGTCGGCGACTGCGGCGGCAACAGCTGCGGCGTAGTGTTCCTGTAGCAGCGGATGTCGGAGTGCGTGCACCTGCTGGTCGTCGTGTTCGTCGGCGAGCGTGCACGGCATTTTGTGTGTGGCCTCGTCCTTCGGCTTCCTGCTCGGTTGGCAACAGCGGAGGCACCAGTGGGCAGTGGATGAGTCCAGGGCCCGCGCACATATGCGGGCGCCTACGTGTCCGACAGCTCCCTGGGCAAGGAGTTTGGCACCGACGAGTAGAAGACCACACACAACTCCACCCGTGGCTATGGCCCCTAGCTTGCCGCTGGCCCATTTAAGGACGCCCCCGAAGCCGCTCCCGACTGCAGTGGCTCCGCCCGAGACACCATCTCTGAGTTTGTCGCTGGTCCATTTGAGAGTGGCCCTCAATGTGGACGTGACATAGTATGTCGTTTTGCGTCGGAATATAGTGGACACCGATGGGCCTGGTGCGGTCGCTTGGCGTCGTCGTCGTTGTCGGTAGCTGGGGTCTCGGCTCGGGGTCGGCAAGTATCCATCGATCTGGTCCTTGTACGGCATTGCTATCGCGATGGCGTACGTGGCCACCAGGAGGCAGATGAGGCAGCCACAATGTCGTGATGCCGCTGAGCTGTGCTGGGGCTCGTGGGGACCGCTGGCATCTGGGTGTTCATCATCGATGGGGTCGTTGTCGATGTCGGCCTGCCAGTGGTCGATGGCACTGGGGTTGGAGTCAGTCACGTTGTCACCTCCTGCGGTCTGGGGATGTCCAGGTCTAGCCAGTGGTGCAGCGGGGCTGAAGCCGCCACTGCACGGCCTGGCATGAGCTGGCGAAGCAGTGGAATGGCTAGTCACATCAGCGGCAGTGACGCCTTCAGCGTCGTTAGGCCGCGCAGAAGGGTCGGCCTGATCTGAGGTGTGGGGCGCACTGCGTTGCCACGGGGCGAGCCCAGAGTGAGGCTCACTGTCGCGGTCACGCTGAGCCGAGTCGCCTGATGGTATCGTGCCGTCTCGATCCTGGATATCGATGTCGTCCTGGCTATCCTCCGACGCGTGGAACGAGTCCATGGATGTATTGCCGATATCGCTGGCCGCGATGTGCTGGAGCAGCCATGATACGGGATCTTCTGCGGCCTGATCGGTGCCGTCCGTCGGCGCCGCAGCGAGCTCCGCCTCGACGAGCGGCAGCATGTCTGGCGGTTGGTGCAGGATAACATCAGCGAGGTACGCCATGGCGTCATGGTCGGGTGGAGGGAGACCTCTTGGCAGCAGAGCATGGGCCCGTGAGAGGTATGGCGGCAAAGGTGCCATGAAAGCCTCAGGGCCAACGAGCGTGGCACGAGCGCCCTGGTACTCCAGAAGGAGGCCGAAATAGCGGGTGGCGTACTCGCGGCTGCTCTGGATCCGAGTGAGGTTGCGGTTGATGCGCTGCCTGTCGGGGCCCGCTCTGTGCCAGATGTCCTCGCACATGTCGACCGCGGTGCGATGACGCAGGGCGTCGGTGGTGTCCTCGGACGCCTCAAGGAAGAGGTGATCGTACTGTGGCAGATGGAGCGTCGCCAGGATGTACGGGACGCAGTCCTCGAGCCATGCCCAGAACATGTCCTGGTTATCCTCACCTGGTGCCCACGCCGCAGCACACGGTATGAGCCGGGCGCGGATCATCATCAGGTGCCAGAAAGCAGGGTCTTCCTCGGGTTCGCCCCTATCTCGCATGGGAGTGGTGGGACCCGTAGGGCAATAGCGGGGCACAGCAGCGGGGCTGAAGCCGCCACTGTGTGCCTGGCCAATACTGCACGGACTCGCGGCAGCGGTGCCGTTGACGATCGGGTCCAAGATGGTGCAGTGATCGTACTTGTAGATGCTGTCATCGTAGAGGTAGAAAAGGGACGCACGTTCGACGTGCTGCAGAAGAAACCCACCTCCATGCTGGGGCGCACCGCCTGAAGACGGGTGTGCTCCAGCGAGCGAGGGGAGGGCCAGGCTGAAAGCAAAGCGCCACATGATGGCGAGGCCTGGCAGGCGGCGCGAGCGATGAGCCAAAGGCTGCATGTCAGCACGCATCTTTAGGTACCCCTGCATGCTCATGTACATTGCAACAAACACACCCACAGCAAGATGACAGGTGTCCCTACACCAGGTAGCTTGCTCGTGCTGCTGCCAAAAATGACATGATATAGCAAGGAAGAGGTACGACGAGAAGTGAGAAGGGATGCCTCTGAAGGCGCTTCCTCGGAGGGCTGAGGCGGGCCCTCTGAGGCACCTTCAATAGGGTTCCTGTGTGGCCCGCCCTTTGTCTTTGCCTTTGTCAGCCCCTGGGGGCCCCGTCCCTGGGGTGACCTGGCCTGGCTGGTCGATCCACCCGCAGACAGCCACGGGATCGGCAACTGGTGCAGCTTCCTCCTTTTTGGTATCGAGGGTGGCCACCTGGGGCAGGTGGATGGTACCCCCCGTGAGGTGCCCGAGGAGGGCCTGGATGTCGCCGCGCAGTGCAGCAGCTTCGGTAGTTGCCGTCTGTTGCTGAGTGACGACGGTGGCAAGCCCTCGTTCCAAGCCTGTAACGTGCTCCGTGAGTGTGGCCTGGGATGAGAGAACGCCCGCAAGCTGGACCTGCATGTTGTCCACCGTGTTGGCAAGCAGCTCGTGCTGTTGTTCCATGTGTTGGATGCGGGTCGTAGCGGCATCTGACAGTTTAGGGGCCGTAGCGAAGCGTTCGCCGAGGGTGTTCGGTTCGCGCGATGCCACGCTGAATTCATCCTCTGATGAGAGGATCTCGACGTCGCCTGGTACCTCGGCGGCTGCGTCAACGTGCCCTTCCGTGTGGCCCCCACCTTCGGCCGCCCCCGTGCCAGGTTGCGGGTCATGCCCGTCCCCACCTGGTCCTTGGACGGCCGTCTGCTCGGCAGCTCCATCCGTGCCGTGCGGGGGTGCAGAGGAGCTGCGGCCTGGAGCGCCGTGTGATCTTGCGTGCGGCGTGGCGTCGCGTTTCCCGCTGGAGGATCGGTGGCGCTTGGCTAAAGGCTCCTCCTTGGGGATCGGGAGCGGTGCGACGCCCTTGCCTTTGGGCGTGGCAGTCATGAGGTCGTGGAGGTAGGGGCTCTGGGCCGCTTTGGTTAGGAGTGTGCCCGTGGCGGGGCTGAAGCCGCCACCACGGGCGGGCGGCGTCACAGGCTCTGTGATAGTGGTAGGGGTGACAATGGTAACGTTGTCCCTCTTCGGCACGACCTCAGCCAACGGGGCCTCGGTGATGCTCCACGGGATGGGGCACCCTGCGACCTGTACCGTATATGTGGGTGGGGGACGATGAGCGCGCACTAAGGCAAACTGCGCCGAAGTGGCTGGGTCCCAGGCGGTGTGGTAGACCTCACAGTCCCATTTGACGGACGGGCCCGTGAGAGTCTTGGCAAGCTGAGTCAGCGTGGCATGGCGTGCCGCAATGCCCGTGATGCGGTATCGCGTCTTGGCGAGAGTGGCTTCGCAGCCACGGATGCTGACGGCAGCGGCCTTGGCGGCGTCTGACCCACGTGCAACACGGATCCCCAATAAGCCTGACTTGCCGTGCCTGACGACTCCTAGGGCTTTGAAGTCCACCGACTTCTGGAACGCCTCTGCCATCGTGATGGGCTGGTCCTCGGGGAACCACACGGTCTGGTACTTGTCTGCCGTGGGCTCGTCCGCACCTACGTTGCTGAGGTCGTAGGTGGCGCCGAGTTGCCCCGAACCCGCCAAGACCTTGTCAACTGCTTGAAGACTGACGCCGAAAGTGGCAGCCAGGGACCTTTTTCCGACGCCAGATCCGTACCTGCCTAGACTTTTGCAGGGTTCGAGGATAGTGACGGCTTTAAAGTTGCCGTGGAAAAGGGCCTTGAAGGTGTCCTGCAGCTGACTGTCGAGCTCCTGGCGGCGAGCGTCTTTCTTAGACTCCCTGTGCTTTTGGTTTTGGCGCGCCTTGTCCTGTGGAGCGGAATCCCCTCGGAAAGGACCCTTGGCGCGTGGACCACCGTTCACGGGGGCGCCTCCCGAAAACTGATCCTCGAAGGCCTGATGCATGGAGGGGACTGCGGCGATGGCTTCGGTTTCATGTATGGTCACCCGAATCCAGCATACGTGGTCGGCAGGATCAATGGTGGCGACGGCTACTTTTTCCGTGCAGGCGACTTCCTTGGTGCCCAGCTGGTACACGGTCACGGGGACGTGCGTGTGAACCACATTGGGCGCCTTGGGGTGGCGCTTCAGCACGGGGACGGCGAGCTCGGTGCCGACGTAGTTGTCGTTTTTTGGGCCCATGACAGCGATCGCGAGCTGACCCGTGGTACGCTTACCCTGCTCGAGATGGTGCTGCAGCAGCCGCTCGCCACTCTCGTAGTCGTGGAGGCTGATGCTGGGCTTGTACGTCTTGCCGTCGTCGAGTGATGTGGGTTCGGCCAGGACTGGGACCTTCCAGAAGGCCGGGTCCAAGGCAATAAATTTGGCGTCCGCAGCCTGAAGACGTGCGGACGCAGCTGGTGGATAGGATGTGTCACCACCATTGCGCTTAGGCTTGCTGCGCTGGTGGTGATCCAGCGTGTAGCTGATCTGGTTGGCGGCACACATGCGAATCAAGGCACTGCCGAGCTTCTTGGTGTTGGTCTTGTGCATGTCGTACGTGGCCTGCAGCTCGTCCGCGTTCAGCTCGGCGAGCCCGTTGTATGCGGCTGTGGGGCGGTCAGACCCCGCTTGCTTGAAGGCTGCAATGCAGTCCTGTTTGCGTTGGAGGAGGGATCCTTCAGCTGCAGGACGTGAGCTCGGCGGCTGCTTGGAAGAGCGACGGCGCTCCGGCTTGGCGGGGGCCATTGCGGCGGGCGCTCTGGTGGGAGGGAGGAGGGACGCAAATCAGTACCGCGCTGCTGGCGCGGTTCCGGTCTCGCGAGGCCTGGAGTCGGGACTCCAGAGCGGGGCGCTTCGCGTCGCGGCTACGCTATGAGTGCAGGGCACTCTCGAGCCGAGACTAGAAAAAAAGAGAGAGAGAGAGAGAGGAGAGAGAGAGAGAGAGAGAGAGAGAGAGAGGAGAGAGAGAGGGAGAGAGATGAGAGAGAGAGAGGGAGGGAGAGAGATAGAGAGAGAGAGAGAGAGTGAGGGAGATAGAGAGAGAGAGAGAGAAGAGTGAGAGAGGGAGAGAGAGAGGAGAGAGAGAGAGAGATAGAGAGAGAGAGAGAGAGAGAGAGAGAGTGAGAGGGAGAGAGATCGGACAAGTAGGCGGACCAGGGTCCGTCCGCGAGGCGCACTGCGGTGCGACAACTCGCATACACTATTTGCGGCGGTGCAGCCTTTAGATACGAGGGCGGGCAACAAAAAACCCCCTCCCCCGGCGCAGTGCGACAGACGCTACAGACGGCGGACAGACGATGATGATCTCACCTGTCAGACCGCGTGAGGAAAGAGGCCCCAACAAGAAAGGCGACGTGCTGACACGTGGCTAGGCGGCTTGGCAGACCGCCAGTTGGGCGCTTGGCCGCTAAGCGGCGCGCAGTGACGGGGCACCCCCCGCCCCCACGCCCTGACACCGTGGACGCGGAGCCACGCGTACACACGGGCAGGCAGAAAGGAGGAGATTAGCGCGGGGCACCAGGTGGAGCGCCGCGGAACGATGACAGCATAGCTTGGATGGTGAGTGACGGCACGGCACCATCGGGCGAGGCCGTGAGCAGCTCGGCAAGGCTCGCCCAGCGCTGTGGAGGCGCTGGAGTAGAGGGCCTTGACGAGCTTGGGCGGCGGCGAGGTCCGCGGCGAGAGCTAAGCACCTCTGCTGGAGAGCAGCCATAGCCTGTGACAGCTCGGTTTCGCGGTCGGTGAGGGGTGGCTGCTCAGTGCCAGCAGCCGAGGGCCTCGAGACAGAGGCGAGGTCCTCGGTACGCCTGTCCAAATGGTGGACTAGCGTAGTGCGGCACCCTGTACGCTGTCGTCCGTCACCCTTGAAGGGTGACTGGAGGGGCCACGCGACCCCAGGGCTGGAGCCGCTAGGGCCACGCCCCGAGAGGTCGGGAGAGCCGCTTCCTCTCGCTCAGCAACGATGGAAGCGTGGATGGGGCACGAGGGCCTGTCTGGTTTAGTACCCTGCGGGGGGGCTGAAGCCGCCCCCGCGGGCTGCCGGCGGTGGGGGGGCGGAGTGGTTTGCGCGGTGGGACCAGTCATGATGCCGTGCAAGGGCTCTGAGGTCGGTCGCGTAGAAGGTTGGCGTCTCGGTAGGGCGGCATGGTCGGCAGCGTGTGGTATCGGCGGTGCGTCCTCCATGCCACTCAGTCCGCGGGGGTCACCCAGGTCATGGTCGGCGTCTTGGCGGTGGCCGATATCATCGTATGTGGGCGATGTCGCTCTCGGGGACGGAGTCGCAGTAGGGATCGAGAGGTTGCCCGACGGGGCGGGGTTTTCGCTGGCTGGTCCGTCGTCCAAAGCGTCCGATCCCCCACCGAAGCTGAACAGGTCATCCTCCTGTTCGTCAGCGTCTTGAAAATGAGCAGCGTTGTCATGTGGGTGCGCTGCCGCTCTCAATGGCGGAGTCGGGGGCGCCGTGCGGGTGCCCGACGGGGCAGGGTTGGCGCTGGCTGGCCCGTCGCCCAGGAAGTCCAGGCCCCCACCAAAGCCGAACGGGTCGTCCTCCTGTTCGTCGAATATCGCCCGTTGGGCCTCGGCCCAGAGCTCGTCCGGGTTCTGTGGGATGTCTGGTCCAGCCGCGGGTGGTGCCTGGTCAGACAGCAGGGGATTTGGTTCCATTTTGTTGAGTTCCGCAGCTGTGAACCCAGCCCTGCGGTGTGGGAGGGGGAGTGTACGGTGTCTACGCTCGTAGATGGCGACAGCGACTCCATGAAGCACGGTCGCTTGGCGATGTCGTGATTTGGCAGCTTCGACAATGTCGTCTGGAAGGTTATGAGTACGTGCCGCCGTTGTGGCGAGGGCGTCAGCCTGACGATTGAACTCCTCCGCGATGGGCCCGATGAGCCCGAGGTCGATGCCCATGTCGCCCAGGTGGCTTGCGATTTTCTCGACGCGGAACATGTTGGGCTTGGCCATGACGCATCGGTGGATCTTTTCCCAGAGCTCCACGTGCGTGCCCTGCGGTGGTGAGTGTCCGTCGATGATCCTTTGGAACCCATCGACCACCGCCTGGTTGTCCACGAAAACGTGTACGGGCCGTTCAGCACATGCCGTGAGGTGGACAATGGCGAGGGTCTCCGCAAGCTGTGCGTTCTGCGTAATGCCGTGAACGCGTGCACTGTAGTTCATGCGGTGGTCGATGCCGTAGTAGACGCCGTAGCCCGCTCGTGCAAGCAATGGGATGGCTTGGTTGGTGCATGCACCGTCCGTGGCAGCGTAGACCCATGTCCAACCAGTGTCGTGGTCAAGGTAGGTGGTGTAGGAGTCCTGGGCTGAAGCCGCAGGATCTCCCTCAGGTGGGGGCCGCGGTATGGGCTGAGGTAGCGGGTCCCTCGCGAGGTCGGCCTGCAGGTCGAGGAGGGCTGGGTCTTCATCGAAGAGCCCGCAGTGTCTTGTGTGCGGTGGAAGACGGGCCCACTGCTCGTCACTGATGAGGGTGGTAAGAGGGACTCTTTCTCGGGCCCAGCACTTGCAGTCGCGAACAGTGTGCTCCTGAGTTTCCTCTTCCTCGTCGCAGTATCGGCAGATGGGGCTGGGGTCAGCGGACGTGTTTGATCGGGATCGTCGCTGTTGGGTGTGGTCCCCGCCCGACAGGTAGTTCAGGAGGAGCGCCAGCTGCCATGCGTTGCATTTGGCTGCTCCTTTCGTTCGGGCGAGCCACGTGCTGGCGAAGAGGTCGAGGCCCTGTCTGACAGAGGCCAGGTGTCCAAGGTCATGACGCCGTGGCTTGATTTTTCTCAGAAAGGCTCTGCGTTGTGAGGCTCGCAGCATGTGAAGGAAGGCGTTTTGGGGTAAGTTCAGCCAACTGATCTGACAGCCCCAGTCGTCGTACATGATGCCAAATGTGGGCCAGGTCCAACGGAGCTGCTGAAGCGTCTGGACAAGTCGTCCGACAGGTCCTCCCCCAAATAGGGTCTGAACGTGGTGTTGGAGATCCCTGACGAGACCGCAGAGAGTAGCGTCGCGGTTTACCTGTCGCCGCAGACACAGGAAGACTTCACGCTGCATAATGGCGTCAATCTCCAGGGCGTGTCCTGGGACGCACACGGCCATGAGAGTCCAAAACTCGACCCACCTGTTTCCCTTGGGGCGGATAGCCGCCTTAAGGGCATGGTTGTAGGCAGTTTTGACGGGGCCTGATGGGGCTTGAATGTCGGTGCCCGTGGTACAGACGCTGGCAGCAAGGGAACGGGCGTGCCGCGCCTTAATAAGCATCGGTGATGGGAGCTTGCCAATGCGCGGCAGGCGACTAGTCGCCCTGCGAACACGGGCGTCAGCGGTGGCCGTGAGGTTAAGCGCGGCTGGAGCCGGCGCTGCCTCGGCGTTGATGTAACTCCCGACGAGCTTGAAGGAGTCGACCACGCGTAAGGGCCGTTCCGCCAGAGTGAGCTGGGTAACGGCGGTGTGAAGCTCGTCGGTGAGCGCCCACCCCGCCACTTTGCCAGGGTGAATGCGTTGACCTGAAAATCGATCAAACTTGGCGGTTTCATCAAGAGATTTCTGCAACTCAGGCGCGGTGTGAGTAGTGGAGTTGCTGTCGTCAACAAAGGTAGTGCTGAGTGATCGCGGAACGTATCGATGCTGTCTCTTGGTCCACACACACATGAGCAGCTTAATGTCGTCCAGGGACCAAGAGCTTCCCTGGAGGTGACCATTAGTTCTGGCCAGTTCCTTAGAGTACGCACCGTTCATGCGGATGTAGCGTTTGTGGCGACTGTAGAAGTTTCTGCGGACAGTAACGATGTCTTGGGGACACCCCGCGTGAAGCGCAAGGTTAAGGCAGATGTCCGTGATGAGGTAGTCGAAACACTTCTGTCGGTCCAGGGCAGCTCCAGCTAAGGGAAGGAGTAAGGCCCTGGCGTGTTCGATGCGCAGGGCAAGAGAGGTGCTGACGTCCCCAATGGTAGCTTTGGGGACAGCGCCAAACTCGTGGCGTGGGTCCATCCTTTCCGCCAGTCCGTGAGGCTGCGGTAAGCTGGCGCTTCCCACGCATACATCCAAACGGAAAGCACCGAGAGAAGTCGTTGGTCCGTTGGGAGTTCGCCTCGGCCTTTTCGGAGGCACGGGTTTGGCACGTGGAGGAGGGGTTCTGGGATGGTGCCAGTGCGTTGCATAGCGCGTAGGACGCTGGCGAAGAGGCGAAGAATGTCGTCGGGTAACTCCTTAGCCTCCTTAGTAGTCCAGCCGTCCAGTCCCCCCGCGCGGCGCGGTGAACGGGTGCGAATGAAGTGGATGAGTTGGTCGTCGGTGAGGTGGAAAGGGGTAGCTGGTGATGGCGTAGGCAGCTCTTGTCGGTACTCGTCGTAGAAGTCGGCCCACGTCGGCATGGCTTCGGCGTCATGTCCCGCACGTGCACGGTACCTGCCCAAGATGGGCTCCCAGGTGTCGACCATGAGCTTAAGCATGTCCTTGGTGTAGCAACAATGGCGTTGGCAGGGAGGATGTCGGGGACTTGCGCAGGTGGTGGTTCACGAGTGTGGTCTTCGTCGCTGTCCGTGTCGGGCGAACTACCGTCGCTGGGGCTGAAGCCGCCAGCTTCGGTGTCAGCGTCGCTGTCGTCCGTGCTAGCTTCGTCAGGTTTAAAGGCGTTGGTGTCGCAGTGGAGTTGCGTATCGTCAGGTGTGGTAGGCGTGCGGAGATACGCCGTGGGCGAGCTGTCAGCAGCCCGTGCGTATATGGCCGCCTTTCGCCCGCTTGGCTCGCGGACGCCCTCAGCCCATATCTTGATGCGTTCAGCTTTGGCACGGTTCGCACGTCGCGCCAGCTCCAAGTCGAGGTGTTGGATCAAAACGTCAAGGTGCTCTCCGTGAGGTGCTGGCTCGTCGGGGGTCCAGGCCTCGGGGAAGTCCAGGAGAACCGTGGGGCGCAGCTTGTGGCATAGGAGGCGGGCCGCGGTCCACGTGCAGTCGATGCGCTGCGCGAGGTACGGCGGGATGGCACGGCAATCTAAATGATGGTGCTGTCCGATGAAACGAAGCTCACAGAGTTGCCGATGGAGCTTGCGCAGTCGGTTCATGTGTATCGTGGAAGCTCCGTAGGTGGGGAAGGCGCGGGGGACAACTGGTCGCTCTTCGAACGTGGGCGTGAGCCCGTGCATGGTGGGGGGCTTCTTTTTTGGGTGGTCGGGCGGTGGAGGTGGCAGGTCGCGCAGACGGGTGAGATGGTACTCATGACTGGCCTCGTTAGCCAGGGCGAACATGCGCTCCACGTCGTCGCGTGTGTCGGCCTGTTCCATGCGGTCCTGATATCGCCCAGCGATGAGGGTCCCTAGTGCCTGCAGCTCGTGACCCTCATGAGCTCCATCGTCGGGAGGGTAGGGCGTGGGGGCGAGAAGACGTCGGGCCGTATGGTCGAGGCGACTGAGGTCAAGCGTGACCTGCAGGCCAACATGAGACTTCGCTGGCAAGTCGCGAAGATAGCAGAAGTCGGTGACAAGGGATCGCGCCGCTTGGTTGGCAATGATATAATCGATGCGCGAAGTGCGGGGGCACTTGGTGACGCGGTCCCAGTCAGGGATATTTCCGTATGTGTGCATGGTGTGGTCTGGTGTGCCCTCAGCGACGTTGAACCATCCGTGCTGCAACATGTGCAGAAGGTGTGGATTGTCGTCGATGTTCGTATTGGCGTCCATGCAGATGAAGTAGGGGGCTGAGCCGACCCTAGCGGCGGCGCAGTCAGCGAGCCGAAAAAGAGCTGTGCTGTCTCCTCCAGCAATCCCGTAGAGGCTCGCTATGTAGATCCCCGCGGGCCCGTGGTTGTTTCGTCGCCGCCTGCGGCGGTGTTGAGTGCAGAGCGGGAGAAAGACCTCGTGCCATCTTTTCTTGGCCTTGAGGGCGACGATACAGGGCGCATTGTCGTCGACAGTGGAGTCGACAATGGCATCCTTAGAGAGGATGGCGACCCCTCCCGAGGCGCCAGTGTTGCCCACGACGGTGTGGTCTGTGCCGCCGTGGGCAGCTCTGCGCTGGGCTCGCGCCAGATCTAGGTCAGGTCCAAGACTGGCGTGGTATCCTCCGTGGAGTGGATTGGCGGCGCTGGTAGCGATGGCTTGTCTAGTCGGCTTGGCATGTCGGGTCTCCTGCAGTGCTATGACTGCGGCGTTGTGGTCGACACCAAGAGCGGTGATGGTTGGCCAATTCGCTGAGAGACTGGTGATGTTAAGGCTGACGAGGTGTATGGAGCGACCTGGCCCGTCTCCATCGGTGGAACTGGGGTTTGCACGCCCCGCACGGTGAAGGTCAGCCTGACCCTCGCCCAGGTAGAAGGCTTGGCCACAGTAGGAGCTCATGGCGTTCCTATGGATTAGCTTGACCGGGGCTGAAGCCGCCGTCAGGCCAGAAGTATAGGCGGGACACGGTCGGCACTGCGCCAGGGGGGGTTCATAAACGTCAGTAAAAATGTCACGAAAAATCCTCCTCACTCCAGTACCGTAGGGGACGAGGGGAGGAGAGGTGAGACGGCAGCAGAGGGAGAGGGAGGCGACTCCTCGATCCGTCCTGCCGAACACAAAAGCAAAAGCGAACCAGCGGCGGCGGCTAGGCGCGGCAGCGGCACAACGCACGCGCATATACTGCGCACGCGACACCGCTGGTCCGTCCTGCGGTGGCGCGCCCGCCCCGTCAGTATCTTGATGAGCAGCATCTGGTGGAACAGCTCCAGCAGCACGGTCGGAGGCCTGGCGCTGGGCCTCGTCCATGCCCGCTGCCGTGAGGCCCACGTTGCGGACAGGGCTGATTCCCCGCGGGGCCGCCGCTGCCGCGGCAGCGGCTGAGGTGGCGGGGGCTCCGCCCCGACTCTGAGGTGAGAGCGGTGAGCCACCGCCGAAACCCGCCGCAAGGTTCTTGACACGGTACTTGTTCTTGAACGGGTCGAAGGTTGGCGCCTCGTCGATGGGGGCGATCACGCGGGTGGGCAGCGGCGGCTCGTGGTCCGTGGACGGCGTCGGCTCGAGGTCGACCTGGCCAGGTTCGATGACGCTGGCTCCGAAGCGTGGCACCACTTCGGGGGCTCGGCCATCAGCCTGAGTCCCGCGAGGCGGCGAGCTCGTGGAGCTCCCTGGGGCCTTGCGTGAACTGTGGCGGCTGCAGGTCCTGCTGCGCGGGACGCGCCCGCCCGTGTGGCGGTCGCGTGGCGAGGTCGCCTGGGCATTAGCGCGCTCGGAATCCGCCCTGCTCGGGGATCGGATCGGCGCCGCGCAGGGTGATGGGCTGGGCTGGCGAGAGGCGCTTGTGCCGCCCTCCGCCGTGGCTGTGGCCTGGTCAGGGTCGACAGCGTCGGGGCGGGGGCTGACGTGGTGGGCGCTTCCCTCGCTGTGCCGCGGGGAGGCGCTGTGATGCGCCTGGATGTGCGTGAGGACGAGCGGGGTAAGCGGCTGCCTCTCCCGCTCAGGTGGGGCAGGTTTTGCCTGGGCAGGGCGCAGTGCTGCAGCCACGTTTGGCGGGGGCGTGTGCTGGCGCGGTTGCCAAGCGCGCACGTTCGCATCACGCCATCCTTCGGGGCGCCCAGCCCTGCCACGGTTTGTTGCAGCCCCCTGGGCTGAAGCCGCAGGGGTTATCACTGCGGGCTGGTTGCTGGAGGTGCCATCATGTCGGCCTGAGTAAAGGCCCCAGGCGCGCGTGGACCCTGGCACTGGCGAGGTGGCCCTTGGGAGGGCCTGCACGGGTGCACGCGGGTAGCCGATGACCGCTGGGTGTACCCTGGCGTGGGGGGCGTGGCCGTAGCTGGAGGCGGCTGCTCCAGCAGCCGCGGGCCTGGCACCTATGGGGCCACGGTAGTAGGCGGCAACCCCGTCGTAGGCCGTGTTACCGCCTGTCGGGACTCGCGCGGGGGAGCGGTAGCGTGGCGTGCCCTGCTGTCCTGCGTCACGTTGGTCCCGCTGCTGAATGCGCTGCTGGTGCTGTTGGTGTCGCTGCCAGTCGGCTCTCGAGAGGGGACGGGTGTCGGGGAGGATGGTGGGCACGTCGGGCCGCTGCCAGCCCCGATAGACGTGCTCGAAGGCGTGGTCAGGGTAGGTCCCCCCTACGGGTGAGTATCGCCGCACATGCTCCATGTAGTCGATGTTCTGCGGCTCGGAGATCGCCGTGATGTTGACGGCTCGCTGGTGCGCTGGTCCATAGAGGCAGAAACTACCACGGTTGCTGCGGTCGTGGTTTAGCTCGGCTTCGGTCGTTGCACGGCTCACCATGGCGTCGCAGAGTCGCATGTCGTAGTCGAGGGCTTGAGGCCCAGGACCACCCTCGGCGTCCCAGTACAGTACCACATCTCGCCAGCGGGTGCGGGTAGTGTGGATGCGCTCGGCGATCGACTCGCAGACGGTCCTGACCGTGACACGGTCCCTGTACATGTTGGTGATGGCTAGGGAGTAGGGTCGGCGGACCGTCTTGTTGAAGGTGAATTCCTCCTTGAGGGCCTGGTGGGGACTGAAGAGCACGTAGCCTTCCCTCCAAAGCGGTTGGTCGGGGAAAGGTTCTTCGGGCATCCCCGTTCCTGTGAATCCAGGTGGCCGCCTTGTGCCGTCAGGCAGTCCCTGCCTGGGGACGCGCCGCGGCTGCGGTGGGAAGTACCATTGACCCTGGTAACCTGCTTGCCCTGGTTGTGGAGGTTCCCCCCGGGGCCTGAAGGCGCTCGGGGGGGTTCCTTAAGGTCGTGGAGGGCTGGCGCGTTGCCGAATTGGCGGGCAAGGATGTGCGGCGGCATCCCTGTGGCACGGACGTCGAGCAGGCTGTGTGGACTGGGGGGATGGGGGCACCTGCTGGACAGGCAGCATGTGTCGGAGTCCCTGTTGTTGGTGCTGTATGCACACGTCCAACTGTTGCACGAGTAGTCCGTGGACCAGTCCATGAGTGTACGCAGTCCGCTGCGGCCGCAGTCTGGGCACGTTGGTTGGCCCGAGGTGCCGAGCTGCGTGTTGCGGCGAGCCGCACAGTACTGACAGCATTGGAATCGACACTGTAGGCAAGACCAGCGTCCTGGTAAAGGCGGGAGCGCATGCTCATTTGTGCCTGGGTCGTCTGGGTGGGGTCGCGGGCGATCCCACAAGGGCCAGACGTCAGCAAACCAGGATTGGCCTGTAGTGCGGACAACCTCGGCGGGGAGGCGAGCGTCCTCGGCATGGCACCTGATCCACTGGGGCCCCATGTCCGCTGGTACCATGACGGTGCGCCAGGTGTCGTCCGCTTTGACGTGGACTTGGGTCGGTGCCCAGAGCTTAGTAGTGGTGTCGCCGTGGTCGTGGTGGAGGATGACCCAGCCGTCCCGCCCCGCCACCGCAGGGTCAATAACGCGGTGGCCCATGACTGTCGTCCCCCACGGTAAGTAGGCACCGTCGTGGTGATCACCAGGGTCAAGCCAGACCTCGATGCCAGGGGCATTGACACGGGTCCGCACATCACGGACGTGGTAGGCG
The DNA here is from genome assembly GCA_963575745.1 of Prorocentrum cordatum. Lineage (NCBI taxonomy): Eukaryota > Dinophyceae > Prorocentrales > Prorocentraceae > Prorocentrum > Prorocentrum cordatum. The sequence goes on from CAUYUJ010016638.1 coordinate 201,932, forward strand.
AGGACGTGGTAGGCAGTCGGCTCCTCTTCCGTCACAATGTGCTCCCACGTCTCGATGCCACTGTTGTCTGAGGTGGAGTTCCCGCCACTCTGTCGTGACGAGCGAGAGGCAGATCGCCGTGGGCGGGCACGGCCTCGGGCGAGGGCGGCGGCCGCGCTGATGAGGGAAGGCGTACGGCGTTCGTCGGCTCCTGATGACGTCGATGAGCGGTCTGGACTGTGCGCCAGGGCTGTGCCTGACTTGTACGTGCGTGGTGGGCCCGACGCGGCCCCAGGGCTGGAGCCGCTGGGGCGCGACCCGCGTGCGTCAGGGTGCCCCCGCACGGGGACAGCTTGCAAGCCAGTGTACACCAGGTCGATGAGTGGTTTCGGGTCCAGCTGGAGCATGTGAAGCGAGACGCGTGGGCGGGGCTGGTTAGGGTCATCCCTGGTGGCTGCTTCAGTGTCGTAGTGCTGTTTGGCCCATACTCGCGCTGCCTCTGGCGAGTATAGTGCCTGCGGCGGTGGCCACGCTGCCGCGATGGCTGGTCTGCGCCTGGTGCTAGCTTCCTGGTCGTGAGCTTCAGCCGCCTCACGGAGATCTGGATGATCGTAGCCAGCGATGTGGAGGGCGTGCGCGCAGTCGCCCATGCCATAGGCGTGTGGAAGGGCACGGCACCTGGAAGCAGCTTCTGTGGGGGCACACCAGTCCATGCGGATGAGGAGGCTCAGGACCCGAGGGTAAATGAGGCGCGCTCCGTGGGCCTCCCCTTTCACGTAGTTGTGCCTGTTTTCCCCGCGCGGTGGTTGGGTGGCCTCGCACATCCAGAGTGCGATGGGTCCCCACGCGAGGGTGTCGTCTTCAAGACTGTAGGGCGGGTGGGGCGGCATTGCGTACCACGCGGCCAGCGAAGGGTGCACGCTCGCGTACGTGCGGCCAACGTTGGTGCCAGTTCGGCCCTTCGCTTCACGGCGGGGACCTGGCAAGAGGTGCCCTCCACTGGCAGCAAGACGGGCCGCAAGGTCGCCGCGGGTCCCATGCCAGAAGACAGTGGGCGCGTCGGTGGTGGGTTGGCGGAGGTCCCACGTGAGGTATGGGAAGATTGTCTCGCCTGAGTTCCCGCCCGAGTCTTCCAGCACCCAAGTGAGGCGGTTCGGTGGCCTCTGCATGATGTCCGTCCACGGCCCCAGCGCTTGGAGTGTTGGATCATGAGTAAATCGAGGATGGTCGTGGAGTCGCAGAGCGTCTTTGATGTCCTCTGTAGACACGCCACTGTTACCTAGCGCAAAGCCGTTTTGATACAGGGCGTTAAGTATGCTCTTCGGCGGCACGGGGACCGCTGGGTCGCGCTGGATAGTGTTGCGTAAGTTGCGTGTCGGTGGCTTGAGGGCTGTGTAAGGCATACCAGGGCCTGAAGGCGCCTGGGGCCTGTCGGGTGATGCATAGCGTGCTCGCCGTCGTGGTGGTTGGGTGTCCGCGTCGGGGGAGGAACCACGAGCATCAGCATGTCGGAAGATGGACCACGGGCTATCGTGGGTGCGCTCACGCGTTTCCCTTGCCTCGGTGTCGCTGCCGTGTGCTGTGGCATCCTCGTTAGTCGGTAGGTTACCGAATGCCGCGCCGCTCTTGGAGCCGTCTCGTGGAGACGGGCTGGTCGATCTTGGTGTGACAGACGAGGCTCGCGATACGGCGGCAGTGACTTCGACGATGGCGGCGGTGGTGGCGGTAGTGACATCGGCGACTGCGGCGGCAACTGCTGCGGCGTAGTGTTCCTGCAGCAGCGGATGTCGGAGTGCGTGCACATGCTGGTCGTCGTGTTCGTCGGCGAGCGTGCACGGCATTTTGTATGTGGCCTCATCACGCGGCCTCCTGCTCGGTTGGCAACAGCGGAGGCACCACTGGGCTGTGGATGAGTCCAGGGCCCGCGCACAGATGCGGGCTCCTACGTGTCCGACAGCTCCCTGGGCAAGAAGTTTGGCACCGACGAGTAGAAGACCACACACGACTCCACCCGTGGCAATAGCCCCTAGCTTGCCGCTGGCCCATTTCAGGACACCCCCGAGGCCGACCCCGACTGCGGTGGCTCCGCCCGAGACGCTATCTCTGAGTTTGACGCTGGTCCATTTGAGAGTGGCCCACAATGCGGACGTGACGTTGTATGTCGTTGTGCGTCGGGATGTGGTGGGCACCGATGGGCCTGGTGCCGTCGCTTTGCGTCGTCGTCGTTGTCGGTAGCTGGGGTCTCGGCTCGGTGTCGGCAAGTACCCATCGATCTGGTCCTTGTACGGCATTGCTATCGCGATGGCGTACGTGGCCACAAAGAGGCAGATGAGGCAGCCACAATGTCGTGATGCCGCTGCGCTGTGCTGGGGCTCGTGGGAACCGCTGGCATCTGGGTACTCATCATCGATGGGGTCGTTGTCGATGTCGGCCTGCCAGTGGCCAATGACACTGGGGTTGGAGTCAGTCGCGTTGTCACGGTGTACAGAGGTGAAGGGCGTGGTGCTGCCACCTGCGGTCTGGGGATGTCCAGGTCTAGCCAGTGCTGCAGCGGGGCTGAAGCCGCCACTGCACGGCCTGGCATGAGCTGGCGATGCAGTGGAATGGCTTGTCGCGTCGGCGGCAGTGACGCCTTCAGCGTCGTTGAGCTGTGCGCCGGGGTCGGCCTGAGCTGAGTTGTGGGGCGGACTGCTGTGCGACGAGGTGTGCCCTAAGTAGGGTTCACTGTCGCGGTCACGCTGGGCCGAGTCGCCTGGTGGTGTCGTGCCGTCGCGATCCTGGGTATCGATGCCGTCCTGGCTATCGTCCGACGCGTGGAACGAGTCCATGGATATGTTGCCGATATCGCTGGCCGCGATGTGCTGTAGCAGCCATGATACGGGATCATCTGCGGCCTGATCGGTGCCGTCCATCGGCGCCGCGGCGAGTTCCGCCTCGACAAGCGGCAGCATGTCTGGCGGTTGGTGCAGGATCACATCGGCGAGGTACGCCATGGCGTCTTGGTCGGGTGGAGGGAGGCCTCTTGGCAGCAAAGCATGGGCCCGTGAGAGGTATGGCGGCAAAGGTGCCGTGAAAGCCTCAGGACCGACGAGCGTGGCACGAGCGCCCTGGTATTCCAGAAGGAGGCCAAAGTAGCGGGTGGCGTACTCGCGGCTGCTCTGGATACGAGTGAGGTTGCGGTTGATGCGCTGTCTGTCGGGGCCCGCTCTGTGCCAGATGTCCTCGCACATGTCGACCGCGGTGCGCTGACGCAGGGCGTCGGTTGTGTCCTCAGATCCTCCTGAAAGAGGTGATCGTACTGTGGCAGATGAAGCGTCGCCAGGATGTACGGGACGCAGTCCTCGAGCCATGCCCAGAACACGTCCTGGTGGTCCTCACCTGGTGCCCACGCCGCAGCACACGGTATGAGCCGGGCGCGGATCATCATCAGGTGCCAGAAAGCAGGGTCCTCCTCGGGTTCGCCCCTAGCGCGCAGGGGGGTGGTGAGACCCGTGGGGCAATAGCGGGGCACGACAGCGGGGCTGAAGCCGCCACTGTGTGCCTGGCCTAAATCAACGTCCCCGTCAAGGATCTGCTGCACCGCAGTCGAGGCCACGCTGGGAGTGGATTTCGATGCATGTGTCGTAGTTGACAAGGGCGTGTATGCGCTCACGATGGCGCCCAGCGGTCCGTTGCCGCACGGACCCGCGGCTACGGTGCTGTTCACGATCGGGTCCAAAATGGTGCAGTGATCGTACTTGTAGATGCTGTCATCGTAGAGGTAGAAAAGGGTCCCACGTTCAGCGTGTCGCAGGAAAACCTCACCTCCATGCTGGGGCGCACCGCCTGAAGACGGGTGTGCTCCAGCGAGCGAGGGGAGGGCCAGGCTGCAGGCAAGGCGCCACATGATGGCGAGGCCTGGCGGGCGGCGCGAGCGATGAGCCAAAAGCTGCATGTCAGCACGCATCCTCAGATACCCCTGCATGCTCATGTACATTGCAACAAACACACCCACAGCAAGATGACAGGTGTCCCTACACCAGATAGCTTGCTCGTGCTGCTGCCAAAACTGACATGATATGACAAGAAAGAGATACGACGCGAAGAGAGAAGAGATGCCTCTGAAGGCGCTTCCTCGGAGGGCTGAGGCAGGCTCTCTGAGGCACCTTCAATAGGGTTCCTGAGTGACCCGACCCTTGTCTTTGCCTTTGTCAGCCCCTGGGGGCCCCGTCCCTGGGGTGACCTGGCCTGGCTGGTCAATCCACCCGCAGACAGCCACGGGATCGGCAACTGATGCAGCTTCCTCCTTTTTTGTTTCGAGAGTGGCCACCTGTGGCAGGTGGATGGTGCCCCCCGTGAGGTGCCCGAGGAGGGCCTGGATGTCGCCACGCAGTGCAGCAGCTTCGGTAGTTGCCGTCTGTTGCTGAGTGACGACGGTGGCAAGCCCTCGTTCCAAACCTGAAACGTGCTCCGTGAGTGTGGCCTGGGATGAGAGAACGCCCGCAAGCTGAACCTGCATGTTATCCACCGTGTTGGCAAGCAGCTCGTGCTGTTGTTCCATGTGTTGGATGCGGGTCGTGGCGGCATCTGACAGTTTAGGGGCCGTAGCGAAGCGTTCGCCGAGGGTGTTCAGTTCGCGAGATGCCACGCTGAATTCGTCCCCTGATGAGAGGATCTCGACGTCGTCAGCGTCGCCTGGTACCTCGGCGGCTGTGGCAGCGTCCCCTTCCGTGTGGCCCCCGCCTTCAGCCGCCACCGTGCCAAGTTGCGGGTCATGACCACCTGGTCCTTGGACGGCCGTCTGCTCGGCAGCTCCATCCGTGCCGTGCGGGGGTGCAGAGGAGCTGCGGCCTGGGGCGCCGTGTGATCTTGCGTGCGGCGTGGCGTCGCGTTTCCCACTGGAGGATCGGTGGCGCTTGGCTAAAGGCTCCTCCTTGGGGATCAGGAGCGGTGCGACGCCCTTGCCTTTGGGCGTGGCAGTCATGAGGTCGTGGAGGTAAGGGCTCTGGGCCGCTTTGGTTAGGAGTGTGCCCGTGGCGGGGCTGAAGCCGCCACCACGGGCTGGCGGCGTCACAGGCTCTGTGATAGTGGTAGGGGTGACAATGGTAACGTTGTCCCTCTTCGGCACCACCTCGGCCAACGGGGCCTCGGTGATGCTCCACGGGATGGGGCACCCTGCGACCTGTGCCGTATATGTGGGTGGGGGACGATGGGCGCGCACTAAGGCAAACTGAGCCGAAGTGGCTGGGTCCCAGGCGGTGTGGTAGACCTCACAGTCCCATTTGACGGACGGGCCCGTGAGAGTCTTGGCAAGCTGGGTCAGCGTGGCGTGGCGTGCCGCAATGCCAGTGATGCGGTATCGCGTCTTGGCGAGGGTGGCTTCGCAGCCACGGATGCTGACGGCAGCAGCCTTGGCGGCGTCTGACCCTCGTGCAACACGGATCCCCAATAAGCCTGACTTGCCGTGCCTGACGACTCCTAGGGCCTTGAAGTCCACCGACTTCTGGAACGCATCTGCCATCGTGATGGGCTGGTCCTCAGGGAACCACACGGTCTGGTACTTGTCTGCAGTGGGCTCGTCTGCACCTACGTTGCTGAGGTCGTAGGTGGCGCCGAGTTGCCCTGAACCCGCCAAGACCTTGTCAACCGCTTGAAGACTGACGCCGAAGGTGGCAGCCAGGGACCTCTTTCCGCCGCCCGATCCATACCTGCCTAGGCTTTTGCAGGGTTCGAGGATGGTGACGGCTTTAAAGTTGCCGTGGAAGAGGGCCTTGAAGGTGTCCTGGAGCTGACTATCGAGCTCCTGACGGCGAGCGTCTTTCTTGGACTCCCTGTGCTTTTGGTTTTGGCGCGCCTTGTCCTGTGGAGCGGAGTCCCTTCGGAAAGGACCCTTGGCGCGTGGACCACCGTTCACGGGGGCACCTCCCGAGAACTGATCCTCGAAGGCCTGATGCATGGAGGGGACTGCGGCGATGGCTTCGGTTTCATGTATGGTCACCCGAATCCAGCATACGTGGTCGGCAGGATCGATGGTGGCGACGGCTACTTTTTCCGTGCAGGCGACTTCCTTGGTGCCCAGCTGGTACACGGTCACGGGGACGTGCGTGTGGACCACTTTGGGCGCCTTGGGGTGACGCTTCAGCACGGGGACGGCGAGCTCGGTACCGACGTAGTTATCGTTTTTTGGGCCCATGACAGCAATCGCAAGCTGACCCGTGGTACGCTTACCCTGCTCGAGGTGGTGTTGCAGCAGCCGTTCTCCGCTCTCGTAGTCGTGGAGGCTGATATTGGGCTTGTACGTCTTGCCGTCGTCAAGTGATGTGGGTTCGGCGAGGACTGGGACCTTCCAGAAGGCCGGGTCCAAGGCAATGAATTGGGCGTCCGCAGCCTGAAGACGTGCGGACGCAGCTGGTGGGTGTGATGTGTCACCACCAATGCGCTTAGGCTTGCTGCGCTGGTGGTGATCCAGCGTGTAGCTGATCTGGTTGGCGGCACACATGCGGATCAAGGCACTGCCGAGCTTCTTTGTGTTGGTCTTGTGCATGTCGTACGTGGCCTGAAGCTCGTCCGCGTTCAGCTCGGCAAGCCCGTTGTATGCGGCCGTGGGGCGGTCAGACCCCGCTTGCTTGAAAGCTGCGACGCAGTCCTGCTTGCGTTGGAGGAGAGACCCTTCAGCAGCAGGACGTGAGCTCGGCGGCTGCTTGGAAGAGCGACGGCGCTCCGGCTTACCGGGGGCCATTGCGGCGGGCGCTCTGGTGGGGAGAGAGGTGACGCGAATCAGTAGGGTCCTGCTGGGACCCCTCCGGTCTCGCGAGGCCTGGGAGTCTGACTCCGAGGCGGGGCGCTTCGCGTCGCGGCTGCGGTCTGAGTGCAGGGCACTCACGAGCCGAGACTAGAGAGAGAGCGGGAGAGAGCGAGGGAGAGCGAGAGAGAGCGAGAGAGAGCGAGTGAGAGCGAGAGAGAGAGAGAGAGCGAGAGAGAGCGACAGAGAGCGAGAGAGAGCAAGAGAGAGCGAGAGAGCGAAAGAGAGAGAGAGAGAGAGAAGAGAGAGAGAGAGAGAGAGAGAGAGAGAGATAGAGAGAGAAAGAGAGAGAGATATAGAGAGAGAGAGAAGAGAAGAGAAGAGAAGAGAGAGAGCGAGAGAGAGAGAGAGGGAGAGTGAGAGAGAGAGGAGAGAGCAGAGAGAGAATAGAGAGAAGAGAGAGAGGAGAGAGAGAGAGAGAGAGAGAGAGGCAGAGATAGAGGCAGAGAGAGAGAGAGGCACAGAGAGAGGCAGAGAGAGAGAGAGAGAGGCAGAGAGAGAGAGGCAGAGAGAGATGCAGAGAGAGAGAGAGAGAGGCAGGGAAAGAGAGGCAGAGACAGAGAGAGGGCAGAGAGAGAGAGAGAGAAAGAGACAGAGAGAGCAGAGAGAGAGAGAGAGGCAGCTCAGTCACACTTAAATCCAGATTCGTCCTCACCGAGTCCCACCACCAAGGGAGCGCCAGCAAGGAGATGCACATATGGGGATCCCCACGCAGTGAATAATTTACCTTGTAACATAGTCACCCCTGAGTTTTGGAAGGTCAACCGGCACCAGGACGATTTAGCATCGACGTTCACTGACGGACTTCCCCTGGAACCCGGCGGGATTCCAAAGCCACGGATAGGTCTGAGGCCTGCGGTGCGTCAGGGGGGCGCAGGGCAAAAAGACGCATGGGAAGAAGAGAGCCAACAAAGGAATGCCAGTGACAGCCGTGCCTATAAAACACAAAGACATGGCCAATATAACAACCACCTCAACAGACGGCAAAGCCGCATCTGGTGAGGTACAGGTTCATGTGCATCCTCTGTCGGCGCCGGACTCTGCGGTAGCCATCGAAGAAGGAGCTGATGAGGCACTCGGCAAGGCCAGGAGTGCTGACAGCCAGAGACCCTCCGAGGATGACAAGGATGGTTCCAGGGAAAGCTACCACCGTCGAATATCGAGAGAAGATACAGAAATGAAGGCTATGTTTGAGATTCCTGACAGTGAGTCAGACGCTTCAGATGTACCTATACATTCTCCTGGGGAAGATGACTGCAGCGCACTTGCCGATGCGGCTGCAGCAAAGTCGGATGAGAATGAACGGATGCCTCTGATCGCCCAACCTGCGAAAGAACCAGCAATCGACATAAACAAATGGAACGGAGAAAGATTAATACTTGAATATTGTTGTGGATCAAATAGCAAGAGGTAATCCAAGGAACTTCGTTGATAACTCATGTAGGGTAATGCGATACACCGGAAGCGAGGATATGAGGACTGAAGAAGGCAAAAACAGAGCAATCACGGATACCAGATAATTGAAGGGAAAACATATTTCGCTTTGGGGTTCGATTCCGTGCGCTGGAGGTTCCCCCTGGCAATATGTCAACGAAGCTCGCTATTTCCGTGAAGGCGATCGTAGATCTCTTCGAAGGCTCTGAGGAATTCGAACCGGTTTGCGATCTCTCTTTTGGAATTTTAGAGAGATTGCACGCGCTGTCGTTGCTGCGGGGAGGGGGGGGGGGGGGGGGGGGGGGGGGTGGGGGGGGGGGGGGAGGTCGTTTGCGTTGAGCGGCCCAGCCAGTGTCAGCATTGGAAGGGCCCTCCAGTGAAAGCATTTGTGAGAGAGATAGGGTCGCATAAGACAGTGTTGCACGGATGTGCGCATGGATTGACGGATAGAAAAGGGAATTTCATGAAGAAGCCGCGGAGCATTGCCTCAACACCCAGCATTGTTACCAACGGCCTGGAGCGGAAGTGCGACGGCGCGCATGCATGCGTGGAGGCGCGCGGTAAGGATTGCAAGCTTGCCGAAGATTACACAGACGAGTTTGGAAAACAGGTGCACGTTGTCCATGCGCGCGCTGCATCGCAATCTTCCCTCCATCTTCCCCCCTTCTCATCATGATGCACGTGCCGCTGCCATTTTCTCTCGCGAGCAGGGGTGGGGCCACCGTCGGCCGCGCCCCCCTTTAGCGGGGCCGCCGCTTAGCCGCGGCCGCTTCCCTCTCGCGGGCCGCGGGCGCCAGTCTGTAGCCTTCCGGCCACTTCCCCGCTCGCGACGGCAGACTCTTGCTCTCTCGGCGGCACTACCGCTTGAGATGCATGCGAAGGACAGGTGGTTCTCTCTGCGCAAAACAATAGGGTGCAGATACCTCGCGGGGATCACCTGGACACAGTCCAAGATGAACCCCACGGAGGACAAGGAACCGCCCGAGGAACAGGCAGAGGAACGGATAACGGCACAGCCGAGGGAGTGCTACGAGGATGGAGATTGCTCAGAGCATTGTTGCAAGGATTGCCGGGGCAGCTATGATAGAAGCGACAGTGATGATATTTCTACTCATGACCACAGGTGCCTCAAACACGATTTCCTCACAAACAACCTGACCAAAATTGCAAAAAGGGTTGCCGAGAAACTGGAGATCTCTAGCTCCCGAACGGCAAAGCCGCTAGGGAAGCTTAAATAAAGTACCAGTTATGTACACCTCGGAGAACTACCCGAACGTTTTGGACGCTACAGAGGTGATTGTCACGGATTATTCAGATTGTGAGCCGAACGCGGTAAGTCTTCCCAAGGCACGAGTGATTACCAATGAGTGGACCGGTGTTGAACTAAAACACACGTACCATTTAGAACCAGAGGATGATGACAAAGAGTTTCTTCGTGGCGAAAAGGTACCGCAAATGCCTCGCGGACGGTGGATGCAGCAGGTTACGATGACCCGAAATGACGGCGCGTATTCTCGGACGGGTGATTGCGATTGCATTTAATGAAGAATTTAAGTCAGCCAATGAATCAGCAATTCGGCGATTGTGCAATAAAATGTATGTTGATCCATGGGCCGTTTTCTGGGCAACGTGCAAGCAGGACTCGCAGCGTAGTTCCAGAAGTAATTTTGATGGTCCGCCCCCAGACTTGGCGCAAATCAAGGAATGACAGTATTTCCAGTCGCGCGTTGACCCGAGCACCACGCTGAGGTGTAGGTTCTTCACCGGGCCTCCAGGAGACCCAACGAGCAAACCTGTGCGTTTCTGTGATCATGGAGAAATAATTGGGCCAGTTCTTGGGGCCGCTCAGCGCGCCTACGCGGCAGGGGCAGAATATTTTGTCATTAACAAAACCATCGACAGACGCACTGATCAAGTTGTCTTCATGAACGTTTGGGGACCATCCAAGAATAGGCCGTCGCACAGCCCGGCTGTTGATAGCTGGGGAACCCATCGTGCATTTCCAGTAGTCAGAACAGAGCCCAAGGTGAAGATAAATGCGGTCACACATGCACTAACCAGGGGGTCTTTGAGTAAACGTCATGATAGGAACGAGGAGCAGGAATAACCCCAGATCAAGATAGCCAAACTTCGCTCAGCGACGCAGTCGCCTGAGCGAGGAGAGCCGCTCTCGAGGGAAGACAGCGTTTTGACTCAACAGGCTAACTCTCCACTGAAGCGGATGGGCGACGATGAGGGACAGAGGCCCGTTAAAGTGGCCCAAACTGAGACGCCCATGCACGCTGAGGAGGCAGTGATCCCTTTGGAAATTCCAATTCCAGACGCGCCCGTTGATGCACCGTGGGGAGGTGGTTCCTCGAGTTCTGGTGCCCCAAGTGGCGCCCCGAGCGGAAATCATGTCCCTAATTATCCCACCGCTGGCACAGCCGGGGGTTGGGGAATGCGGGTTGGATCTGGGTCCAGCGGCGGAAACGACGGACAGGGCCCTCATGCGCCAGACGGGGGTGGGCGGAGACCGGCCTCCTGATCTTGGTCCACTTGGACTTCCTCGTTCGGATGGACTAGGTGGTGAGTCCAATCCGCCCTATCTGGCCCGTGGCATCTGGAATGTGCTGCAACGCATGGGGCAAACAGGAGCCGGCACAGCCGCGCCCCTGAAGGATGGCGAAGTGCCGGATGAATGGGCTCGTTGTATTAAAGAGATCGTACCGCTGTACGCTGACATAGTCGACCCTCCCTTCACATTTCGGTGGCATGGCTTAATAAACAGGAGATGTGTCAGGCCCTTACACAATTGGCAGAGCTGCATGGCCATGGGTGGATTCGCTACAGTGGTGAGGACACGGCCGCCATGGAGCGGACCAGCTGACACCTGCGGGATTTCTTCCAGCTTTTGGCACAGTCATCTACCAAAGGATACAAATCTTGGGATGTTGTCATTCATGTTGTTTCTGATTCGACATGTAAATTCAGCGATTTACAAGATAAGAGGCTTGGCGTTTCCGCGAGCCCACAGTGGCTCATGCGGAATAGTGCTCAGGGAACGGACGCATATATTACTTACATACGGAGTATGTGGACCAACGCTCCTGCAGCGCACGATGAAACAGGTTTTGTTCATCGGGTTTCTAATCGCATGCGAAGTTTCATCCCGGGCCAACACGCACCGATTCAATGCGTATTTTGGTCCATGAACGACATTTCTGATGGGATCAATTGCAACATTATGGGGCTGCCCGGAACGCAGAATAACAATGCTGAGCCTCAAGTGCTGATATCAGTGCTTGGACCATTCTTTGAAACAGCCGAGAGAAAGATTGATGAGGCGGTAAAACGTACCAAGACGGGAGCCATACAGATATTTTACGTCGGTGGAGATCATAGACGTTGGCAATCGGAGAGTGGCACATTCAAAATGAACGCCATATGGGATGTCATTGACACCTTACTGCGGGCTCGCATGAATCAGCGCATTAAGCGATACAAGGCTGCGGGAATCCAGCCTAAAATGATAATTCTGGATGGCGCAGGTTTGCATCGGGAAATGCGTCACGCCCCGCACGACGCATATCGTTTTGTAAACATGCATGAATCGTGCAAGTTGGACAGAGACGGTGCAATGGTCGAGGTTCAAGGGGGTGGAATAATGGCTGATCATATGATAAAAGCATTACGGCTTGCGGCTTGGTTTTCCTGTCAGCCCTCTGGCGGCGCAGCCGCCCAGGATTGGGTCTGCGAAAACGAGCTGCGAGCAGACGGGTTTGCGACGATAGAAGGTACCTATGAGGAGCGCGTCTCAGATTGGACAAACTTGTGTCCTACCGAGAACGGTCCTCCGGTTTCGATAATGGGAACGCCCCCTTTCTCTCAATCGCTCAAGAGATTTCCTGTCATTGCGACTGGGACAGGACAGGGGGCGCGGCATTCTTTGTTCTCACAAGAGTGGGGGTATTTTTATTTCGACAGAGAATGGGAGTGAGAAGCAGTTACATTGGAATGTGTTTCATTTCTTTCTTAGGAGGAGCTTGCCTTACATCCCGGCATGCCTCCCGAGGGGCGGGGCGCGCGTCGTGCTGGAGGAGAGATTCTCATTCATCAGTTTATGCAACAAACAATAGATGCCTTGGACAAATCTCGACCGCTGTTTCGTTCCCCTGCCCAGTCTGCCAGACGCGCAGCGTGGCGAACCTCGGGGGCGCAGCCCGTGACGAGGCAAGATGACCCATTGGAGGTCAGCCCCGCTGGGGCGGTTTCGACTGCTAGCCCTGCCGGGAAAGCCGTGCAACATCCGAGCGACGCAGCGGGTCCTGTTGGACCTGGCACAGCCATGGGTTCAACCAAAAATCGAACACGCTCGGTGGAACCCGTTGGAATACTAACCGCTGTTTCCCCCGCGGTACATCGTGAGAAAGCAATGAAAAGAGATACCCCCTGAGTGCAAGTCGACAGGCCTAGGCGGGAAAAACAGGAAATATCATCCAGTCGGGCCCGATGGCGTTCGTAGATGGCCTGTCAGATTGCCGCGTCAGTCGACGATTGGAGTGACTGGAGGGAATGAAGGAGGGCCCACAGGAATCATATCCCTGAAGCCTTTGAATGCTGCAGAGTTGGCGAAACGCTTCTACAGCAAGAATAATTTGTGGCCAGGAGAAGATTATGACGAGCTGTTGCGAAAGATAAGGAGTAATGAAACATTCGTGCATGGCGAAGCTTACGATCGGCTATGTGTCGCATCGAATGGAGATGTGTGGTTGGTGGATCAATTGCTCCAAGACTGTGCGAAATTACCAGTTCTTTTTGCAGGATATGTGATCCCAAGTTGGGCAAACTTCTTCATTGCGCGACGTGACCGCACGGTGTCCGGGGAACCGAGGACGATTGCTGACCGCGTCGCGTGGGAAGAAGCAGCAGTTGTAGAACATGCAGAGAAGAGCAGCGTGTCCAAGTGACGTTGCCTCTTATAGTACAGGAGGATAAACTGGCAGAGTCGATTTCGGGCAACAAGTGGACTAGGCAGTCCCGCGGAACATCCGTTGGGATGCTCCATTAAATTCTCGAAGGATATCATATCCTTCCTTCTGACCCAGAGTATGGGGGGAAACGTGGAGAAAGCGAACGTCGGGATATATTATTTTGCATATCCAGAAGATAACCCTTCGACCCACTTGCGGTACACGATGGCGGAAGAGACCTTCCACGATTGATATTGGAATTCTGAGAGAATCATATTTTGGAGTTGTTCCGAAGTCCGTTACTGGTGATGGTGGCCCAACACAACAATGCACCGCGAACGCCGATCAAGTGGTAATGACAGAGATACGTATTTATCATTGGCACCCTGCCTCGCATCATGCGCATGGGGGTGGCGCTTGGACAATATTGCGACATTTGTCGGGAGAGAGCGAAGCTGCCGACAAAGATTTCAATGTCGAACGACTGAGGAGCAAAGAGAGAACTGAATTGATAGACAAGGTCAGGAATGAGAAATGCCAGCGGGTTTCCGATCTTTTTCCAATCGAATGGCAGGAAGATGCCCCACCGCACCTCGAGTACGATCCTTCGATGGAGATCGCATGGGGCCACTTGGAGAGCAGAGGTCGCAGACTCGCTTTCGAGCGCCCGTTCTGGGGCGGAGCAAATGAGGATAGGAAGCGCCCGGCTCATGGCCTAGGAGAGGCCATGGCCAAGCCGCCGGCACAGCTGGCAGGCTGGCCCGCCTCTGGTGCAGCCAAGCCTCCACCGCGTTTTGGTGGCCCTCAGGAACCGGAACCTCGGCCCCCCAAAACAGCCAGATCCCTTGTGCCGCCGGCGCCGAAAGGTTGGAGGGACATAACGGCTGATTGGTCGGATAACGACTCTCAGGCAGGGGGCCTGTCTCCTACGGCGCCGCTGCCGGGTGACCGGAATCTTTGGGAACCATCATCAGACAATGCGTCGAAGCCGCTTCCGCCCCCTCCTGGACCTGCTCCGAAGTTGCTGGCCAAGCCAAGCGAGTCCGATCAGATGCCGAAGAGAGAAGCAAAAGCGCCGCCACCAGGCATTTGACGCGGATGGAGGCCTTCTCTGAGAGACGACCCATCTACGGCCACGGCGGATGCATCGGGCGCCGGAAGCTCGAAGGATTTGATTGTACCTCCAACGCCTCCTCCACAGGACCCCCCACGTTTCGATGTCCAACACGGTAGAAAGGCACCTGGTTCCCCAGCAGAGGCACAACAAGAGCAGCCCGGCAAAGCCGGAGCTAGCCAGAAGACTATCGAGGTAAGTGCCCCGGAGGGACCTAGACTTTGCGCGCTTGACTTGCCAGATCCTCTTTCTGCGGATGTGACAGTGCACGACCTGCAGGCCTCCCAACCCGATGGGATCGGTGAGGGTGACGGAGGAGGGGCAAAGTCTAATTTCGACTTGTTGTTGCCTCCAAATGATCTCCCGGATAATGATCCTGTGTCAGTGGTTGTTAAATTGGTCGGGGACCCTTGTCCCCGCATTGTGGGCCTCAATCGAGCCGAGCACATTTGTCACTGCGCAACGAGCTGATAATGCTCTGGCAAGCTCGCCCCGGCGGGCTCCAGCTTGACTTTGTTAGGGAGCTCACTGTTGAAGAGGCGACCTTTCTGAGGGATGATGTGATAGCCTGGGCACTTCGCTATCTGAAGCAAGCAGGTGAGAAGAGGAACGAACCCTCTGAGCATCTTTTCAAAATTTGGCACATTGTCTACGCAACTTCCTTCATATTCGCTGGTCGCAGTAAATTCCCAATGGAGAAGTCCCAAATGCCCGAATGATTGTCGACACCATGGCGTTGACCCGTTGACCGGTACAACCGGGGAAGACGAAGGGTCCGCCGCAGAGAAAACAAATAGGGAAAGTGACGACGCACGACCCACTGAACCGCTGGACAATCGACTAATAACTTTTTATCATGTGGAGAAGTCTTACTTGCTAATCGCGGAAGACGCGGACGCTGATAATAGTCCAGGAGTCACGAACTTGCTTATGCGCGCGACTCTTCCGCCGACGCCCGATCATAAACAGTTCCGTCCTGAGGAGCGCGACCCTCCCGGTCGAATTAGGAATGTCAGTCGCGCGACATCAACTATTGATGGGGGGCCCCTGTATTCTGATCGACAACAGCGGCAGAATACTCACGATGGAACAAGCGATGAAATCCGAAAGCAGGTCACTGAAGCCCACAGGGCTGGACCAGTGCCCCCGCGCATCGCAGCTGTTCGTGGGCGTGGCTATAATGCGATCAAGGAGAATGCGCGCATGGTACATGACCCCATATTTGCGCTGCTTGGGGAGCTAGAGGTAGAGAGTTTTGAGCAAGCGCTCAGATTTCTCAAAGCAGAGTTTGACTCGGATGACAGACAAGACCCCATCCTCCCCCGGGAGGCCTACAATGCATTCGTTCCCCTAGTGCCGCCGAATGACGCTACCGGCACAGCCGAGGAAGAGGAGGCAACGTTGTTGAAGCGCGGCCGAGAGCCCGCCATGCTGGGAAGCTCGGAATTCTGGAGAAAGCGCAGCCACCGAGCGCACTCCCAAGCGCAATTCATAGGCGAGTGCGCGGTGTACATGACGAGACATTGCGCCGAGCACGCCTGATCATCGGGTGGGTGGGTGTATGTAGGCGACCTCATTCATGAGATGACGAACGACGACATAACACACGCCACTACTGCCCTTGCAACGCATGGCTTGACAACATTGCCGCCAGGAGAGATTGATGTTCTAGGCGTCAGGGCCGATGACATTGAGATCCTTGAATCAACGCATCTAATTGAGCAGCGGCGGTCCTTTCTGAACCCAGATGCCTCACGCGACACAGTCGTCGATAAAGAACATGGGGACCTAGTCATGACCATCGATAGGGATGAACGGGCTGCTAAGCCCATGCCATTGTTCTTTCGTGCATGTCAGGGACACTCTTGTTTTTCTCACAGCATCGAGCGCATGTCTGCTCCTTGCGAGTTTGGGATGGCACGGTGCCGTGGGCATCTGCTGCATGTTACATCCTTAGAAACCATAAATGAGTCCACTCTGGGAGAAGGGATCACCAAGTGCCCGAACAGGCTTAGCGGCTTGTGTAAAGCACCTGAAGGCCTAGGGACGGCGAGCACACGCTCCGAATCCAACTGAGCAATGGCCCGACGGCAAGCACAAAGAGGAACATGGAGGCAGGGCACCCTTGTTTCACTCCGGAGTTGACGGTGATTGATTGGAAACGTTGGCCCCCAACAGTGATGATGGCGGGGTTGTTCATGTACAGCATGACAAAGAAACGGATGATGCGAACGGAAATCCGTATAAGTCTCAGAGCAAAAACATCCAGTCACGCGCCAAGCTAGGACAAGCAGCGGCAACATTGGTGAGAAGGGTGGCGGCGTGCTTGTCGTCATTCATGCGCCTCATCACTCCCCACTTCTCCGCCCGAGCCACGTTCTCGATCATGCCCCTCCCCCCGCGCATTTCTGTTCCTGCCCTATTAGCGCAGACGCGTTGTCAACAACTGGAGAGACGCGCGCGTTGGCCAGCAACTCAACGTCGGCATTGCCCAGGCTGGGAGGCCTAGTATAGGCAGCAGATCGGCACAGCGCCTGTCCTGGCGTATCTCGCGGGTCCGTGCCCTTCGGGAGGAACACCATCAAAGGGCAGCGCATGTCGTCAGGGGGGGAGGAGATGCGGTCACCGAAGAGGGTGAGGTAGCAGGAGTAAAGAACTCGCGATGCACACGGGTGCTTCCAGACTTCGTAAGGGAGCCCAATCAGGCCCAGGAGTACTGTGGGTGCGCCCCAGGACCATCTTAAACCAGACGGGGTAGGGGAGGATCCACTCGCTGTTGAGGGGCCCCTCAATCTTCGGGATGAAGGGGGCCAGATCGTTCCATTTAGACATATCAGCAACAGGTGCCGCAAAGGCACGTTCCCAACGGTCACCAAGAATACGGGCAGCATCAGGAAGAGACTCCGAAGGGCTCCCATCGGGCCGAACCACGGAACCCAGGACAGTGCGTCTTCTAATTTTCTGCCAAAGAAGGTTGCGACGACGGATACGGGCGGTCTGCGAGCGTTTCGTAGCAGCATCTGCACAGGAACTCTCAACCCCCTGCTCCTCCTCATCAAAAAATCTGCCGATGCAGTGTGAATACATGCTGTGAAAGCCCATGCATGTTGGAACAGGAGAGGTATTCATCGAAGTGATCACGAAGCCTAGGGTAACATTGCACTGCGAGACGTATCCGGGAAACCTCCCCCTTCATCGCGGCACGCAGCGCATGCAATGCCCAGTGGTGGCGTTCATGCTTGGTGCGAGACTCCCGCCCGCGAATAGCACTACGCGCGGCCTTCCCAGCCTCGAAGCAGAACAGTTCAGTAGCAGAAAGCGTCGCCCATACATCCCACTCGGCAGGGACCTCGGAAAAGGAGTCGTTCGAGAGCCCGTTCAAACTCTGGCAGCTTCGCAACCCGCGGCGGGCTGCAGGGGGCGCCAGGGTCGGGGCGGAACGACTCGAAAACCGAGTTCACGGGAATGTGGTCACTCGGCATCGAGGCATGCAACTGTCCAATCGTCGATGTCGTGATCGTGAGATCGCGAAGGAGAGCAGGGGGGGCGAGGAGTAGATGCGGTCGATCCGAGAGGTCCTGTCCACCACCTTGTCTTTCCTTCCCCTGCGTGTGTCCAGACTCTGGGCGGGCGCCGGGCGCCGGCTCCCGGCCGCTGCAGGGCCTCTGCCGATGCGGGCAGCGATGCTGGTCGCGGACTTCGCGGGCTCGATCCCGCCGGAGGCCGCAGCTGCAGCTCGCGACTAATGACCGCGGAGGCTGTCACGACGGCGCCGCCGCCACGGCCGGCGCAACCGGAGCCTCTGCAGGTGCCGGTGGCGGAAAGGCAGCTGGAAGCCAGCCGGGCGCAAGTCGGCCTGAGGTTGATCGGCGTGGACCCCTACGCCCAGACCGGCCTCCCGCTCGTCGGCGCTGTGACGCCGCTCGGCATCTGGGAGTGCGTCGTCGCGGACGAACGGCGGCGCTGCTACGCGGGGCTGCTGAGGGGAGCGCTGAGCCATCGCTCGCGCCCTGAGCTATGGGACACTGTGCTCAGAGGCACCCCGTGGGAACAGCCCGTGCAAAGCTGGGGGCGGATGCCGCGCAAGACAGCGTGGATGTGCGAGGCCCCCTGCACTTGCAAGTACGGGTACGGGGGGATGCAGATCGCGCCGATCCCCTTCCCCGAATGGATGCGCGACCTCATGGAACTCGTCACGCCGCTCTGCCACCTCGAGTGCAGGGAGGACTGGCCGAACAGCTGCAACCTGGTCCTCTACGAGGGAAGCGGGCACAGCGTCTCGTGGCACGCCGACGACGAGAAGCTGTTCCAGGGGAAGTTCCAGGACTTCCCGATGATTTCGCTTTCCCTCGGCCAGGAGAGACGCTTCGAGCTGAAGGCCTGGGGCCCCGACTACGACGGACATAAGGCTTCCGCGAAGCTGCAGCTCCGTGACGGGGACCTCTGCACGATGGAGGGGCTCTTCCGGAAGTATTACCAGCACAGGGTGCCACGGGAGAAGAACAAGGTCGGGCCTCGAATACATATCACTTGGCGTTGGGTGGTGGACCACCTCGACGGCTGTATATTGCGAGGGGCAGAGAGGAGGATGACGCCGCGCGGCGGAGGGAAGGTGGCGCCGCTGCCGGCGAAAGGCGCCAGCACAGCGAGTGAGACCGCCATGAGCAGAGGCAACGCATGCAGACAGTTTTTGAAGCCAGACCCATCTGGCCCTCATAGTCTCCCTCACATATTTTCTTCACTTCCTCTGCCGTTCTGGCATCGCTCCTGCAACTCGCCCTGCAAGCAAGATATTTTTAGTAGTGTTCAAATGCTCGTCAGGTCTCCAGTGGGACATTGGCGAAAACTATTTGTCGGCCGATTCCAGAGTTTCCTAGCTCTTGCAGCCACCGTGCATGTAGGAGTCAGCGCAATAATTCTCTGCTCGTATGCCTGAGAGCCTGGCGCGGGTGGCACGAGGAGCGGAACGCTAGGTACGGGTGGCGGGGGGTCAGGGTCGGGGAACCCATTGGCACCCGAGACCATTCCAGGACCCCTACCCGCAGTGGTAACATCCCTCTGACCTCGGCGAAATCTGAGAGTGAACCCATGCAGAATCGGGCCAGCATCCAAGCTTTTGACACGCTTGTCATGGAAGTTTCTGCGGCCTTGAACTTTCATGCCGCGGCCTTTTTTGTGGAGCCTGCCTGGTTTGAAGACTTTAGGGGTCGACCAGCAGTTTTTTGCATTGATGATCCCGATTCCTTTGAGAAGGAGATTGCAAAAGGCTTCTAAGAGTGTTTTGGTGCAGGGCACGTCCTCAGCAGTCATCGAGACTGCATTGAGAGATGGACGCAATATCGAGGGAACCATTGTGCTTGATATCGTCCGCAGTCCTTCCGGATTCTACGGACATAAATGTAATGCTCTCTCGTCGCCAAGCCCTGGACTGTCATCGCGCTTGTTTTGCTCCGTTTTGAAGCAAATGCGCATTTTCAGCCGACAGGGTGGGTGGCGAGACCATGTTCATACATGTGCTTCTTCTTACTTGCATGCGTTCTCTTTAGGCGCAAGTCAACCCAAAGACATGTTTGAAGTGCCTGCGGCTGAACATGATGTTTGTGGCCTCAATGACGTGTCGGCGCAGGAATGTCATGTGCCCAGTTCTTCCATGGTTCGGGCGTCTGTAGAAGTTGCGCATAGGATGAGTGTCTTGGAATCGGAATTCCAACATCGACGGACCCACTCCACATTGCGACAGAAGAGAGACGGCATGCATCGTTACGTGTTCAGCGGAAGTGAGGAGCATGTGTCTAGGCTTTTGCATGGCGCTGAGGCGTCCGGCGCCCATGTTTGGAGCAGTGCGGACGGCGGTGACCGAACCATGTTGCAAGTGTTCGTTCCCCCTGCCCACGTTGCAGACTTGCTCCGGCAAATCGGGCCATCATTGCGTCCCTGTAGTGTGTCATTCATCAGGGAAGCCAAACAATGGCTCGTTTTTCTAGGCCCGGAGCGCGCTTTGGAATCTATCGTGGACAGCATCGCTGTGTCCAGGCAAGGCCACTCAATCGACACTCCTTGGATGGCAAGACGTGTGTGTTTCACCCGCGATGGCGAGGCCACATTGCGTCTAATCAGCGTCGGGTCGAAAGATGGATACGTACCGAGCAGCTGTGTACGCGTGACGGCATGCGTTGATCCCCGTCTTAATGTTGACGTAGTGCACGCTTTCTTTGTTTCTTTAGCTTTCCAGGCTGTTGATGTCATCATCACGTGCGCCAGCTCGGGAGCTGAATTGCGCGCTGTTGTGCCCAAGGCAAGTGCCCCCCTCGTGTGCGACACGCAATGGGTCTTGAACACAGGATCGGCAAAGTTCCCTATCAAATTTTCAGCTGATGAGGCGCAACTGACAGCGCAACGTTCCGCGTACTCCCAGGAGGCACCTTTACATGAAAACTCCCCAGTGCGCGCATCTACAGCGCCAGGTTCCGCGCCTCTGCCTGGCGCCAGGGATTTTGCGAGGTTGCCTCAAGACCGCCAGGCGGCGATTTTACAAAAGGAGGCGGTGAACCAACTCGCGGATGGAGTTCCCCCCGACGAGCTCGAACATGCAATGCACCGAGTGAATGCCGTTTTTTCGCGCGACCCATTGGCCTTGTATGATGTTTTGCGCGCAGGGGCGTTGATTGACAATGTCGCGAGTCATGCGAAGACTATGCAGGTCAACCGCTCTTTGCTGACTGTCTTCGAGGTGCATGGTGCCAGCGAGCCTCCCAAGTTGCAGCCCGGCTGTTACGCGTCTCTGGACGCCGGGGAGCCGGGCGAACTTCGAGCCATAGCCGAAGTTTGCGACGTTAGTTGTGCTCCCGATGGTGACAACCGGGGGCCCCATGCAGTTGGCAAACTCGTCTCTCTTGATTCTTCGAGGGCTGATCTTGCCGCTCTCTATGCGGGTGAGCCTGTTGTTTCCCAGCGCAAGTGGCCCGGGCAAGAGGGTCAGTGCGTCGCGGTCTACCATCGTGCTGCGAAACTTCACTTCGGCCTCAAGGGAGGTCGACGTTGTTTTCTCTGTGCGCCGAAATGGTGAACAAGGAGCGTGGCAGCGAGGCTTGGATACGCAGCATGAGTGGGCGAAGTGTTTCGCAGACGCTGCACGTAATGCATCGATGCGCAAACTAGGTTTTTGCTCTCAGTGGCCGTGCCCATACATGCAGCCAGGTGATGATAATGTTTTGCATGCGAGAGATTGGTTTTTAATGAGTTGCGACAATATGGAATGCAGATTTTTGAGCGGCCTTGCACAAGCCGACCCCCAGCAGCGTGAAGTCAATGGTCTCATACGGCATCGGTCCACTACGAAGGACCCTGGGGGGTCCGAAGCGGCAAGGGAACAATGACCATGCCGATAAAGCAGACCACTGATGCCACAGACCCAGACTTCGCCAACGCTGCTTTTTACGATCTGCATCTCTTAAGTTTGAGCGATCGCAACATGTTTAACCGTAAAATCGCAAATGTCCAACACATTGTTCGTAATTACGATGTCGCATGCTTCAGCGAGCTTCACGTGTCGAGCGCTGTTGCGCAAGATGCTTTCTTTTCGCATGTCGGTGGGGCTTGTTCCCTCTTCCATTGCAATGGGCGTTTCCTGGGCATGGCCATCAGTGTCAGCGAACGTTTGATGGCAGCGTTTGGCATTGCGGGAGAGGAGAGCCTTCAGAATCATCACGTTGTTTTGGTTGAGGGCGCAGCTCATGGTTTCTTCTATGAGGTCGGCACTTGCACGCGCTTGTACATTAGTGTGTACCTAGATAGCCATTCCCGGGCGACTCGGACACGGCAGGCGCGGGAACTCATCCGTGCCATTCGTATCTTTTCCGAGGAACGCGTGCGCGGAAGGGTTGAATGCATTTTCGGTGGGGATCGGAATTTTGTCGCACAGCCAGAGCAGCGGTCGCCCTCATCCGTTGGATCCTGGCACCCAGGACGACGCCTTCTCGAGGCGTGGGAAGATCTCCTCGCCCTACCGGGCCCCCCCACCATGGTGAGGTAGAGGAGCGTGCTTTTAGGCGGGCCGGTGCCACTCGCGCGGGCGCTCGCTGGTACATATCTGAAACACTTGACTTTGCCAGAGTTGGTTGTGATTATTTGCGGCATGCACACAGACAGCAACATGTCCACGTTGTGAGGGGAGTGCCGTACCCGAACGCTTCCGATCACCTGCCTGTGGGCGTTACCTTCCATAAGCGGCCTCGGCGTCGCAACAAGAGGTTGGCCCGGGCAGAGGCGTGCAAAGCCATGCCAGATTGGTTAGCAGACGACGAGCATTTTTTGCAGTTGTTTGCTGAAGACGCTCGGTCGTGGCTGCCCCGGAGGGCCACTGGATTGGACGCACTTTGCGAATTCAAAGACATTGCTCAGGCATGCGCAAAATCGTTCATGCAGGAAGTGCGAGGCGCGGCAAAACTTGCGACCCACATGTTCGATGTCACACTTGCCGCCTACACGGCCGCTCGGGAAGGAGGGCGCGTGGAACCAACACTTCTCTCAAAGTGGTTGAAGCTTTGCCCTTTTCTTGCGCCTCTGGTTGAATCAGAGTGCGAATACACCAGCTCAAGCGTCATCCTGCGAGGAGCGGATTCTTTGCTGACTGAGTTGCGCCGGCTTCACGGGGAGGAATTGCGAGAACAGGCTTTATATGAAGCAGGTCGCTGGGGGCCCGAAGGCGAGCTGATGGCAGTAGTAGGTGGCGGTGTTAGTGCTGGCAACACGCTCACTGGGGCCAAGGCGCACCCAGAGGTAGTTCAACGATTGAAGGCCTTATGCGGGCACGAGCGTTTTCATGTCACAGGGCTTTGGGGTGACATCGCGGGCTGGCATGTCACGTCGAGTTCTGAAATTGGCCGGTGTTTGAGAGATGACGCTCGGGAGCGCCAGGGGAAATCACGCGGCGACAGCACGCTTTTCTCGCAGATGTTTCAAGGGTGGGACCTGGATTTGAGCGAGGCTAGACTTGCTCTGTCTGAAAGCGAGGTCCTTGACATCCTGTTGGCACTGGCTGAACACAAGGCCCCGGGGACCTCGGGAGTGAGGGGCCGTCTATACAAATTGCACGCGAATGTGTTGAGCACAGTTTCGTAGATGCTTTCGATGAACTTACGCGCGGAGAGCGCGAAGCGCCGTCTCACATGACGGATTTTCTTTGGCATGCAACTCCTAAGAAGCAGGGCGCTGATACCACTGCGATGTTGCGCGATCTCGAGCTCCCGAACGAGGGCGCCAAAATCCTCGGCCGCATGCTTTGTCGAATCCTTGACCAGGCTGCGGCCGCGCAGCTTCGGCGGAGACAGCAGGCCTGTGTAGCGGGAGGGCGGATCGAGCGCAACATTGTCGAAATTGCAGAAGCCATTCGCACAGGCCGTGGCGACTTGGCGGCGCTTAAGTTTGTCCTGTTTTTGGATTGCTCGAAAGGGTTCAACATGCTTTCTTGGGAATGGGTCAACGCCGCTTTCGTTCACGCGGGCCTCCCGGCGCAGCTTTTGAGAGGCATTCAGCAGCTAATGCACGCGCACCGCGCTTTTCTGACGTGGTCAGGCGACGTGTTTCCACCACCGTCCTTCTTCGCTGGGTACTCGCAGGGACATCCGTTCTCGGTGCTCATATACATAATTGCCGCCGGCCCCTTCCTTGCACGGTCTGCTGCGATACATGGCGTCTTCCATGTGTGGGGGTGCTGCGACGATTGGAAGCTTTTCTTTGATGCAGCTAGTGCTCTGGATGAGCTCGTTGCCATGTTTGACACATTTGAGCGCGCATCTGGCCAGGTCTTCAACCGGCAGAAGACTGCCTGGATGCCGAGTCGCACGCTGACGGATTCGGAGGAAGCGTGGCTTGCAGCAAAGTGGCAAGAACCAAATATCGTAACGCGTCACAAGTCCCTGGGGTTTTGGTTCGGGCCAGATGCCACAGAGGCGGATCTTCTTCATGATCCGGTCATCAAGCTAAGGCATCGTCTGTCCATGCTCCGCAGCGGACACACGAGCCTTCCCACGAGCCTCCTGGCGTGGAACGTGTTTGCTGCCCCTCTTGTCATACGTAATGCAATGTTGCTTAATATCGCGACGCATCTTAAATGAAGTTCGTGAGCTAGCTTTATCGTTTTTCGAGAGAGTGCGGTGGGCACCTTTTCAGGTATTTTGCCATACGACGGTCTAGTTCAAAATGAAGCTCGAGTCCCAAGACCCATTCTTAATGAACGTGGCAGGCCTGATTGCCACGGCCTGGAGGCTGGGGCGAGCTGGCGGAATCCAGCCAGATCTCATGGCTGGGTGGGAGAATGATCAGCGAGCTGCGTCAGTGCAGCGGCAGTCTGGCGGACTGCGTCCGTTGTCATGCTTTGCCAAGGCGTTCGGTGTCTTCCGCGCCATCGTCGGCCGCGCTGTGAGCGAAGTGCTGGCTGAGGCTGCCGGGAGGGGCCGCGCAGTGGACAAATGCATTTTTCGTCTGGTGTATCGGGCGCTTCATTCTTCCAAGCTTTGGTGTGCCAAGAGCATCGTCTCCGCGAGGCTTCGAGCTCGGGGGCTCTCTTGGGCGCCGCTTGAGCGGAATTTGCGACGCATGCCGTCCTCCGTGCCTGGGGAACATCGCGTTTCGCTCATGCGGCGGCTGTTGAACGGCGAACTGACCTCCCACCGGCTCGCGCCGGTGTTCGAGCAGCCGACTCAACCGTGCCCTTTCTGTGGAGTTGCGCACGGCGATTGCGCAAGACACTGGGATGAGTGCGATGTTTTGCTTTCCGTTCGCAGGGGCCTCTCCCCAGAGTGCGCGCAATTGACTGTTGGCCAGCTCTGGCTGCAAGAGGATGTTGCCAGCGGAGGGGTGCTGCAAGGCGTCCTTGCGTACACGAGCGCGGTGGTGAGACTTCGCAGGCTCCTGCTCCAATCCGGCGTTGCTTTCTACAACCTCGAAGATATGATGCGCCACGCCCTGCGCCTGAGCGAGGACCCGTGGATTGCTGGATCCCCGGCGGAGAGCTTGCGTGCCGAGCGGCGTGCCCTGCGCGCGAGACCTCCCACTTACGCAGAGGGGTGGGTCGTCTACGCGTCGGACGGAGCGAGCCGGCGCCAGGGCGTGGCAGAGGCGAGTTCATCTTCATGCGGTTGTGTTCGTTACGCCGAAGGCTGCCGGCGGGTCGTGGCTTCCCGCGGAGCGCAATTTGGCCACGTCACAAACAATGTTGCGGAATACACGGGTTTGTTGGAAAATCTGCACCATGCGTTTCTGTACCCTGCCGAGCAGATGCGGTTTCATGTCGATTCTTTGTTGCTTGCTCGTCAGCTCAACTGCCAGTGGCGGTGTCGAGCGCCCTCGTTGCGGCCGCTCCTTGAGACAGCCCTTCGGAGGCTGAGAGAGCTACGCCGCTTGCCTGCTGTGCGCGCGTGTGAGGTCATTCACGTTTACCGAGAATTTAACGTTGATGCCGACGCCGTGTGCAACACTGTTTTGGATATGGTCGCCGACGGCATTGCACCAGACCGCATGGGTTTCCATGTTTCGCACAATTGGGAACCCTTTATTATCTCCGGCGCTTGATCTAGATGCCAGTCGGTGCCGACGCCGGACCAACGCCACAGCGGTTCGCCCGTTGTCTGCCGAGCCGCCTTGCTTCTTGCCGCCCCCCCAGCTGACTGCCCATTCGCGTTGCCTGCCAGCTCCCAACGACAGACGAAACATTCTACGATAGGCTGCGGGCCCGCTTTACGTCCCGCAAAACGATAGGTTGCGGGCCCCGCGAACGCGCTCGCACAACTTCACATTGTTATCATTTCTCACGTTGCAAGCGCAGCGGCTTAGCGTTTAAATTGAACATCCGCTGGGCACACACCAGTATTCGCCTTCCTGCACCATCTTCTTTACCTCGTTATCATTATCATTGTAGTATTCCCTCCGTCCTCCCTCCTCGTCTGGAGACACGAGCATTGTCTGGACCACTTCAGGCATTTAACTGTTCTTCTGACTTTTCGACATGGTCACCACCTCCAAGAGGTATTCCGTGTCAGTTTCATTGCGCCGTTGCACAGCTGTCAAACAAACAAACAGACTCTGGTATATCTCAGTGAGCTGCGGAACGTAGCGACCAAACGCGCGCGCGATTGCGCAACACCGCCTGCCGTGAATCCGCTCCCGCCCCCGGCAAACCATCCCTCATCTTGCAAGATAAAATTCCAGTCTCCCATAAAGATCGCGTGAGCCTCGAATTCCCTGCCGCCACTACAATGGCGAATCCAATCCTGCTGCGC
Source organism: Prorocentrum cordatum (assembly GCA_963575745.1). Lineage (NCBI taxonomy): Eukaryota > Dinophyceae > Prorocentrales > Prorocentraceae > Prorocentrum > Prorocentrum cordatum. Next base: position 228,470 of record CAUYUJ010016638.1, read on the forward strand.
CGCCTTCAAAACCCCTGAGAAGAGAGCAATCGGATCGGATGTGTTGGGCACGTGGAGATTGTAGACAATCAAGTTGCCCGAGGAGCCCACGGACAGAAATTTCAGAACACGCCCCGTGACCAATGTAGTATGTGCGATAGAGGAGAAGCGAGAGGCAAAATCGACAGAGACGGCAGCAACCACCCCCCCTTCTCCCACGGAGTCCGCGAAGAAGGAATGCCCGAACGCATGTCCAGACAGCTGATGCTGGAGAAGAACAATATCCCCTTCATGCCCGTGTGTTTCCTGTGCCGTGACTATACCATGTGATTGACAAAGTGCAAGGAATTTAGCATATCGTGTAGAAGCCTTCCGCGAACCATTCTTGATCGAGGCGAAGAGCGCCTCTGTGTTCCAGGTGCACAGGGAGAAGGGGGAAGAGGGCAGGAAGAGGGAGCAGACACAAGGGGGGAGGGCACCTGGCCTGTACAGAAGTCCACTTCAGCGCGCAAAGGGATGCCGGAGTACCGCCGCCCCAGCCTGCTCGATAGATGGGATGTGTTCGGTGATGCCTCATTCTGTGAACACATCTCTCACATTGAACAAAGACTCCTCCGCCTTCACCGAAGGACGCGCGCACCGCGGCAACAGGGCCGCGCGCGCTCCTCAAAACAAATGCGGCGCCACTCAAGCCTGCACTGCCGACTTCGTATCCTTTTGGCGACGGGATCTCATTCAAGCGAGCACGCACGCGTCCAAGCGACAAGAGAAGTTGCCGAGCACCGAAATCGAGGTCACGCCGAACACGCAGGGCGAGGGAGGAGCCAGGGTGCAAGGGGTCGGGGTAGTTCCAGGCGTTTCCTGTGCGAGAAAAATTGTCAAGAAAGCAACTGGCAGCGAGGGGGTTCTCGGAAAGCAGGCTCACTTTCGAGAGAGATCGAAAGCGCGAACTATGATCTTGGAGTCATTGCTCACAGGTGCGAAGGCAGCAACACAGGCAGAGCCCGCCTGCTTCAGGTCCTTCGCGAGGAACGGCCGCAGAAACCCTAGCAGTAACAGCTTGCACGTGTCGTGCTGTGCCTTCTCAATCTGGCTGGACGTGTTCGGGGCACCCCCACGGACGGATGAGCCAGCAGACGATCCTGTGGAGCTTGCAGTAGTCGGTGTGGCTGGCGACGAAGGCGGTGTCGGGGTCGAAAGAATGCGGCTGATCTGGCCCTCTGAGATCCGTTGGTGGTCGGAGAGGTCCGGCAGCTGACGAACGAGTCCATCACATTTAGCGTTTAGAACGGGCTGACTGTCGACGTGCATCGGGCCACCAACGTCCCCGCCAATCTCTGAGCGGAGCTTCTCCATCTTCCTGTCCTGGTCGGCGATGGCCGCTTTCAGATCTTCCCCCACTTGAGCATGCTTTTGATACACGTCACTGTGAAGAAGGGTTAGTTTGTCAGCGAGTTATGCTGGACTGGACCGCGGTGCGGACTCCTTCCATCTCCTGGGTGTTCCGGGCCATCATCTGGCCCAGGCTCTGGATATTATTGGCGATCGAATCGAGCTGCGACCGGCCAGCCTCACGAAGATTGCGAGAGGGTCGGGAGTCGGCCGAACGGCTCGCACTGCGGCGAGCCGGCGAGGAACCTGTCGAGTGGGGGCGGCCATGACCTTCACGACGTTCAGAGCGGCGCTTCCCCCCCATGGCAGCATTCTGAGCGAGACGAGAGGAGCAACGAAAGCACGGGCACTGAAGCTCCTGTGCTGGGAGGCCTGTCCTCGCAAAAGGGGCCGCTCTGAGCCGTCCCTTCGGCGGCGACTAAGCTCGAAGCACCAGGGAAGCGTTTCGAACTTGAGCCAAAATGGTTACGGGCTGTCTCGCCATGCATTTGTGTCTCGATCCGCACGTTCACATGGTTGGTATTGTTGTCCATGTTGACACCTTCCCGATGTCCAGATTGCGTTCGGCCATCGGCTTGAAGCCGTCTGAAGGCGGGGCCACTGCCATTGCATGGTAGGCCTTGTCCTTCCCGACTTGCTCGCAGCCTGGCGTCTTCTGCATATCAGTGTTATGATTCGTGCTGCCCATCGCGTCATTATTCTTGATTCGTGGTGGCTTGTCAGCGGTGCCATGGCATCCGCAGGCGGCACCATGTCCATTGAACGCACAGTGGACAGGCGCCATCATGATTCAATCGGCGTGGAGATATCAGTAGGCCACCTTGTCCTTACCCCGTGTCGGTCACATGCCATCTGCGAGCGAGCTGCGCTGCAGCGTGTTACGGAGTAGCTAGGGGCGGGCGTCAACTCGCCCGCTTCCGTGCGCAAAAATACCAAAGAAACCTTAACGCGAAACGGCATGATATATGTAACGACACGCATGCTGCGCGCTGCTGCAAACACGGACTACCGATGCGCCCGAAAAAAGTAGGACAGCGAGGAGGAGGAGGCGCACCGCCGAGAGAAGGGGAGGGAGGTCCCAAGTCCTTCGCCGACAGGGCGCGCGGCCCGCCCACGATGACCGACTGGGCGTCGATCGGGCCGACGTAAGCGGCGAGGGGGGGGGGGGGGGGGGGGGCAAAAATCGCGTGCTTTACAGCGGGTGATCCCGTGCCTGTGTAACTCGTGCGCTGGACTTCCTGGCAGCTACCCTGAGCCGCGCACGCAAAAGCGAAACTGTAAACTCAGGTTTAACTACAGCCTGCGTCGATGCCCTGCATACCTGATATGCATTATGGATCAGGCCCAGGGCAACAACATGCGAGAACACAGATTCAGGAGGGGAGGGGAGGAGGAAGGGCACCAGTGTTTGAAAATGAGGACCCCCCCATTCATCGGGCAGCCGCGGCTGGAGCTGGTTTCGCCATCGGGCTGAGAACTGGGCGCGAGCAGTACTGTGCCAGGTCGCCGCCCCCCCGACGACTTGGCATCCGAAACCGCAGGTGTGGCCCCCCTGCTTATGCCTCCTCGTGGTGCCCCATCCATTAAAATTGCACTTTCATGTAGCAGTAGCGATGCAATTGTGAACTGTGTTTGGCCGCGGCGCTCAGGCGCAATATGGCGAGGTGGACCTGGTCGGGGCTAACCTGGGGGCGCAACTTCGAGGGCCTGGGGTTCACAACCTGAAAGATACATGGGGCCAACTAGAGCACGTTCTTCGCCCAGGATGTTGGTCAGCTTGGCCTGAACGCGATTAGCGGTTCACTGCAATGGGCGACGGACAGCGTAGAACGCTCGGCGCTGACTCCGCGCGCGCAGGAAGGGCGAGCGGGGGACCAGGGAAGAGAACCTCCACGCAAAATTGCAGCCATCTGAATCGGCAAATTGCTGCAACTCATTTTTGAGGGTATGGAAACGCGGGCTCTCGGTGGCTGCTCGAGGGCGCGTTGCTCTGGCTAGGACGTCCAGTTTGCGCATCGCAACATTGTGGCCGAAGCCTTTCGACTGAAAAGAGGGCTTCAGGCGGGAAGCTGAACCTCGGCGCGCACGTGAGCCGCTGAAGAGAGCCCGGGTTTGCTATCCCCACCAGCTGAGGCGGGCCCCAGCGCTGCGCAGAGCAGCCGACAGCAGGCAGCAGTAGCATATTATAGGCGGAGGTGCTGTAGCTAAGGCTTCCCCCAACTACTTGACAAGGAGCATATGTTTGGCCAGTGTGTTCATGACCTGAGTCCAAGGCGCGCTCCTGCCCCCAACCCAAACGAATACCCAAAGACATCTCTCATTGGCCTGGATGCAGAACCTCTTGATCCTCACCCGCATCCCTCATCATCACCTCCACCGCCTCATTCCGAAACTTCACCAGGAATAACCCGTGCACGCTTATCAATGTTCAGGACGAGACCCGTGGCCCACATGGAGGAGTCCATGAAGATTTTGAGGACAGGAGGGGGGGGGAACCTCGACCAAATCCTTACATGCGATGGCGATGTCATCGGCGAGGGCTCCCAGGGCGGCCGGCAGGGCCTGGGCGGCTTTCCTAATATTGGTCAGGGCGGGGTTTACGCACGAACAAAATACCAGACCAGCGATCGGCAGCCTTGCCTCACTCCACGGGTGGCAATTATAAATATCGGCTCGTAGCCGTTTATGCTGACGGACATCTTCAAATCAAAATATCACGGCGCACGTGGAGCGGTAGGTTCAAGGCCTCCAGCACTCCCCAGATGTAGGCGTGCGCCGCACTATGCAACGCCGCTTTTACATCAAAAAGCGCTGTTCCAAACCTTGGGTCAGTGTCCATCGCGGCCCACTTCAGCATGCCGCTGACGATCTCAGAAAGGCAATCCAAGAGTTTCCGCCCTTTCGCAAAGCCACGTTGACAAACTTCAGCAACGTTAGACACGATCGGCCCCGGGGGGCAGCCCATGGCGGTAGTCAAGATTTTGTTGTTAGTATTTGACCGTGCGAACGGCCTTGTGCAAGCTGGCGCGCGGGCAGCAGCATCGGCTCCACCAGGCTCGTCTTTCGGAAGGAATACCCCCCGCGATATATCGAAATCCTTTGGAAGCTGGCCTGCGTCCATTCGGCGAAGCTGCAACTGGAAAAGAACGCGCTGGACTGCAGGCGGTGAACACTGCCGCGCTGCGTAGGGCGCGCCGTCTGGGCCCGGGGACGAATCGTGCTTACCTGAGACGACGGCGTAGAAAAACTCTTCCGAAATCACCCAAGCATGCCCGGCCTGGTCTACGAAGATATACTCGCACTCGTTAGTGGGGGTCGGCGCAATGCCCTGCAGCAGCTCCTGGACGCCCTGGGGGTCGACCTGGATGTCCCTAAAGATGGCGCCCTAGCACTCGGCCAGCAGCTTGGCGCACGCGCGCCCGTCAGACACTGCGTTGCCCTCTGGGTCTGGGTCGGTGACTTGGGCGAGGCAGAGCTCGCGTCCTTGTTTTCTCCATGCCTGAGCCATCTGGCGAGCCCGTCGGATTTGAGCTTGGTTCCTGGCAGCTGTCGCTTCGTGTGGGGGGCCCTGGCGTTGTTCGCTTGCACCCCTTGCTCCTTCTCCTCGAAAGGCGCTCGCGCGAGGCCCCCCCGGGAACAGATCAAACCTTTCCCTCGAAGTCCAAGCGTTGAGCCCCAAGCCATCAAACGCACAGAATTCAGGCAACCATTGAACAGCTTTCCGCGCGTCATGAACCCCCCCATCCTCGAACCGGCCTGGCAAGCTCGACTGCGCAAGCGATCTTCTCCTCCAGGGCGGAGGCGCCGGTGGCGTGGAGGCGCGCTCGCCTTGCTGCAGAATGAAACGCGTCTTTGACGCCCTGGAGCTGGTCGTCAAATGTCTGGCCTAATTCGTCGGGGACCGCTAACTCTTCCACATTCTGCCTGAGTGCGGGGCGTCGGGCGACACGGGTCGGGAACGACGAGTTCCCAGTCGGCATCCAGGGCGCCGCGGAGAGGATAACGAGCACATGTTCAGAAGGTTTCTGAAGATCTGCGGTAGCCCAGCTGGTCCCTGAGCGCGGCCCCAGGTCGAGCAGGCCCCCTGTGTTCCAGCTCCCATAAATCCGACCAAGTCGGGCAATAGGCATCAAGTATTTTGCCTGGGTATTCATAATCCGGCAAGATGTTCCGATGATATATCATGGTCAGTGGGTTCCGCAGATGACATGGGTAAGAAGGGATACTGCCGTCAAGCGTACACTATGGCAACACTGAAGGGAGGGGGCCGGCCCGCCGGCCGACGCACGCGCGCGCCGCAGGCTCGCTCCTTTTCCGTTTCCCTAGAGCCAAAGTATATAGCTGCGGGGGCAGGACAAGTCAGTACAGCAGGCGGACAGCGCGTGCAAAGAGAGAGAACAGGCAAGGCAAAATAGCGGTGGCGCGGAAGGGGCGCATTGACCCCCCCGCGGCGGGATCCGTAGAGCCGCCCCGACTCCCAACCCACCTGGCCTGTGCATATGTACAGCCACTGGAGCGAACCCCCACAAAGCATTTTCCGCTTGACGGTGGTTGCCGGGGGGCGGAAGGCCGAAGAAGCCCGACGTTCCCCGCCTGAGCTAGTATTTCCAGCTCAGGCCTCAATGCCCGTGTACTCTTGGTGCACCCGCTCCACGAAGTTGCGCGGGCCAGTATCGATTTTGTCGCGCAGGTCCCATTGCGCACCATCACCTTCTCCATCGACCTCTCCACTCTCGAGAGTCATCCCAGGGATCGCTGTTGCTCCAGCGCCACTGGTTCTGGTCCCTGGAGGAGCTGTCCTTTTTTCTGCTCGAACTCCCGCCTTGGCTCACTCTTGTCATGGCCCTTCTCCGACGGCGACGGTCTCGCCTTGGGCGAAGGCGGCGGGGGAGGCGCCAGCACGGTATTTGGCGTCCCAGAGTCGCGCTGGAACTTGTCGTTGTGCTCATCCAGACTAAACGATTGCCACGTCCCGTGATGACCGGTGACTTGATGACGCCGAGATACGTGCACGTAGTATCCTCGGATTTCTCCATTCTCGGTCTTGTCTTCGCAGTCGACGGTCGCGTCGCGCGCGCCGCCCGCGGCCAGCCCGGGGCCGTCGCCATCGCGCGGCGCGCGGCCGCCAACCGGCTCGACAGCCAGTCTTTGTGGGATGGGCCCCTCAGTCTAGGATTTGTCCGCCCACGACATTGATGCCTGACGCGGCTGAGCCGGCAGACGCAGGAGCATAGGGAGCGGCCCGATGGGATTGCCTGCCATGCTGGAACTTCGGCCGCGATGCCGGGCGAGAGCATTGCTGAGTTCGCTTTCCCGAGGCGGCAGCGCCGCTCGGGGCAATGCTTTCAACGACTGGGGCTGCAGCATCTGCTGGCGACTCGGCTAGGACTGTATCGGGGAGAGTTGGCTGGGCCACTCTCCTCCTTTTTCTTCTTAAGACAACTGGTGATCCGAATCCCAATGGCGTCATCAGTATTGAAGACACCAAACAGATAGCTGGCGAGGAAAAATTTTGACACTAAATTGAGGCTCCGTAGATGTGTGTATAAAGACCATGGCCTCTTGAATGCATGGACAATTCCGTCGTGCGGTCTCAGATACTTCATGTGCAAATCCGCTGATCCAATTACGGAGCAAATCGCATGTCTCTACCGCGGCTCGGACTCGACAATCCACAGCATAAGCATCTTGCAAAATTTTGGTGAACTGCGGAGTACGCTGTACCTCATACCCCGGAAACGCAACATTGATTCCCGCGGACATGAATGAAACATATTTTCTCGCACAGCTAACATAATGCGCCCCCATCTTCCATGGGTGGGGATGCGATCGAACGGTTGGTTCCAAATGCGGCGATCCACAAGTTCGGATAGTCCCAGCTCATGAATAATGTCGGTGTCCAACGGGCTTGTATTTGGAGCAATCGATAAGTATTCAAGAACACATTCGTTGGAATTTGGATAACAGCTGGCTTCTTGTAAGTTTCATTGTTGTAGCTATGACCACACATGCAGCCAGACATAGAAACCAAGTCAAGCCGAAAAGACATCGATCTATTCGGAATAAACCATGGATGTCGCTGTGCGATATGGTTATTGCATATACCATCCCACATCGCAGCCTTCTCTTCACGTTCCGAGACTACTTCATCACTGCGGCCTGGCCGATGATAAAGTTCAGCAGCGACTCGGGAATATATGTCCCCTACTTGGGTCGATGCAGATGCTCGGTTCGCTGCTTCCAGATTATCCGTCAACACTCGAACGGAGGGAATGACACATTCTCTTTCCTCCATTTCTCGCCCCCCCTGGTCCCAGCCCTTCTCCGGTCGAATTCGGTCTGCACTAACATGTTCCCAATCGAAAGCGGCAAGTGCAGAGCATCTCATAGGGCGAGCATATTGGTCCAGATTTGGCGTCCAAATCAGCGGCCACCATTGAGCAGCCGTGGGGTGAACATCTTTATGTTTGTGCTCTAGCCAGTCAATGAACCTGAGCTTGAGGGCTTCAAGATATTGACAGTACGGTTCGTGACGCGCCGGCGGCTGTGCCGAGACGCTGTCAGGTCGCCGGGAAGGAACGGCCCCTGGCTGCGAATTCATGAATGTACCACCAGCCGAAGCAGTCTTGAAACGTATATGTTCACTCATAACTTATTTGCGCTGATGCTGTTCGGCTTTGCTCAAATTGTCCAGAGCATCAGCAGAGCTCTTGCTCATTGCGCTTAGCCTGTTAGAAATCATCTTGGATATATTCTCTCCTCTCGGGGTGACATCAAGACGTGTTTTCAGTCCTAGTCCCGTCCATGCAGCACTCAACGCATTTTCTCCAGGCGATTGCAAGTAATTCGCTCTGACGTATGTTTTGCACCTGCCAAGGGTAAGGCACTGCAAACAGCATCCCAAACCAGACCTCACGGCATGGTATTGAGCGCAAATGTACCTCCCATCGTCAGTCCACATTTTCCGCATGATGAGGGTCTTTTCTTCTTCGGACAGAGCGCTTTGTTCTACATCGACGAGCTGTTCATCGGAGAAGACCGACGTTCTGATTGCATCAGACGGGAAAGCGACCTCCCACGCAGACCACTCTTGAGAAAGTAGCAAGGTCCACATCACCTGTGGTACGGTGATTCTGCCAACCTGCTCGACCACTTGCAGTTGTACCGTACGCGAAATATCATTGAACGTGCTTGTCCTGTGGTCGCAAGAGTTCCATCGCGACAGATTCGATGCCTAAGGCGAGTCACTACCCGTCCATTAAAGACAACAACATATTGCCAATTCTCAACGCGTGTCACAGCAGCGCCTCAGAAAGACGGGGTGATTGATTGAAGCCAAGCACCCCGATTGGGGGTCCACCGCCGGTAGGGGCATTGCCCTCAGCCTGGTATACCCTGGCGGGTGGAGCCTCACCATCCTTCCGCTGGCTGAGCCAGTGAGGACGCGTTCACCATGTTCCTTCCGTCGGGAACTCGCGCCTCGTCGGTATCAGTCTGAGAAGTCCGAAGTCAGATTGCCTACGCAGATGGCTTCTGCTTTGGAGTGACGCATGTTTTAAAGGATCTGAGTTTGCTCCTCTCAAGGTTGATGGAGTTGGCCCCGATCGCGAATCTTCAGCTCAACTTCGCGAAATGCCAGCTCATTCTTTGTTGTGACACGTCCGAGTGTGACATCGAGGATCTGTTAGTCGGGCTTGGGGCCCTTGTTTCCGCCATTAGGGTCGTCCGCTGGGCCGTCTACCTGGGATTTCCCATTGGGCCATTAGCCGCCCAAGAAGTTTGGCCTGCCGTCCTCCCTGGATTTATGTCTCGTGTTCTATTGACCGGACAGCTCGGCCTCGGAGTTGCTCAGAGTGCGCGTGCCTTTCGTGTGATGTGCGTATCTAAGCTGCTCTTTCGCCTACAGCTGTACCCTCCCGACCGTCACCTCTTGCACCTGTTCGTGAGGGTGTGATGAAGCTCACCTCTGGGCCGAGGAACGCCGTTTCCTATAGCATTGCGAATACATTGAAGGCCATTGGGTTCTCTGCTGAGCTTGTTGACCTCCCAGCTGTTGCGCGTGTCGCTGCTATACGCTATTTTATTCGGTCTCATTGCCTCTATGGAGTCTTGGATGAGCTGGATCGTGCTCGGGACGACCTCGAACACATTCCATATCGATGGCATAGGGGGTGGCGTGAACACAGTTTCTTGGGATATATATATATATATATATATATATATATATATTTCTTGGGATATATTCGTTCTCTCCGCGATTGGTACCTTGGGTTGTCTGTGGGCCTCGCCTCCAATACCTCGAAGCTCCAGATGAAGCTGTATAATCACTTCAGGTCTCTGGAAGACTCTGAGCCTGTTCGGGGCACCCTCCTCAGACGCGCCCACCACTTCCGCCCCGAGGCCCCTTTGCAACAGATTGAGGTGATGTTCCTGAATATTCGGCGAGTGTGCAACGCGACCTCGATGCACCTGGGGATTGCCCCGCTGAGGATGATGACGGGATCTATCTGCGCGAGCGGGAGGTTCCATTCAAATCCGAGGTGTTTATTCGGTTGTCAAGCTGAGAGTTGCCCCGGCTCCGACTCGCTTCGTCATTGTTCGCATTGCCCTCAACTTGAATCGCTTCTCGAACGTTGGATGGGGAGAGCCCTGCGTGTGCATCGTCGTGACATGAGCCTCCACTGGTTTCCCTCTTGCTTCCTTCTCGGATGTGATATCATGTCCGCTCTTTTAAAGCGTGCTGCCTGCATGGATGCCTTTGTTTTTGCTCTCAACGCGGGACGTCTGTCGGTCGCCGCTCTCCTTTCGCTGGTCTTCGAAGCGAGGTTGCGCGCGACCGCCCGTCGTCGCCCGAGGCTTGCTTCTGCCTGGAGTGCCTCTGGCGTTTTCTTTGCTCGGCGGGGCGTTCGGCTAGGGGCCCCTCGGACGCAGGCGCTGCCGCCGCGAGCTCCTGGCGCCCCGCGCGGCAGGCGGGAGCTACCATCCACAGGGCCGCCCCCCCCCCCTTGCCGATGCAGTTGCTGCTCGGCCAGCGCGTCGACCGCCTGGGAAACAGACCTCCAGAGACCCCGAGGGCCTCCATTGAAGAAAAAGTGCATGGCGAGACAGCCACAAACGATTGATGGCTTCGACGTCGAGAGCGGCGGAACGGGCCGCGATTTCTTTATTGCTGGTGCGAAATAACAAGAGATCGACGGTGAGAACCCAGAGATGGCGACGCAACGCGCAGACAACGCACGCGCGCGGGATGACTACGTGAGCCTGCCTGGCGGCGGTGCCGGACGATGTCCTCTTTGCCAGGTCGCGAGGCCAAGGCAGACGCAACGTTCTCTAACATCGACACCAACGAGGAGCGATCCCAATCACAATGACTGCATATCATCTCAGCAAGGCCCACGCGCCCGTTTGTCATCATTGTTCGGCGTGGAGCGGGCTGCGTCATCGTGGCCTCGCCCGCCAGCTTCCGTATGTCAATTACTTTCCGCCCATAGGAACAGCCAGCTGGGGGCATTGCCCTACTATGGGGTCATAAGTGATGGTGTCGTCCATGTCGCCGCCGTAGCCTGAGCCGTGAACGCCCTGACCGTGAGGATCATGCGCAGCCGTGATATTGAGCAGCCGAATCAGAAAGGTGATCGCGCCCGCTGCACTGTTCACGACGGCGTTGGACCACTACTGCTTTCGAAAATGAAGCCCGACCATCTGAGGTCTGGGCGCCCAGACGCGCACGCCGCACGCCTCGTGAGCGATGTTGGCGACCACGGTCCGCTTGGTGTGGGAGTTGCCTGTGACTTCGATATCCGCCGTGTCAAATTGCGCTGCCGTTCATTTCCGCCACAGCGCTGTATGTGTGTGTGTGTGTGAGTGTGTGTGTGTGTGTGTGTTTGTGTGTGTCACCTGCTTGTTTTTTTTTCTCCGCTGGCGCATTCACTTCGCCTAGCCGACGACGCAAAAGAAATGTGTGGGGGGGCATGTAGAGGTGGGGGGGGGCGATGGGCAGAGGTGTCCATTGCCGATTTGTCCTATTTGTTTCTCGATGATATTTCGAGCAGCCAAGGCACTTGCTTGATTTCAACAAGTGATCAAGCGCACGTTGGGCTCGGTGAGCTGGGATACCTTATCACCATGTCGAATTAGACTTCAACCCGCAAGGAGCACCCGCAAGAAACAGTGGGCCCGCCGCACAGCCGTGGCAAAGCGCGGTGACGGATTATTCACGCGCTTGCTAACGTGCGCCGCGAGGTGGTGACCAGTCTTTTTTGTCATTGCTGAGTGGGGCGGCTCTTGTTGTTTGTTTTTCGCGCTGGTCTTGCCAGTGCGCTCCACATACATAAGTATTCGACCTTGATGTTGTTAAGGCCGTTCTTGTCGCCCGTATAGCCTCTGAGCTTTGGGGTGTTCTACTCCCCGACTGTGACCTCATTGTTAGGCTTTGCTTGCTGGCTGTCGTGAGTTGCGTTGTAGCCTTCATTTGTAATGCGGGACAGCAGATTCACCGCTATGTCGAGCTCACCATTACGTAATCCAATCAGGTCTTGATGAAGCGTTTGTCAACTCTGTGTTCTTTACATATCCATTGATACCTGTAAAGGGAGGGCGGTCGCGGGCCCCGAGCCAGCCTAGCCTCGGGCTGTGACCCCGGTCAGCCAGAACGGCTATGGTTATCCTCCTTTTCCGAACGTCTTCCCCCCCAAGCCCACTCCCATTTGCATTATCCTCCTTCTTGGGCCCTGATCTGCGATCGGTCTCAGCTGGCCATTCGTTCGCCCGATGTGATCCTCATCCATCCAGTCGTAGTCGTCCTCTGCAGCCCCATTGGACTTGCCGCGTCTTGATCCACATTGGTCCCACCCCCTGATCCGTGGTTCCTGGACCTATCAAAGCGCTGATCTGTCGATCGATTTGGGTGGAGGCGATCGATTGGGTGTCGAATAGGAGGCAGCAGAGTGCTCCACGCTTTGGGCACATTGGACCGTTCAGATTGTGATCGCGATCAGGCCTTTGATCAGCCTGGATTGGCGGTGCTGACTCCCATGAGGCCCCAAGATGAGGAGGCTGATCCTCCCCTCCCTCCAGTACCTCTGCCCTTCGCTTGGTTCCAGCCCTACCCTGGTCGGCCGACTGGATGCGTCGTGGTGTCTGGAGGCGCCGTCTGGCACTTTCTTCGGCCACCCTCGCGCGAGGACAGAATGGGCGTGCCAGCCGCCGACGCCACCGCCTTCGGTGGGGGATGGGCCGAGCCGGACTACGTGGCGCTCGGGAGAAGCTACGCGCTGGTCGGCCGGGTTGGGGAAGAGTGTACGGCCAGGGTGTAGGTCTTTTCCCCTCCGAGACGAGAGGGATCTCGTCGAGAAGGGGCTGGTATCTCAGCGCGCTCGTTGTTTTGGGAGCACCGCGTTAAAACTGGTGATCTGTCACTTGTGGTTAAAATCACCCAGCCCTGTGCTGGAAAGACGGCAGACCCCATGCGGAGTGAGGAGGTGGAGGAGGATCGCAGACCCTGCTCATGTTCTGAGGTGGAGTCTGGTTCCGTTGGTACACTTTGAGCTGGGTCAAATGGCCACAGCATACTCGACCAACCCTAAGTGCCTCATACTCGAAACTTCTCGTGGATGCAGGTAGCAAGTGCAGACTCGTTACGTGCCCCACCCCACCAGCAGAAGGATGCGCCGTGGGTTTGGAGAGTACGTGGATTTCCGTCCCATCCTATTAGTTTGGCGAAATATTGCCATCATCACGCGGGAAGTTGAGGTACGGAATTGGGGAAATCTTCAAAATCTGCCCCTACAAGGAAGGAGGGGTAGAGCCCGCTCAAACTTATAGATTTGGGGGCCCCTCAGGCTTCCCATGTGATGGCCCCGGGGTAGAGAACACGTCCAACGCACGTCAAACAACAGTAAGCAGCGTTCCGACGAATTTGGGAGAGGGAGCGGGAGGAGTTGTTGCGGACGATGTTCCAAACGAGAATCGGAAACACACGCCCTCCGATTCATTCTGGGGGTTTTCCTGAATCATGAAAAGTTTACCTCGAGCGTCCAATCTCCACCCAATTGTGGACCCCGCTTGGACCCCTGCCTCCAGGTGGGAAACTGGAGCAAGTGGCAGCGCTTCGACGAGCTGCGAATGCAGCTGGTGGACGGCAGGTCGATCTTCGTAGCCGAGGTTGCCGGCTGCGGCAGTCCAACATGTGATGCTTGGAGTAAGCATGCTCGCGTCCTTGCGCGTATGCATGCTGCGCGCCCGATTCTGTACACGAACCGCGTCAACAGTCCGTGCCACCAGCGCGGTGAGAAGAGGCAATGCGTGATTTACGGTTTGGGGCTACAGGATTGATTTCACAGGTCTGCACGCACACGCACGCCCGCGCGTGCGCGCACATGATTTGACAGACGGACAGCATAGCTGCCCGCATACAGCGTCACGTGCTATGCATGCCACGTGGAGGCAACGACGCCTTCGCAGGCATGTGCTCGCCACAACTCGTCGTCGCTCTTCGTTGTCGATCGTCGTCGTCATCATAGTCGTCCTCGTCGTCGTCGCTCTTCGTTGTCGGTCGTTATCGTCGTCGTCGTCGCTCTTCGTTGTCGGTCGTCGTCGTCCTCCTCCCCCTCCTCCTCGTCGTCGTCGTCATCTTCGTCTTCGTCGTTGTTGTCGGTCGTCATCGCTCGCGGGCGCTCGTCGTTGTCAAATGCTTTCGAGCGCATCTGTAGGCCTTCGGATGACCTCCAGAAGGCCTCTGGAGGCTTCCACAGGCCTCAGGAGGCCTCCGGAGGACTCGGGAAATGGCCGGGGATTTCCGAAGGCGTCGCTCGCCGTCGCCGTCGCCGTCGTCGCCTGTCATCGTTGTCGTCGTCGCTCTTCGTTGTCGGTCGTCGTCGTTGTCGTCGTCGCTCGTCGTCGTCGTCGTTGTCGTCATCTTCGTCGTAGTCATTGTCGTCGGTCGTCATCGCTGGCTGTCGCTCGTCGCTGTCAAACGCCGTCGAATGTTTTCGAGCGCCTCTGGAGGCCTTCGGATGACTTCTGGAATGCCTCTGGAGGTTCCAGAGGCCTCGGGAGGCCTCTGGAGGATTCGGGATACGTCCGGGGACCTCTGGAGGCGTCGCTCGTCGTCGTCATCGTCGCCGTTGTCGTCATCGTCGTCGTCGTCGTCACCGTCGTCGCTCGTCGTCGTCGCTATCGTGGAAACGTCTGTGTTCGCAATGGGTGGCTTACGTTGGGCTGCGCCGAGTTTTCCAATGTTCTTATGATATTGGACTACATACTGGCGCTATGTCTCGGGCATCAGGGGGACAATCAAGACCATTGCAGATTCCAGGCGGATGGGCGGGGAGGATGGGCGGAGGTAAGGCGGGAAGGGAGGGCGTGGAGCGGCGGAGGCCGCGAGAGCCATCGCGGTAAGCTGGGCCTCCTTATAATTGGTCACATGCTGGCCTCGATGCGGCGAGGGGATTAGCCCGAGAACCGGTGCCCCGCAGTGGGCCGGACAGCGAAGCGAGCACGGTCCGACTCACACACACACAAGCACACACACAGCAGCCGCGGCACAGCGCGTTGGCAGATAATCTTAGAGTGTTTTTCTGATGTGGCTCGGATGCGTCTCCATGTTCTGTCCCAGGGTGTCACCCGGGCTATTCATTTGAATTCTTGGATGTTTCCTGAGGCTGAGGGTAGCGCTCGTCACGGCTGCCCAATGGGAGATGAGGAACGGCGTGGTCGTGAGTTGGAAAGGAGGAATTTTGTCGGAAGGATCGTGCATGGCGAACGCACATCTGCATCACTCACAAGTACCGGTGCCCAGCGCGAGGTGCCTGTGCCGGGCAATGACGACGTCGAGTTCCAGGTGCTTCGGGGTTCAAGCCTTCCCCGACTGCAAAAAATCTGCCCAGCAGAAACATTGCGAGACCCCCTGCTAAGTGGACCTTCGCCGCGGGGCGGCGAGGGGACGACGGGAGCTCGATTGCAGGTGCTTGCGCTATTTAGATATTGAGATGTAGTTTCAGTTGAGCCAAACTCGCCCCGCCAACCCTAGGGTTCAGTATACAAGTCACTGTTCACAAGACGAGAAGAAACACAGGTCGACAATCATGTAGATATTGCTCCTCTTCGTTGCGTGTATGAGGTGTGTGTGTGTGCCAGTGGACCCCCCGCCGCAGCCGGCAGCTCTGAGTGGCCCGGCTTCCTCTCTTCCTGTCGCGCTTGGGCTCCTCCTCCTCCTTCCGTGTACTGCGGTCTTAATTTGCATACAGCGTGTCACCTGTTGCCTTTCCACCAGAGCAGTCGCCTTCTGCCCAGCCGCCGACGCAAAACTTGTGTGTGTGTGTGTGAGTGCGTGTGTGCGTGTGTGTGTGTGTTTGTGTGTGTGTGCGTGTGTGTGTGTGTGTGTGTGAGAGAGAGGGGGGGCGTTCGGGCCCGACGCGCCCAAAGTGAGCATGATTCTAGCACACATCGAGCAGCACCAGCTTGTGATGTGCCGCCTGCGGAGCAGAAGTCGATGATGTGCCCTTCGCGTCTCCTTTCCCTCCTAAGAAAATCCCCACACACACAAACCTCTCTCAGAGCGCGTTGCGGGCAACAGCTGTTGCGACGAGGGCCCCCCCCCCCCGAATGCCCAGAAGAGAGAGGAGGGCGGCGCGGCACACTCTTTCGCCAACCGTTTCTGCAGCGCCTGCCTGCTGAAGGCCGACCGCGTCCACCTGCGACGGCTGGGGTGTTGACTGCCCCCGCCCCCCGACTGCTGGAGCTGTTCGGAGACCCTCCGACGACTTGTACGGTGTCGGGCAGAAGGACGAAGAGGAGGCGGTGCAGCTCGTATAGGCTTCTTGCGCTGAGGACTGAAATCGCGAAAAGGCGAGACTCCATTAGGGTAAACAGGACCGAGTCCGACAGCTCTCGGATGGCGGTGCGACGGCCGTGTCATCCTGATGCCATGGACGTCACTACTCCCGACGGTTGTCTCACATTTGGGACGTCGCACGTAGCTTGCAATAGCCCATGATTCCGCTTTCCGTTCCGAATAGGGCATGGCCACGGTTGAGCCAGCGACAAGGCGAAGCGATGTCTGTCAGGAATGAGCCACATGAAATACGTGTACTGTGCATGTCCGATCGATGATCCCCTCTTTAGGGGCTCTCAGGCACGTCAGCCCCCACGCCGCAATCTGCAAATCAGATCGGCATTCGTCGCATTGCAGGGCAAGTCTTGCGCCCTTCGGCTCGCTCGTGGTTCGCGGCATCACCTGGCAATTCCACGCGTCCATATCACCAGGCACTAGGGTTATTGGCTTTCGCCTTTTCCAAGGGTGCTCGCCCTTCGTATGTTTCATTCTCCGCATGTTCTCGTCACCGTCATTCTCTTGTGAGTGTCGATTGCATTCGGGCCGTACCCGCTCGATTCCCGCAAGCGGGCCACAGACCCAGTTCCCAGGCTGAGAGAAACATCCCTTGCGAGCTGCAGAAGCGTGCACATGCGCCCGCTGAAGGAACTGATCCTAGTACGTCTCATCTTCCTCTCCCGTCTCTTCGGCGGCTCTCCACCTCTTCTTACGCCTCCTCTTCCTCCTCCGTATTCTCCGTATTCTCCTGCTCTTGTTCCTTGCGCCTCCACCTGGAGTTTGAGGGACACCCCAGCAGCTCGCCCCCTGTGGCCAGCCTTTCGCGGCAGTGCGGCGGGGCAGTGCGTTGATACGGCATGGGCGCCGAGTGGCGCGCCAGGCCCATTGCGAGCTGGCGGAAGGCACGGGGGGAGTGGTCCCCGCTGTTCGGCCAACCGAGCCGTCTGAGAGGTGGAGCAGCTGCGCAGGGCACGGGCGCCAGCAGCAGCAGGGGGTGGGGTCACATTGGCTCAAGGCTCAAGGCGGGAACCACGGAGTTCCCAAGTTTTCGCGGTGACGCCTCACAGAAATTTGCCACGCCCCCCTGGTTCAGTAGCTTCATCTCCATGGAATGGGGTGGCATGGACGGCCGCAGCGTAATGCAGGCGATGGTGGAGGCGGCCGTCTCGGCGGCGGTGAGTGGCACGCTCAGGGCGGTGCAGCCGGCTCAATTGGGCCAGTCGGAGGTGCCGCCGCCGTCAGCCTCCTCGAGGCTGCAGCCGGTGCCGAAGCTACAGCTGCTGCCTACGGCTCTGCGGCGGGGACAGCCCACGCCGAAGCCCACGCCGAGGCCCAGCTGCTCCCCTCGGCCTCCTCCGCTGGCCCTCGAGACGGAGCCGCAGGCGGGGACGGCATCAGGTCTGGGGAAGGACGAGCTGGAGCCTCAGGGTGCTGCCCAGGCCGGGCTGCAGCCCGCTCGCGCTTCGCCGGCCGAGCCCAAGAGGGCAGAGCGCCCGCCTGGGCGCTGGACGCTGCCGAGGGATCCGGGGTCGAACTCGCCTACCTCGTCGGGCCCCAGCTGGCGAGCTGGCCTGGCACAGGTGCGCGCGGGAGCACGTCCGCCGGCGGAGGCCACGCGCGAGGTGAGGACAGATGGAGATCGGCCTCTGGCGGCACCCAGGATGGACAAGCCGATGCACGAGGAGCAGCCGGTGGCGCGTCTTCGCCGGTGGCATCGGCAAGAGCCTCGGCCAGGGACTCGTGGCAGCAACATTCGCTTGGTGGATGCTCCCTCGCCGAGGGCCTCCGAGGACGCCCCTCTGCCGAAGGCCCAGGCTGCCCAGCCACCGGTCGCCGCGCAGGCGCGCATCTGCCGCACCCCCTCCCGCAAACCTCGGCGGGGCCGGCCGAGCGCTCCGAGCCCCCCGCTCCGGAGTCGGTCCCCGCCGTCACCGAGTCCCCTGCGGGAAGTGAGGCGGCGTCGTGCGGCCCGGGATCAGGGCATTCACCATCTGAGCTGAGCGGCGACTTCAACAGCGCCGTGATCTCCGACAGCGACCTGGAGGACGAGCAGGCGCACCTCGATGCTGTTCTGGAGCCGATGGCCGGCGATGGCTCGGGGGCTGGGGATTGGGGGAAGGAGGGTGAGCCCGGTTGTCCTGGTTCTGGGCGGCGCCCTTCGGGCGTCCGTCATATTGGGCGCCCTCTGTCCCGTCCTCCCCCCGAGCCGACCGTGGCTCCTGCTGGCACTGGGGTCGGCACCGAGTTCATCAGCCTCGAGGACCACGACGTCACCACGGATGAGGACGAAGCCGCCACAGATGGGGAAGACGAGGATGCCCTTCCTTATGTTCCAAGAGAGCATTGGGATATTCTGGCGGCTTGGTGGATGGATCTGCTCGAGCCTCTGGGAGTAGTCAGCGCCTGGACTCCATTGCGCTCCGTGGTTGCCGACGCCCTTTCCGACGCCTCTCCCCACGCCCCCGTCGCCCTTCCCGACGACGACCTACCCGACGCCGCTCCCTACGCCCCCCTACGACCCCCTACGGCCCCCTACGGCGCCCTACCCGACACCCCCGACGCCCTTCCCCACGGAGCCGTACCTGTCGCCCGCGCCGCTCTTCCCGACGACGCCCCTCCCGACGCCCTTCCCCGCGACGCCCTGCGCCCCCCTGCGGCCCCAGACGACGCCCTATCCGACGCCCACGACGCCCTCTCCCTCGGTGCCCCGCCCGACGCCCACGACGCCCTTCCCGACGACGACCTTCCCAACGTCGACTTTCCCGACGCCGCTCCCAACCCCACGACGCCCTGCGACCTGCCCAAACCCCTTCCCGACGACGCCCTTCCTGACGCCCTAGCCCACGCCCCACCCGGCACCGCACCCGTTGCTCTACCTCTCCACATCGGGGCGGCTGACCCCGATCTTCGACTACGTGCCGAGAGCAAGGATGATCTGACAAGAAATGGCGACACCGAGTCGCAAAGGAGGTTTGCTATCGGCGTTGGCGCGCCCAGCGACAGCCAGCGGACGTACAGCTACGAGTATCTGCAGGTGCTTGCCCGGATTCACGGCTGGCTCGGGGAGGGCCTCACGCATGAGGTCATCGCAGTGCGCTTGGAGGCTGCAGCTGCTCGCTTCCAACAGCGGGGGGCTGACCGACGCGACCGCCTGCTGATACGACGAGGGGCCGCGTATGCTGCCGCCGTGCTGTCTCTGCGTTCCTCGTTCCCCGCCGAGTACAAGTCGAAGGATAAGCTCATGAAGGAGGAGGGGCCGGCCAGCAGCCCGGCGAGCGGCGACAGCTGACTCTGCGCCACTGAGGGGGCGTCGGCTCTGATGTCCCTGCTCTGGGAGGCTGGCTTGTGCTGCGGCGCCGTGCTCGGCGCGCACCCTCCTTGAGGCGTTCTGCTCCGGCATTGCCGCCTCTCTTTTCCACCATTGACAATACTAGTATGTGCCTTGGTACTCTCGCGTTCATCTTGATTTGTTGGACTGGCATCTTCGAGGACCTCTTTAGGCTCGGTGCTAACTCCAGCCTCGTGTCGGCCGGTCGGTTGAGGACCTCTCGGGGCTCGCCTATTCTTCGCCGGTCTCGGGTTCGAGTTGACCCTTATATTGATTATATTTTCCGCCGAGTTTGGCACTGATTGGGCAGATTCTGTCGTATTGGTGCATCCCTGGCGCTTTGGTGAGTTTTTTCCGCCCATTCTGGCACTGAGCAGGCAGATTCTGTCTTTTTTGTGCCTCTCTGGCGCCTCGTTGTCGATGCCTCGGTATCTCTTCCTGCTGGAGGGTCCACGCTCCTCTCGTGCCCTGTGTAGTGCCATTTTGGCCATGACGCCCTGGTCGATGCACATTGAGTTGTGCGCAGGTGGGCCCGCGATCTGTGTGGAGCTGATGGTGGTGTGGGGAATGCCGGCGCGGGGGGGGGAGAAAAAAAAAAAAAAAAAAAAAAACTGTCTGCACTCGCGGAGCGGCCATCCCCGCTCACCAACGTTCAGCCTTCCGTGGGAGCCTCCGTCAAGCGAGCTGGGCGAGCAGAGCAGAGCAGCATAATTATCTAACCGCTTTGCTCACTCCGCCGGCCACTTTTCGCACTCCAGGAGGCAGTGCACAGGATGCTCTTGGGAGTTCTCCGAGGCTTTCGGGGACGTCTTAATCTCGAGCTTTTGGGGGGCTCTTTGGGGCCTCTTGGCGGCCTCCTGACCGCCTGTTGGGGGCCTGTTGGGGACATCTTGGGGCCTCTTAGGGACCTCTGGGGACCTCCTGGGGGCTGCGTATGGCCAATGGCTAGAAATTGTGTTTCGTGTTCCCCCTCTGGGGCTTCTCTTGCGGCGTTATTGGGGCCTTCTTGGGCCGTCTTGGAGTCGTCTTGGAGTCGTCTTGGGCGGTCCTGGTGCCCTCTTGGGCCGTCTTGGGGCTCTCTTGGGGCCCTCTTGGACCCTCTTTGGGCGATCTTGGGGACCTCTTGGGCCGTCTTGAGGCGTTGGGAAGCCGAAAAGGGGGAAACGCCCAAATCTGTCCAAAACCTTAGGGGGATCAGTGAATTTTACCTCTTGGGGCCCTCTTGGGAGTGCTTTTGGAAGCCTCTTGGGGCGTCTTGGGGCAATCTCGGGCATCTTGGAACGATCTTGTGGCATCTCGGAGCCCTCTTGTTCTATCTTGGGGGCCTCTGGGCCATTCTTGGGGTTTTCTGGAGGGCCTCGAGGGCGGCGCCCACCCGACCCGATCCGGCCGGGGATCTCTGACCCGAACCGGCCCGGGACCGCCCGGGGTACTTTTTGTCCGGGGACCCCCAGGGGCCGCTCCGCGCGCGCGAAGTAGAAATACTGTACGCAGTTATTGGAGATCTTCGCACGCCTCTGGCCCGTTGGGCCGGCGAGAGAAGGACGTAGATTGGCAGATTCCCGACCGCACGTGCGAGAAAGGTGGGCAGTGGCAGTGGCAAGCCGAGCGAGGAGATGTGTGTCCCCGCTCTGCAGCTCTCGCTGAAGCCCCTTCCACGCCGTCGGGATGAAGAATAGGTTGGCTCAATGTTGCGGCTCATGGTGTCGCCAGTGTCGCCTGGGAGTAGCTATCCTGGCATACATATTTTCCTCTACGTTTTCACCGTCCCTCTGAAGCCCAGCGGGGTTCAGGGGCGAGTGTGCAAGCCTCAGTAGACAAACGACATGGCAGTGATTCCAGTAGTTTCGTTCTCTTCCCCCTCAGCATTCGGGGCCTTGATACATGCGTCGCGTGTCTGGAAACTCGGGCAGACGAAAGCCGTGGTTGCCACCCGTGCTCACAGGTCCGTATCGAGGCGTGGCCGACTGTAGAGAAGGAGGAGGGGGAGGAGGAGGAGCAGGAGGAGGAAGAGGAGGAGGCGAACGAGGACGAGCACGAGGACGACGCAGCCAGAGTATGCAAGGACGGGAGACAGCGGCATGCAAATGCAGACTCCTTGTCTTGATGGCCCGGCTGATGGCTACTGCCGTGCCTCGGCCCGAGTCCTGGCGTGCATATGCCACGCCCGTTGGACAGGCAAAGTGTGAAATGTGGGACTGGCCAAAAGTCCAGAAGTGGGGGCGATTGCGAGCACAGTCTCACCTGTCTCGGCTGGGTTACTCGACCTCTGCAAGGCGGAGGGGAAATCTTTGGACCATGGAGCCCCAAAGCCTCTGATGTCTGCTGCGTCGTTGTGTCCCCGCCCCCCGGCGCCCAAGATTCCTGATCGTCGTCCTGCGTTCGTTGGTCTATACACTTTACGCAAATGTATGCGCTGGGAGACGGGCACGTCACGTTCTGCTCGGAAGTCGATTATATCGGAGTGCACGACTAAAGAGGAAGCGCTATGCCACAGTTTGTGCCGAGCTCATTTGAGTCGCCTGAGACGGGGGGCATATCTACTGGCGTGGGGGCGGGGGAGAGGTCGCTTGGGGTGGGGAGGAGATCGTCTGGGGGTTGGGAGGAGATCGCCTGGGGTGGGGCGGCGCAGAGCTCTGGCTGGGTAACGCGATGCCCCCTCGTACTGCCGCCAGGTGATCTGCGACGGGGACTGGAACCTCAGGACTCCTGCCCTGGGAGCCAGGGGCCCTGGGTGACCACCGGCTGGCCTTGGGGCGGCCGCGGCCAGGGCCCCAGAAGGTGATGTGGGCGCCGCCATTCGACCCAGCTACCGGCCGACATCTGTGCGCAGGGCACTTCGGCATGTGCCGGGCCCGCCGGCGGGCCCGCGGTGTCAGCTCCGATGGTGCGCCAGGTCAGGCGCGGGAGCGGGGGAGGAGTGCAGAACGTCCGGTCGCAACAGAGGAGGAGGAGGAGGAGGAGGAGGAGGAGGAGGAGGAGGAGCCTTTCGTTTGTCTTTCCGTGGTCCGTGTGCAATTGCAGGTCGCACGTTCTTCAATGTGTACCGGCTTTCATTTTCCGAACTAGTTATTTGGGCGCGTAGGCGCAACGATCGTCCGATCCGTGTCTGGGCATCGTCAAGAAGCAGGATGAGAAGGAGGAGCCTTTCGTTTCCCTTGCGCAGTGACCAGTTACATGTCACATGTTATTTAGATTTTGCTGGGCTGCATTGCCGGTGCCATTTCCTGTTCGCACAAACGCAACGATCGTCCGAACAATGTTCGGGCAACGCAAAACAGAATAAGAGCGGTAGGATGAGGAATTGGAGGTGGGGATACTTTGATGCCCAGCATGATTATTGCTGGATTTGGTGGGGCGACCAGTTGCAGCCACAACATACCTGCCCAGATCACCCCATGGGCGCCCCCTAGCGCAAGGTAGCTCAAGTTGGGCCTCCCTCCGCCCATCAGATGCCCCAGGTGCTCTCGCAATCCGGCTTTGAACTTGACTTCCGCCCGCTGTTTTCCCCACCTTGTCCGCTCGAGCTTCATCTGGAAATGACGCTGGCGGCGGCAATCCCGCATGGCGAGTCGAGGACGCTTAGCTTCAGGAGAGAAGGGGAGGATTGAGGATGGGCGGGGGCGAGGTCCTCCCGGCCTGCTCTCACTTCGATGTGTGCCTGACGGTAAGCAAGGCATCTCTCTGGCCCCGTGCACTTCCCCTCTCCGTCCCCCCCTCCCCCCCTTTTGTCTCACGGGTCTCCCCATTCCTTGGTGTCTACGTATCTCCCTTCACCTGGCGTCTGACACGTCCACCCTCGACTTCCTCGGCACGTCCTACGCTACACCCCACCATTCTTCCTGTAAAAGTCCCCATGGACCGCTGCTGGACCGCTTTCTGACCAGGATTCCTACCCTCATCGAACTGCGCTCTGAGCCCTCCATATTGCTCGTCGAGCCCCGCTCCGAACCCTTCACATCGCCCGCGGCGCCGCTGGCCCCCTCTTCGCCCTCCCTGTCGGCACGCCTTGGCTGCGCATCGCCCCTGGCCGCTGGCGGTGAGCTGCGCATCGCGGACTCCTAGCGAGCAACCATGGCAAGCTGCAACAGCTCCAACGACAACGAGCGCTCCGCATCTCGCAGTCCCCCTTCATAGCAAGCCTAAAGCCGCCGCCGACAGAAAGCTGGACATCGCGACCACGCTGGACGTCGTGATCGTGCTCATCGACAAGAAGACCGCCCCCGCGCTGATGACGCCAGTGGCTTCCTTGCCGCTCAACGTCGTGACGACGTCGTCGCAGCAGAACGCTCTTCGGGCTGCGCTACACCACTATCCTCTCGCACGGCACGCTCCGCCGTTCCCCCTGCATCCGCTGATCCGTCGGGCGACGGTCCCCGCCAGGAGGTTCCTCAATGACTAGATACATGGAAGCTGGCGGGTTCCCCACCTTCCATCGCAAACGCATCCACAAGGAGCCGCTCGCCCTGCCGCAAATGCCCCCCCCCCGAAGAAGTACATCCTACACCAGGTTCCGTTCCAGCTGCGCGCTCTTCCGGCCGCCCTGCAGAACTTGACTCCGCCTTAGAGAGCCTCATGCAGCATGAAGGAGCAGGACACCGTCGCTGCCGACGCTTGCCGCGTACAGGCCCTTGATCAGTCTCGCGAGAGCTCCCGCTCCCCCCTCCAGCAGCAACCCCTCCTGACCGAGCGCCGCGAGGACAACCTCCGCGACGCCGTCGCCCGCGCCTTCCGCGAGCAGGACCGGCAATCCGACGAGCAGAAGCGCAAGTGGCCGCATGTGGCATCAGATCGACCAGATGCGCGGCACCTTCGCCCGTGCCGAGGCCCAGATCCCGATCGTGGACATCGCGCGCCTCGCCGAATGGGGCCGCGTTCCTGACCCCGCGATCTTTTCCGCTGGCTGCCGGCGTTTCGTCTGGCCCGACATCTTCACCAATGACCTGCAGGAGTGGATCGGAGGCGCAGGCCTCCACTCTGACTATGTTGAACTTCGCGGCTACGAGCCTGCCCGCCGCTTCTTCCTGTAATAACCGGCGCCGGCGAAGTCGCAGTCCTTCGTGCCCTCACTCTGCAGCGCGCCGTACGTGGTGCTGCAGGGAAATGGAAGCGCTTCGTCACCACCGACACCGCTGGGCAGCGAGTGGACACCTACCTCAACGGCGACAAGTCTCCGAAGCTAATCTGCACTGAGATCCACTGCAAGAAGCGCCAATCGCTGCCCCAGCACCAGTGCCCCAACGTGCAGTGGCGGACCATCCGCAGCAAGGGCGAGATCCACAGCAATTCCGCGCCCGTCATCCGCCTCGGCATCCGCGGCCAGGCTGACCCCGCCGTCCTCGAGCGGAACGAGAAGGCCCTCGAGCTCCAGCAGTTCCCCGGCATCGACCGCGCGGCCGTCCTCTTCTCCTTCCAAGCTCTCTTCTCGAACACCGAGTCCGCCGCGTGGCGTTCCAAACCACTCGTGGGCGCCATGGCTGGCGCCCGAAGGCTCGTCGCCTGCCACCTGCGTCATCTGGAACGCCCGTTCGGCGATGAGCCGCAGGTGCTCTCGCCGCCGACGCAGGCGGGCCCCCTTCGCCAAGTATCTTCGGATCCGATGCGCTGCTCCGCGCGCGGGTGGACGCGCATCCGCGCCCGCGCAAGCACTTCCTCGCCGAGTTCGCATCCGACGAAGGCATCCCGTCCGCCGCCATCGGCGGCGTCGCCGCCCTTGCCTCCTGGCTCGCGCCGACGCAGCTCGAGCAGCTCCAGCGGGCCCGGCCCCCGATCATCCCGCGCAGCGCCCTCGCCCCTAGGCGCGCCCAGCAGCTCGCCATCACCGTCGCCGCCTCCCGCGACGCCCCGGCCCTGATGAACGCCCAAAACCAAGGGGCCCGCGCAGCATGGCATGCGCGCCGCGACCTGGCGGAGCAGGACTACCAGCGCCGCGCGCAACTGGCCATTGGCGACTTCCACGCGGAGAGCCGCCCCCCTCAACGGCTCCATTCATCCTTGGGCCCAGCATTCCCGCTACTCGATCGACTGCAGCGGCCGCCAGCAGCGGCCCCTCTGGAAGGAGCTCTTCGACTCCATGCCCGAGATCGAGTCGGACCTCCCGACCGGGATCAACAAGTCTGACTACGCGACGTCCGCGATCGACTGCGTCTTCATCGGCCCCCCTTCTCGCGCCACGCAAGAGCTCGCCCTCGGGTCGACGTCGCCCGTGGCGTCGCCCCCCTGTCGGACAGGCGCCTCGGCGACCGCGCCGTCGTCGCTTTCGCCATGGGCATCAAGCCGCGCGCGCGCGCCGCCCGCCGAGAAGGCCATCCCGCCCGCGATCTTCCGCAACCCGCACTACGTCGGCTACCTGTAGCCCCCGCGCCCCCACTGAGAACCGCCGGCGGTTGCGCGCGCGCCGCGTGGCTGAAGTTGCTCGCGTGGCCTGCCGTGCTTTGGTTTGCCTGTCCTCTGGCGACGCCGCCCGCCTTGGCTTCCTCGACGGCCGCGCCTTCGCCACTCGTTCAAATCTCCATGGCCGCGCGGCGCCGGGACACCCCTCGCCGGGCGCCTCGAGTCCGCCTCTGATCTCGGCGAGCAGTTCGTGCCCATCGTTGGCGGCGTCGTCGCCATCGGGAGCTCTGCCTTGTTCGCCGGCTTGGCGGCCCCCCTGAACCGCGATTTCGAGGCCCGCTGGTGCATTCTGGCTCCAAGCGCCGCTCGCGGCCCCCAATGGCTGGACGAAGCCATTCCCATCGGGCGCCTCCGCAGGTTGCATCGGGCCCCCCGCGCACGGGCGCCACTCTGGGCCCCCTGGATGCGCCGTCTTGTCTCCCAGGGAAATGCGACCCAGGGCCCCCGGGGCCGCCCGGCAGGGACGGCTGGAGAGAGCCCCGCCGCGGTCGATGCCCTGCGCGCGCGTGAGGGGGCCCATCTTCGCCGCGAAGGTGGTCGACGACTCCGAGGTGCACCGGCGCGTCGAGCAGCGCGCGCCCCGCGGCGATGCGATCGGCGCCGGCGCCCCGTGCAAGCGCCGGATCAAAGCGCCCCTCCGCGCCTGCCCGCCGGCCCCCGGCCCGGGCCGCTCGCCGTGCAGCGCGTGGCTCGCCCGCGACCGCGCCCTCGACGTTATGGGGGGTATATCCTGCTTCCTCTGCTCGGGCCAGTTGATCTCGCGGGGCCTCGGCGAGTCCGATTTCGCTGTCGCACCGAATGGCGACAATCTCATTGGGGAACTCACCGCGGACGCGGGCCCCCGAGGACATGCGCCCTCTCTCCCTGAAGAACGCGGACATCATAGCCATCGCTGGCGCCGCAATCAACTCCGCGAGGAAGTTTTCCGCGCAGCGAACTCACGATGCGCGGCAGGGCTTCGTCGCGGGCCGCAATTTCGCCGAACGCGTCGCCCGCCCCCGCGCAGCGACGCGCCGCGCCGGCCTCCTGGCCGACAGCATCGACCACTTCCTAGTCTTCATCAGCTTCGACTTCGCCGCCGCGTTCCCGCCGCCCAGCAGGGCCTGGCCGCTCGCGTCGCCGAAGCACTTCGGCGCCCCCGATGGCCTGCTCAACGACTTCCGCGCCGTGCAATTCGCCCCGCCCCCGTTCTTCGCGGTCGACGGCATTTGCCGCGCCGCGTTCGCCATCGAGTCGGGCGTTGCCCAGGGCGGCTTCACCAGTGGATCAGCGCGGGCGGTTGCCATGGGCCCCCCTGGCGCGCCGCGTCGCCCCCTTCGTGGGGAAAGCCAGCGGCGCGCCCGACCCGCCCCTAAGTTACGCGGGCGCCTGCGCCGACGACCTGGGGCTCTTGCGCAGCAAGTTGGAGTTGGCGGGCCGCGTTGCTGAGCTCTTCGCTGCCGCCGAGGAGCTCGCACTGCTCTCTCTCTCTCTCTCTTTCTTTCTCTCTCTATATATATACACATTTATATATATATATATGTGTGCGTGTGTGTATTTATATTTCTCTTTCTCTTTCTCTTTCTCTTTCTCTTTATGTATCTCTCTCTCTCTCTCCTTCTCTCTCTCTATCCCTTTCCCGCTCTCGCTCTGTCTCTGTCTCTCTGTCTCTGTCTCTGTCTCTGTCTCTGTCTCTCTTTCTCTCTCTCTCTCTCTCGCTTTCTCTTTCTCTTTCTCTTTTTCTTTCTCTCTCTCTCTCTCTCTCCCTCTCTCTCTCTCTCTCTCTCTTTCTCTCTTTCTCTCTTTCTCTCTCTCTCTCTCTCTCTCTCTCGAACACCGCGGGCGCGTGGTCGCCTCGCTCTCGGGCGCCGCCGACCGTGCTGTCACTGCCCGGGCCCGCCCCCTGCTGTCCGAGTTCGTTCAGAGTTTTCGATCGCGGGGCCTGCCGAGTGCCCGAGCGCCGTCTGAGGCCCCTCGGCGCCTCCTTCGCGCGATTGGCGCGCCCCAGGGAGAAAGTGGCGTCAGCGGGGAAATCTTCCGCAGCTCGTCCAGTGTGACAGCGGTGCCACTGTTCGCTTATATAGCACATCTGTCCTCTCCACTCTAAGCAGCGTCTCGCAGTTTTTCTCCTGTCGAGCAATCTGCCGTTCGCCGTGAGCTTTGCAGTTTCCAGAAAATGCTGCCGTTGCCTCCCACTTCTCCCCGCGAAGTCGATCTAATCGCGATGCCCGACTGGGCCCCGGCCCTCGTGCCAGCCTCGACGCAGGATGTCACCGTCGCCGCCGCCATGCGTTGCGCCTCGGGCACGCTGCGCGGTGACTGGGACTTTGCCCGTTCAGGTGGCGCTCCCTGGGGTGACAGCACTGTCTGCAACTGCCGTCGCTGGAACAATGGGCGCCGGTCGCCGCCGATCTGGGCTCCAGCCATTTCTATTGTGCAGTATTATCGTCGCCTCTGCCCTGGCCAGTTGCGATGTCATCCGCGACGCTCGCGACCCGGGCCGCGCCGAGGTCGCGGCGGCAGCAGCCGCGGGCCCGCAGCGCCGTGCCCGCGCCCAGCGTGCGATCGCCACCTCGCCGCGCAAGGCACGTTTATCTTCGCCGTTCACTGTCGCGTGGCCTGCAGATGCCGCCTCCCGAAGGGCTCTCCGCTCGGTGGGAATCGTTGCCCAGGACTTTCCAGGGGCCCCGCCCGCGCTGGCGCTGGGGAGCTTTCAAGATTCTTACTGGCGGGTGGACCACTGCCGCAAGAATGCGCGCACTGGCGACGAAAACGCGCGTCTTCGGCTGCCTGCAGGACACAGGTGCGTTTTACCACTATCCCTCCTGTCCTCGCCTCTTGAGCTCCCTCTTCCACGCGACACTTACAGCTTGGGGCTCGGGCCTTGAGGCAGCCGACGCCGCTGACCGCGAGCGCGACGTCGCTGCATCGTACGTGCCAGCGCATCGCGCTGGTTCATCACGCGTATAACCTGATGAAGCTACGCATGGTCCCAACGCCCGAGATGATTGCCTTGGCGAGTGCAGCCGCCCGCGCCTTGGTCTGGCGCTAGTGAAGACTCGCGTCCCTCAGGGTACCCGATCTCCTCCTCCCCCCCTTTCCCTCTTCTCGGCCCCCCTTCCCCAACCGATGTCCTCTCGATGGCGATGGTTTTCGCGCTACGCAATTGCACAGCCTGGCACGGCTCGAAGTGCGCCAATATTAGCCGCCAGCAGTTGGTCCAGCGTGAACATCGGTTGGGGTCACGAATGTTTGTTTCAAGGTAAGTCCCCCGCTGTGTAGATCTGCCCAGCGTTTGCACGTTCTCCTCGCAGTCTTTTGCGTGGCTGTCTGGTGAGTTTCCCCCCCACGTGCGTCATGTTGACACTATCGGATTTTCCTTTCTTACCTCCCCTGATGCCATCCTACTGCCCCCACGACGTCCAAGGAACTCGGCCCATCCAAACAGCATGTTCCTCCTAGACATATCCCATACAACATCCCCAGCTCTCTCTCTCTCTCTCTTTCTCTTTCTCTCCCTCTCTCTCTCTCTCTCTCTCTCTCTTTCGTTTTCCTGACTCTTGCCTCCTGCCTTCTCTTCCTCTTCCTCCTCCTCCTTCACTTTGTCCGCCCTCCACTGCTGGCCAGTGTCGCTTATCCTGCTGTTCCTCCCGTTCCTCCTCCTCCTCCTCCTATTTTTCCTCCTCCTCCTTTTCATCATCATCATCATCATCATCATCATCATCATCAGCATCATCATCATCATCCTCATCATCATCCTCATCCTCATTTTCCTCCTCCTCCTCTTCCTCCTCCTCCTCCTCCTCCTCCTCTCCTTCCCAGACCTGAGACGACTAGATGTTTGTTCGAATCGCCGCCCCTCGGACGGCTCGACCCCTTCCCTTGGATGGGCTGTCCATCGTGAATTGATTCTTTTTGCCCAAGGATCCGTGTCTGGCATTGTCGAGCAATTTCTCATGGGATCCGCTTGAGTTGAAGGAGGTTTTGGCCACCAGGGCAACTAAAACAATCAGAGGCGTAAACATATAGTTCCTGTGTTGGTGCTTGCCCGAAGCCTGAGGCGCCGCCAGGTGGGGCCAGCGCGGACCCAAGCAACCCACGCGGACTTCCGAAACAAATGTTGTCTGCCTCGCGAGCCCCAGCCCATGTCCTGGAGGATGTTCCCCGCCGTCGGCGGCACCGGCGCAGGAGGCGGCAGGCCCCGCGAAGCCAGCCTTCCTGAGAAGGGGGAGTGAGGGGTGTGGTCGTCGTCGCCGTTGTCCTCCTCCTCCTTCCTCACCCGTGAAATCCGGAATGAATTCCACAGTGACCCGTCTTCTCCTTTCTCTTCCATTAAACAACAGGCCCGCAGCGAATTCATGTGAAGTCCAAGCATTCCTGGAGATTTTGGATTTCATTGTGGATCAGAGGACGCAGAGTGCGGGATATTCATGAATGTGTTGTGCTTGCGCTTTTGTTTCTTTTTCTTTTTTTTCTCATCAGCGCGACCAGAGTTGGCTCTCCTTCCAGGCACGTGCTGCGGCAGTGTGCGACGGCAAAGCACCACGCTTTATCTGGTCTAAATTCCACTGGCCAGCTCTTCCAAGCGGGATGCTGCTGCTCGTCACTGCAATTACGGCTTTACCCTCCTTGAGTACACACATGGGTGTATGACGTTTCACGCGAAACTTGGCCCGGAGGCCCCAGGGCCTCCCCCCTCCCAGGGACAAGTCTCCCATGCACCCTCTGTGGCCTCCTAAGAGCTTCCTCCCAGGACGCCTCCAGAAGGCGTGAAGACCTTTCAAGACGGTCCGAGTGCACATGATCCTGCGTGGTTTCTGTGCCCTGGGCGCCTCAGTTTTGTTCAATTGCACTTTCCATGTGAAGGAAGCGGATCACGCACAGTGTTGGGTGGTCCATGTTCAAGAAGTTTACGCCGTTGCACCGACCCCAAAAGGAGGGAGGAACGCATGGAAGTTGTTGTCGACGAACTATCATGTCGCACGAACCCTTCGCAACAACCAAATGCCACACTGGCCACGCGCGCTCATGTCGACGTCATACCAAACATATCAGTGTTGCGCGCATTTGCGTGCGAAATCGTCTACATCAGGCGTTCCACACAACAACCTACAGGGTTTGTGCCCGCGCGCACTTGCTGAAAGTATTAGAACAATATTACGTTTTCAGCAATTTCGTCCCAAGCCCGCATTCTCATTTCACAACGCGATGCACCCGCGTTGATCTCGCATGCGCCCAGTGCACGAATACGTATCAACTTACACCTTTGCAGCCACATGTGCGCGCCGCCATGCGCGCATGCCGACATTAGAAAACCCGTGTTTTCGACGCATGTCAAAATTTAGTTTGACAACATACATTACCCGAATATTTTCCCTTCGTCAGAAAAATCGCCAGACTTATCGAATTTCTCTGCGCGCGCACTTCCCCGTCACCAGCGCAAGCGATATTGCATCACCGCCGTTATCGTCGCCGTCAGTCGCCACCATTGTTGTCATCATCAGCACAGTCACTTTCATCACCGACACATGAACATTATCATCGTTGTCATCGTCACCAGCAACGGCGCCGTCATTAGCCTTGCCGTCGTCATCGTCATCGTTGTCGCCGTTGCCGACGTCGTCTTGTTATCGCGCCCGCCCGAGTCACCGACCCGCAGTGAGGCGCACGCGCGCCAGCGCGGCCTCTGAGCCGTGCTAGGCAGTTTCCATCGGCAAGCTCCAACGCGGCCGCACCGGTAGTGCAAAATCACCTGGCCGCTCTGCTCGCGAGCGCATGCGCGCAAGCGCGGCCGCAGAGATGCGCTAGTACTTGCCAAGCAATCAACGCAATCGCGGCTGCATTGGTTTCGCAAAACGAGTCGCGGGTGGGAAGATGGGAAGTTTCTGCGAGCAGTGGAGTGCATTCATCGTTGGTTTGGTGAGTTGCTCACATAGCTTGCACCGCATAGTTTGTACTACATGGCTTACACGCCCATGGCGCGATGACTTACACTTTAGGGCTCGGGCTTGCAAACATCTGTGTGCCGACATGCTTACACATATAAATACACATGGCAAGAATGTTTGGGTGCCCATCGACGTGTCCAACGAGGGTTTGCACCCGACTCTTGGAGAGAGCACGACGACCCCAGAGGCCCCAAGATGAGTCCAAGACGGCCCCAAGGTGTCACAATCACACGGGGACCCCGAAGGACCCCCAGGTCGCCCCAACCAGTCAACACCTGACGATATTTTCTGGCCGAAGGGGGGAGGAGGAAGAGGAAACGAAAGATAATGAGGAGGGGGGAGGACGAGACCGAGCAGGATTCGAAAGTGGTGGAGGAGGAATACGGAGCGAGGAAGTCTGATGATGTGGGAGGAGGGCGTGGAGGATCATGAGGAACAGCAGCAGCCCATGAATGGCTATGAGGAGTAGGAGAAGTCGGGGGTCATAACAAGTGGGAGGATTACGAGGCAAGTGGGGGCGGCAACGGCGGACACGTCGAAGACAAATAGTAAGCATGTGAAGGAGGCGGGGGACGAAAAAGAAAAGGTAATTCGTGAGCGAGCATTCGCGGTCACGGCTGACTGTCTGAGTCGAAGTCCGTGCCAAGTTTGGTTCCGGCCGCTGTAGTGTGGCTGATACAAACATGTGGATATGACCGTACCCCCATCAGCCCGCATTTGTCACACCTTGTGTTGGGCAGTGTTTCAGCTGGTGCTGGCCAGCCACGCGGGCGCCTTGTGAGCAACAAGAGATGACATCACAGCCATCATGTTCACCAACCACTACAAGACCGGCACCAATCTGGGTCTGGAGCTCGAGTCGTGTTTCGCAGGCGACCTCGAGAAAACGCTCGACCTCTCGCTCCAGGCTAAGAGGTGCAAGAGCGAGCGTTCCCTGGACGACCTGAGTTGGGACGGAACCATACCGCCCCATTGTGACAGCGTGGTGCATTTCGCGCGCACCCCTCGCGAGTCCTGCGCTCCGCGTCTCTTTACCACATGCAGCAGCCCCCCGTCGAGCCCTGGCTGGCCTGGTCAGCGAACCAGATCCTGGGCGAGGCGTGCCGAACAACCCGCTCCATGCTGGCGAGACGTACAACCAGTATTTGGCACGGGTACCGATCCACGTATGTTGGTCGATTCGGAAAGGGTTTCGTCTTAGGGGAATCGAAGGGTGGGCACCTCGCACTCGGCGGAGGCCGGCAGAATTGCAAAGCGAGGCGTCCCTAGAGAGGTCAGCGCCAGCGTACCCGAGATTTTCGGAGTTTCCAGGTGTGTGCGCGGAGATGAAGAGCCAGTTTCATGGTAAATGTTAAGAAAATCGAATCCTCTAAAAAACGCCTCGAAGGACGATCCGCGCGTCCATACGGTGTGCTTGGAAGATGTCTGGATGGGCTACGACGGCATGGTCAGCAAAATGGCCTCCCACATGAACCTGCCGCAGCGGCGCAGCAAACTAAGGCGAGAGGCGCAGGATGAGGAGTTGATGGTGGATGGAAGTTATGGGCGGGTGAGAGAGCGAGAGCAAGAAATAGAGAGAGAGAGAGAGGAGGCGGAGGAGAAGGCGGAGGCGGGCAAAGAAGGCCAGGATACCCCTGCAGCTGACAACTCGCATTCGCAGTCGGCAGGTCGGCGCCATAACCTAAGCGTGCGCGAAACGCGCGCGTAATTCAATAATGTGCGTCCGTTCATGATGCTTGAATTGCGTGCCATGTGAATTTCGTATACGGGTTGGTCATGTTGACAGTGCGAGTTGCACAGATGCGATGTTAGCTTGGAAGATAGGGGTAAAGACTATCAGCAACAACCTGCTGCTCATAGTGCGGCCGCACACACATTGGAACGTCAGGCTGGTCACCAGGTTTGAAGCAACAATGATGCCGCATTGCCGTCCAATGAACGATCTTGTATATGTGCGGATGGGGAGGGCAATTGGCCACGGCACGGAGCTGTGAGCAGTTTTTTGATTACTTAGCAATTTTTCTGATACAGGTGTTCAGTGCCTGTGTGTCGAGGGACGTCGGGGCTCCTTGTTGGTCGCGGTCAGATCGGGGTTCATATCGTGCGAGTTGGGCATGCCGCTTGCGAGCACTCGGACAAGTGGTGGGCCCCGGCATCGCTCTGAGATCTCTTTGTAGTGGCTTACTGCGCACCCACGGCGTGTTATCTTCACAGCTGGGCGACGTTTGGATCCATTGTCCGTACTTTCTTTGCCCATCCGCTATTGCGTGGGAGCTCCCCCCCCGCGCAGGGTCCTGGGGCCCGCGCCCGGCGGCCACGGCCACAACTGGAGGCCCCGAGGGGCGGCATTGGGTGGGCAGGTCCTCCGCCTTCGCTGGTTCCGTCTCCGCCTCCTCGTGTTGCTACTTCTGCTCCGCCTCCGCCTCATCCACCTCGTGCTCCGCGTATCCCCCCTGCAGCTCCTCCTCGCACGGCCGAGGGTTGGGGGACGTTTGCAGAGCGCAGGGCCCCCTCACCCCCTTGGACCCACGGCAGGAGCCTCCTTCCAGTGTTCCATGTGTTCGCCACGTTTGAACTCCGAGGCGGTCGGTGATGTCTCTCCGACCCGTGGCGCAGTGAAGACCAGTCCAGTCACGCTGGACTGGCGGACGCGTTTCCATGTCGCCTTGTTCTGTGCACGGTCATTTGCAACAGCATCAGTTCACACTTCACGTTTCTAGTGAGTCGTGTGTGCTCCAGCTGGCACCAGGGGATGGCACTCCATGTGCCTCATTTAACGGCCCCTCTAAAGATCCGGCCCCCCCTGCTGAGGTTGCTTGATAATTTGGCCCCCCCTCCAAGGGAGGCGCACCAATATTCCGCCCCCTTGGGCAAGTTGTGATTTCGATTTATGTCGGTGGGCATGGTGGTGATCGCCACCAGCAGAATTAGCATGGGTTATCATCATCATGGTTATCGCCACCAGCATGATTAGCACGGCGGTGTTGGTTGGATTATCATCATCATGGTGTTAGCGCCACCAGCATGATTAACAATTAAAGTCGTCTCGCAATCACCGCCATCACCAGTCGCGCGTAATACACATCCTTGCAAAAATTGTGATTCTAAAGGCGCCTTAGTAATCAGGCCCCCCTT
Organism: Prorocentrum cordatum; assembly: GCA_963575745.1. Taxonomy (NCBI): domain Eukaryota; class Dinophyceae; order Prorocentrales; family Prorocentraceae; genus Prorocentrum; species Prorocentrum cordatum. The sequence continues at coordinate 263,454 of CAUYUJ010016638.1, forward strand.
TCACTTCAGTCACGCGAACCCAGCCTAATAATCGGGCCCCGCCCCTTTCGAAAAAGGCGCCTTGAAGATCCGGCCCCGGGGGCCGCTTCTTAAGACACATGGAGTATTTCGGAATTGGGTTAGTGGAAAAGAGGCGGGGACGAGAAAGGACGAGGGTGGAAGCAGGGAGGAGGAAGAGTGGAAAGGAGGAGGAAGACGAGCACGAGGTGGAGGGATAGGAAGCGCACCGGGTACGTAGCGCCACGACGGAACCACCCAGGGTGCCCCCATCCCCATGCGCTCTAGCCGGATTCGTGGGGAAGATAGATAATAGCTTTCGGCCCATCCCGCCACGTGTCTGGGTTGTGGTTCGGAGGCCTCTTGGATGCATATGAGAGTCTCTTGGGATTCGGGAATGCTTGGAGGACTCTTGTGTGCTCTTGGGGGCCTTTTGGGGCGTCTTGGGGGCCTCTTGTGGGCCTCTTGGGGCGTCTCGCAGGGGCCTCGGGAGCTGGGGGCCTCTTGGGGTCATCTTGACGCGGAAGGCTCGAAATGTCCGTTCGAGTTCCCCGTTTGGGGTCCCAATTCGGTGCTTTTTGTGCAATCTTGGGGGCCTCCTGGGCCGTCTTGGGGCCCCCTTAGGGCGTCTTGGGGCCTTCCTGGGTGCTTCCTGGGCAGTCCTGGGGTGCGATTGGGAGTACGTTGGGTCGTCTTGGACCGTTGGAAGCTGAACAGATCGAAAAGGCTAACCTCCGTCAAAAACCAAAGGGGCATCAATGATTTGGGCCTCGCAGGGCCCTCTTGGGGGTGCTCTTGGGGCTCCCTGGGTGCTCCTTGGGGGCCTCTTGGGCCGTCTTGAGGCCACCTTGGGCGTCTGAGAGCGATCTTGGGGCGACTTGGGCCCCCCTCGGTCGTTTGGGGGGCTTCTTGGGAACACCTATGCCCGTTTGGGGGACCCTCCTTGGGCCTTCTTTCCACGAGCTCCAGTTGGCACTAAGTACAGGTTATTTCGGCACTCGGGGTTCGGAAGGAAGAGTTGTCTCGAATTGATCGGAGGACGCGTACCAAAACAGCAGTACATGCTTCATGACGTGCTTTGTTTGCCCGACTCCATGGAAGACAACCCATAGATATTCGGTTTGGACAGGACTACAGCACATGCGCGACAGCTTACCCAGTCGGTATGAGTCACGAGAAGTATGGTGTCGGAATTGCCAGTCTCGCCCCGCATCTAGCGCTACGGCTCGCAAGGCACACGTGCACCCTAGAGGGAGTAGCAACACATGACACTGGTGTGATCCTTATTTCGGAGCTTCTTGGGGTTTGAGGGAAGTCGGACACAGGCTGAATGTCAGAATGCACGGGAGCTGAGGCTTGGACAACGAGGCCAGAACCAGTATGAGCACAATTGGCCCCAGCTGTCACTGTCACATGTTACGACCGTGGCCGATTTTGGTATGGGTTGTTTTATCTCGACATGCAGTGTGGCGTGGTGCAGCGATTTGGTGTGCAGTGGTTTTGCACTTCGTTGTTTCAGAGCTTTGTTTGCAGTGCGATGCGTTGAGTTGCGTTGCGTTGCTTTGAGGCTGCTTCGCATTGTATTGCGTAACTTTGGGTTGGATTGTTCCGTTCTGCTTCTCTTGTTATTTGATGCAATGTGCCTTGAATGACTTCCCTCTGCTATACATTGCCTTGCAATGCCGTGGAATTCGTTGCGTTGCATTGCGTTGCATTGCATTGCGCTGCCATCCATTGCCCATTGCGCGAATCGCGTTCTCGAGTGGGGGGTGCGGAACATGGGAAGGTCAGCCCCCTGGGGAGAAAGAGCCTGAGGCGTCTGGTTTCCAGGAGCAGTCGCAACGGGCTATCTTGCGCATTTAGTTGAGACCGTTGTGGCAACGTTTTCCACCGGCTTGCAGAACGCAGAGCGTCTGAACAAGGGTGCAACGACTGTTCTGCTGGGGTGCTGGGATTTCAGTGGCGTCGGTTGTAGCGCACCTTGTGTGGTTGGCTGCACGGTGGACTACACAGAGTACCAGCTACCAGTGTGAATGTTATCGCTCGCACGCACGGGAGGGTGGGCTGGGGGGTCGAAGGGGGCCAAGACGAGGCGTAATTGGGAGAAGGATGAAGGAGGAGGACGGAGGACAGGGGGAGGGGGAGATGAGGCGGAGGACCGTGAGGGGGAGGGAGGCCTGCCGCCCTTTGGATTTGCAATTCCCACCGTCGCGCGGTACCGCGGTACTTCTTCCCTCCCTCCCCTTCCCGAGCATTGACTGGGGCACTGGCGCGGCCGAAGTTGTTAGGAAATATCCGGGCTGGGCGACCAGGGAAACGCCCGCCAGCGGCCGCCACCCGCCCGTGGCCGCCCTGGCCGCCTGCCCGCAGAGGCTTCGGGGGCTGCGGCAGCCTGCCGCGGGGGCCGTACTGCACGTGCGGCTCGACCCAGTCGGCGAGCGGAGCCTGCAGTGTCGGCTGGAGCAGGCTGCGGCGCCTCAGGTTGCCGCGGGCTGCGCGTGAGCGCTGGGCTCCTCGCCTGAGAAAGGAAGGGGGGCACGCGCGCATCGGACTTCCCTCGCTCTGCAGTTCCCATTCGTCGCTGGCTGCCGCTGCCGCTGCCGAGCAAGCCCTGCTCGGTGGAGTCTCGCCGCCAGGCCGTCGGGACGGTCAGGCGCACGCCGAGCGCACTTTCGTTCGCGCCTTGGTTCCCGGAGCACCTAGCTCGTTGGAAGTCACAGATGCTCTGCAGGTGATCATCGATGGTGCTGGATCGAAAAGAGCCCCATGGCCACGCCCGTCGAAAACAGGCTTCTCCCCAGGTCTTAGCACAGCACACACCCCAACCCCAGGCCATGTTGTTGTGATTCTCGCCGACGCTGCTGCACGAGTTTTGAAACAGTTCATTGGCTGTGGCATGTTTATTGCGGTCGCAATGCGTGCTACCGCCTACCAATTGCAGAAGCTGTTTGTTTCAGCTGGCTCCTCAAAACTGCGTTGCCGCCTGTTCGCTGTGCTCGTCCTGGCGCTAATGTTGGAAATCGGCATGTCGACCAGGCACCTCGCTCGGAGAATTGACAGGAAGCTTCACACGAAACGTGCATTTTCTTATGAGTCTTGGTCGTACCCGGGAAAGGCACCCGGGACCCCGTGGGAAAGCATCGGCCACCCCAGACGTTGTTTGAAAGTGCCGCATTGGGTTATCGCTGTTGTCGGGAAATCCCGTCACTTCGCCAACTATCATCAAACATCGTGAAAGCCATGTTTACATTGCACACGTCTCCGTTCCTGGTGTTTTTGATACGTCATTTTCTTTATCAGCTTGCCATCTGGACCTGGTTTTCCCTCCCTGCTTGGCAACAGGAGGATATTCAGCGTTATGTTGGCTAAGGGTCAATGTGATATGGGTGCCCCCCCCTTTCCCCTTACTCCCCCTCTTTCCTTTCCGAGAATTTACCCGAGGCCAGAGCGGGAGGAGACTTGTGACACTTGTCGAATGGGATGCGGGCGGGTCTTGCGGGCGGGTATTGGAGAGTGAATCGTCAAATGCGTGGCAAGGTCTGGCTCAAGCGCGGTGTTTCTTGTTATATGATCGAAGCGATCTTGGCTCCGAAAAATATTACTCAGGGTACGACCCAAGCAAGACAAGCGCGCACAGCCGCAGTCCAAGCTTATTTAATCGCTTCGCTCATGCCGCCGGCCCTGGAGCCCTCTTTAGGGCCTCTTGGGGGCCTCTTGGGGACCTCTTGGGAGTCTCTTGGGGCTCCTTGGCGGCGTTTTGGAGGCCCCCAGGGCCTCTTGGGGGGCTCTTGGGGGTAGTCGATTGCGGCTCCCCCCTCGGAGGCCACGATCCTCGTGAGGGGTGTCGAAAAATACCCTCCCCTGGAGTGGTCTGGTGGCTTCTCCCGGGCTTCTCTCGGGACCTTGCCGGGGTACTTTTCGTCCGGGGGCCCCCAGGGGCCGCTCCGCGCGCGCGAACTAGAAATATTGTTAACAAGTTACCGGAGATCTTAGCACGCCTCTGGCCCGCTGGGCCGGCGAATTCTTAGCACCGAGTCTTTGGCTCACAGGAAAGGTCTAGGTTGCTACGCTCCACTACTCAGGCATCTTTGTGGTTGGCGTCCTGGCGTCGCGACAGCCCTTTACGGGCTGTGTGGCGCCGAGCAGCTTGATAACGGCAAGGATCATGGCGCATGGCCGTTGTGCACGACACTTCCGCTGCAGCGGGGCTGGCGTCAGTTGAAGAAATAGAGCGGGCTGCCTTTTGGGAAGTTCTGCGGGCAGCTTCGATGATATTTAACTGCGCTGAGGTGCGTCGGTTGTACTTGATGACGTATGAGGCCGAGTGCGGTGAGTCGGCGAATGTTGTGCGATGCCGGTTGGATGTGTTACCATACGTTTGGAATGTTGGGATATGTTACCATATTTTGTTGAGGGATTAAACATCCAACCTGCGAAGCTTCAATTGTGACCTTGACGAACCAACTTCAGGACGCAGAATCTGTTATTCGTGGATGTGTTTTGTCATGTGCTCAAGTTTGAGTTCAGTTGTTGATGAGGGGACCCGTAGGCCTCGTTAGAAGCATTGGATGTGTTTGACGGTTATGATACTCGTGTTGTATAGGCCCTCCAGGCATCTGTTGGGTTGGATGTCGGGACAATCGCACACTGTTCGGCTGCAAAGTGAACGCTCAGGAAGTATTCGAAGGAACCAGTGGATTGCACTTCGCAGAGCCGTACGATGACAACACGTCGCCAGTCCGACTTGGCATTGCGATGACAAGCGCGCTCGAGAGCGCAACGAAATATCATTTTGACAATTGTGTTTCTGCAAAGGCGCGTCTGGAGTTGCAGGTCTTGCCCACTTTTGCAAGTGGCACGCATTGTTTTTGGTCACGCTGGGTCCGAAGTCACGCCTCAATCCTGGCACTTCTCTCGTGGCTGTACTCGCGAGTTGCTGTCAGATCTCTGGGTGTTTGCAGATACGTCACGGAAAGGTTTTAGAAAGTTGCAGTCACTGTGGGCTTAGAACATTCGGCCTGCCGGAATCGAGGGCGACAGGGGCGTTTGTGCGCATTTGCAGCGCGGCAGCGCGGGTTTCCTCAGAGGGGTTTGTGGGCTGCCTTTCCAGTGACAAGGTCGTGGAAGCGTAGCTTCTCTTGGCGGGGCCAGTGGCTTGCAGGTGCAGGACCGCCTCCCAGAGCGAGGGTGCTGCCAGAAAGTGCAAAACCGCGGGCCCAGGGCTGAATGGTGCCCATCGTGGGGTGGTGTGTGAGCCTGCTAGGGCCAGAGACCAGAGAGTGAACACTGTACGTATGTGTGCGCTTGCACGGGAAGGTGCAGGGCGTTAGTGCGGTTGATGTTTCCTGTTGCCTTAATCTATGCTCAAGCCTCCTCTCCGGTGGGGGGGGCGCCGATGATCCCAGGCGCGGGCGCGCCCATATCACCGTTCGCAGTCCTCGCGTTGGGGCTGCTCCTGGCGGGCTGGCGCGCGGCGGAGCGGCCCGTGGCGCCTGCGGGCCCGCCTCGCCCCGACCTTCCTCCGCCGCAAGCCACGGCGGGAGGCTGGTGCCCCGCTGGACCGCCCGAGTGGTTCGTTGGGATCTGCCCGCCGCTTGCCCCTTGCCCGGCCTGCCCCGCATGTACCTGCGAGGGCGGCGGGGAGGTCGTCCTGGGCGACCAGCTGCTGACGGTGCTCGGGCCGTCGGTGCTGACCAACGTGCTCGGCTACGCGATCGGACATTGTCGGGGCCGCAGGCGCGAAGCTGCGGGCCTCGGGGCGAATGGCGCTCCTCCCCTTCGGCAAGGAGGAGGAATGGTACAGTGACGAGGTGCCTGGCCAGTACGTGGGCATGTGATATGACAGCGACGACGTCGACCACGAGAGGTTGCTTCTCTACCCCCTGGGCGGAGGCGCGTGGTGGATTCGCATTCCTGACGGAGATGCGTATTTTTAGGATCTGGCTTGCCAGGGCCCCGAGGACGGGCCGACGGCGCGCTACCCGCTGCCCGAGGACGGGAGTCGGACCCCCAGCCGACGGCGCCGCTAGCTTTACCGCTTCGCGGCGCGGATCGGCCCCGTCGAGCTGCGCAAGGGCATCCCGCGAGGCCGCCAAGCCTGTCAGGGGGGGACGCGGGCAGGGCAGCGCGTCCTGGAGCCGGCGGAGGTGCGGGGGCCAGGCGGCGAGCGGATGCGCATCTCGCTGTTCTTCGGCGGGGCCTTCCCACCCCGTCGGGTGCGGGGCAAGCAGGTCCTGGACGCTGGAGATGGGGCCGCCTTGGGGGGGCGCGCACCCGGTGGGGGGTCTGCGACCCCGCTCGCCCTCCCCGAGGCGGCCGAGCACTCGCGGCGCCCCGGGCATGCCCGGGTCTTGGCGGAGCCCGCTGAAGCGGCTTCCATCGGGAGCGAGGTGGACCTGCGCCGTGTGCGGGTGCTGTTCGCGAACGAGCTGTACGCTCTCGCGGCGTGGTGGGCGGCGTTGCGGTTCGGCTGCGACAGACGCAGGTGGGGGAGATCCCGAGCTATGCAGATAAGCGCCCGAGCTATCTGCGGAGCGCGCTGGGTAGCCCGGGGGGCGCGGACCTCCGTGAGCGCCTGGGCCGCCCGCAGCCGCCTTATCGCCCGCTCGCCCCCTTGCGCGGGAGGCCGCGGCGGAGCCAATCCAGAGCGAGGACATCAGGGTGCTCGCGGTCGACTTCGACGGCCAGGGCGGGCGCTTCAAGGCCTGGCGCGTCGCACTCACCGCCTGTAAGAATGCGCTGAGGATGGGCGGGGGTCCGCGGTTGTGGCCGCGGGAATGCACGCGCGAGAAGGGGCTTGCCCCCGCGGGCCGCGGGGCCCACGAGCTGCTCTGCATCTGCGAGGCCCTGCACTTCGCGGGCTGCTGCGACAAGGTGAACCTGTGCGCGCTGATGGCGATGGAAGTGCGCCGCGAGCGGCGGGCGGGGGTCGTCGCTGCCCGCGCCAGCCCGCGGCGCGCGCAGCGGGGGCTGGCGAAGTACTGCACGGGGGCGCAGTCGGCGGAGAACCCGCGGGCCCACGTGGCGCGTCGGATCCGCGAGGGCCGCGAGGGCCAGCAAGCCTTGCGCGGGGCGCCGACCCTCGGGCCAGAGGGCGCCCGGGGTCACGGCGCAGGCGCCGGGCGCGGCGCTGGCGGCGCTGGCGGCGGCGCTGGCGGCGGACGAGGCGGAGGAGGCGGGGGCGATGTGCTGGCGGGCGCGGCCGATGGGGGTCGCGGCAGCGGCGGCGGCCCCCCACCCCGCCTCACGATTGAGACCTCGGCCAGGGGGGCCCCCGACCCTGGCCGAGATTAAGGGGCTGGCGGCCGCCCCGGATTGGCGGCCTCGCGGCGGCAGCGAAGCGTGTTTCCGCCCCCCGTCGCTGCCTCCCCGCGGCCGCCGGAGCAGGCGGGCGCCGCGGTCGGCGGGCCTCGGCGAACGACTCGCTGCGGACTCTCAATTGGATAGCGGGCTTCAAGGGCTTCTGGGCGGCCGACCATGGCCCGGACGTCGCGCCGGGCGACGTGCAGGCCGACGTCCAGCGGAGGCGAGTCGGCTTCGAGCTGGCACCCGCGCCCCTCCGCCGACACCGACGAGGCGGCTCTCCAGAAGCTGCTTCGGGGGCGCTCGCCGCGCCAGGCGGCCGGGAGTCCGACCGGGGTCGCGCCCTTCAAGCTCGACCTCGTGAGTCTTCCCGACTCGGCGAGCGGGCGCCCGCTTATCTCGGACGCTGCGCGCGCATGGGTCTTGGAACATCTGGTGGATTATCATGAGCGCATGCTGGCGCCCCCGATGGACGAGCGCAGCGCGACCCCCATGCTTCGATCCCGCGCAGAGGTTCAATCAGAAGGACTAAATCGGCGTTGCAAAGGTTTCGTCATACACTGAGACTCGATCATCTTGCATAAGCAAGGGCAAATCCAGCCGGGTGGGTTTTCTAAACCCGTGTGATTGTACGCCATTTTAAATTCGCCCGTATATATATATATATATATAAATAAATGTATATATATACATATTCACACATAGATACATACATAAATGTATATATGTATATTGTAGTAAGGGAGGAAGTCTCACTTTCGGAAATCCCGGATCTTCCATCCGACCGCTCTGGACTCAGTCCGCTAGGAATCAGAGGGGGGCGGGGGGGGCAGCTTGGCGCGGTCGGGGCAGTGGCCAAACTCTGCCCGCCCGCCCACGCGGAAGTAAGACACGAAACCCATGCCATCTTCAATATCTCATGAAGCGTGACGAACTATTGTTACGGCGTGGTATCATCGGCTGCTTCGTCGTCTCAGTGACATCGGCATCATGACCTGGACGCCCACCCCGAAGTGCGAGGTGGGCCTCCTCGCGGTGGAGAAGGGCTAGGGGCGGCGCAGCGTTTGATAGTAGACGCGAGACGAGCGAATGCGCTCCAGGGGCCCGCCTGGAGTGCCCCTTCCTCAGCTCGGAGGGCCTGTCCCGCATCGAGGTGGGGCTGCCGGCGGAGGCGCCGCTGGGGCCAGCGCGAGCCGCAGAGCTGCTGTGTGATTTCTGCCTGCCAGCGGGGCCGTCTAATGTCTCCAATTGCTTCCATCGGCTGCGGGCGCCGGCCCGGTTGCCCGACTTTTCTGCCCCTCCGCGGCCCCGGCCCACGTGAAGGGCACGGCGGGGGCCGACGCGGGGGCCGCCGCTTGGCGCGCGCCGAGGCGGTCAGCCCTTGCTGGGCGGCGCCGCCGATGAACTTCACTGTCCAGCGGGTGGCTGACCCTCGCGGGCCCCGCCGCCCCGCGACCGCGGGCCGCCGCTGGCGGCGGCGCTCGGCCGCCCCAAGGAGGAGCCTCTCCTCAGCCACTACGCGCTCGTGAACAACCTGGGGGCCATCGGAGTGCGCGAGGAGCGCGCGGGCCAGGTCCTGGAGCAGCGCGAGGAGGGCTTCAACCGCAAGGGAAAGCTGCTGCATAAATCTGAGATGTCACGCGGCGCTATAGTCGCGCTGGGGGCTGAGCTGGACGGCGCTGCCCTCCGCGCGCGGGTGACACCCGAACGGTTCTGGATACTGCGCGCCGCCCTGGGCGCCTTGCTGCGGAGGCAGGGGGTCAGCGCGCGGTCGCTGGTGGTGGCGCTGGGCCGCTGCACCTCCGCGGCGCTGCGCTGCCGGGGCCTGCTGGGCAGCTCCAATTCCGTCTGCGCCTTAACGAGCGCGGACGCGTGGCAGGCTCGGTCCAGGCACTGCGGGCCGCATATCGCACTGAGTTGCAGGCCCTCAGGGGCTCGATGATCTTCATGGCGAGCGACTGGCTCCGGGACAGGAGCCCCCTGGTCGCGCAGACTGACGTCGGCCTGGATGGCTGCGCCGCGGCGCAGGCCTTCTGGCCTACACAGGCGGCACAGGGGGCGGGGCGCGTTCCCGAGAGACGCCGGTTCAGGCGCGCGGGCTCGCACCGTGCTCGAGGGCGCGCTTGAGGCCGCGGGCTTCGAGCGGCAAGGCGATGGCAGCTGGGCCGCCGTCGCGAGCAGGCATTGCGCCCTGGGCGCCGAGGTGCATGGGGGGGCCGAGAGTGCCCAGGAAGCCGCGGCGGAGTGGGCAGCGGATCTTTCCTTCCCTGAAGTGCCCGCTCAACTGTTGGAATCGGATGTGTGGCGCCTGGTGAGAGTCCAGAAATGGGGTCGTTCTGAGGGGGGCCCTGTGAAGGGAGCCAGGGCTCTCGTGAAAGGTTTCATGCGAGTTGCGACAAGCGTGCACGTCAGGAATACCAGACAGCTCCTCTTGTGTGACAATATGTCAATCACCCTCTCTTTCGGTAGGAGTCGCGCGAGAAACTTTTTGCCTCTCGTTTATATTCGGCTTTTCCCAGGCCTACTGCCTCGCCAGGAACGTCCTCGGGGTCGTCCGTTGGGTCCCTTCTGAGCTCAATGCTCAGATTAAGGCGCGAGGGCTTCTGATGGCGGCAGTGCCAGCAAAACGCTAGTTTATGATATTATTGTAAGCTTTAGTGTCAAAGGCAACGTTTTAAATGATATGTTCGACAACGCACAACCCCAAGCCATTGTGCGATACCTGTCCCTGCAAATGCTGCCGCCTGCTGCTCTGCCTCTTCCGTAGCTGGTCGGCCCCGCGATTTACTTCCAATCCGCAGTCCATGTTCGGCCGACACACGCGGGCGATGTCAGCGCGATGGGCCGCGGCCAGCGGAAGCGCCGAGCCAGCCTTCCGCCGCCAACGCCTCGCCCCGCCAAGAGCCGGAGGGGCCGCCAGGCACTGGCGTTGGTCAAACGCCCCGCGCTCCGCACGCTCGATGCCCAGCTGGTGTTCCGCGACCGCCTGAGCTGCGCGCGGGAGGGGGTGATGCTGCCCGAGGAGGCGGAAACGGCGACCGCGCCGAGGCTGGCCGTCGCCGACAGCAGCAGCACCGACGTCGAGGAGAAGCCCGAGCGAGACTCCGCGAGGCAGGCGGTGCTGCGGCGAACCGGCCGTCAGCGGAGGCGGCGCTTCTTGGGGGCGGCCCTCGCGACGGCGGCCATCGGCGACAGCGGCTCAAGGTTGCGCCGAAAGGTCCTGGAGCGAAACCAGTCGGAAGTCTCAGGGTCCGCGACCTTCGCGGGGGTCCGCGAGCTCGTCAGCAACGAGAATGCGGACAGCAACCTCGACGACTACTTCAACCACCTGTACTTCAGGGGTTGGGGCGACAAGAATGGTGAGCAGATCCTGGCTGGCCTCGTGCGCCTGGCGCCGGAGTTCTCTCGCTTTGGCCGCCAGCTCCCCTGGGTTTGCCGCTGCGAGAAGTGCTGGAGGCGGCGGGCGCCGAATCGCAGCCGCCGCAGCTGGCCGCTGGCCTTGCGGGCGGGCATAGCATGGCGCTTGGCGGCGCGGGGCTACTTGCAAGTTGCAGTCTTCCTGCTGGTGTCGGTCAGCAGCTATCTGCGGCCCAGCCAGCTCATGGGCCCGAAGAGAGGAGTGCTGATCGCTCCCGCGGCGGGCACCCCCAACTACTGGAACCTGCTGCTCTTCCCCATCCCAGCTGCCAGGCCGCAGCAAGACTTGGCTTAGCGACGTCAGCATCGCGCTGGACTCCGCGCGCCTCCAGTTCTTGGCGCCGATATGCAAGATACTGGCGTGGGGCAACACGGGCGAGCTGGCGCGGAGCTTCACGTGTCCCCAGTGCGTAGCAGAGTTCAAAGAGTCGGTGGCCGAGCTCCACGTGACAGAGAACATAGTGCCGTACCAGACGCGGCACCCGGGCCCGTCGATCGACCTGACTGTACCGCTCGATCGCATAAGTCACGCTCTCTGGCCAGCCACCTCAAGGGCCGCCACACCCTCGACCTCTATGCCGGCGCAGGCGGCGTCGCACGGGCGGCGATCCAGCGGGGTTGCAGCGCTCGCGCCCGCGACAGCCCATTCGCGCCGTTGATTGCCCATGGGGGCTACCAGCAAGTCAGCTCACGTCGCGTCAGGTGCAGCGCCTGCGTCAAGGCAATGTGATTTTCAGAGGTGCCCTCGCGCTGCTGCGCTGTCTGCGTCACTTCAGACTTCCGACGGTTCTGGAGCGCCCGATGAATTCGAGAATTGGGCATGCGCCCGAGTTGAAACAGTTGTGTCTAACGCGAGGCGGTCATACCAGAGTGTTGGATCAGTGCCAATACGCCCGATTATGGCACAAGCGCACGAAGCTCATGCTTCTCTATATAGGCGTGCTAGATTCAGGACAATTCGATCCCATATGTAAAAACAACGAAAGGATTTGCAGTATAACTGACCGTCAACATTTCTATCTTAAAAAAAGCGGCTCCTGCCGGCCGCAAATGGACCGCTATGGCAGCATCTTGCCCGCCTTCCCATTGCAAAACGATGGTGCGCGCTCAGCTATCTAACTCCGGGACACCATTGCCTCAGGCTTACCGCGTCTCTCGTTTCGAGTGTGTTGTCCCGCCCGCCCTGAGAACCGTGTTCGGTCTTGGGAAGACCGTCTTCGGGTTTGGGACTCTTGAGCTCGGGCCCCCCCTGAGGTCTTCGGCCATATGTCTAGCTCTTTTGCTCGCAGATCGGGAGGCGCCCCGGTCGCCTCGACGCGTGGCACCTTGTAGCAGATTCGTTCCCCCCAAGTAAAAACGGAACCATTTGTGTGTGCTTTCGCGGGAAGGTTCGGGGCGCTAGTGCGGTTGATGTTTCTTGTTGTCAGAATATATGTTCAAGCCTCCTCTCCGTTCCATCAATGCTCTCTGCTTTGCCCTTCTCGGACTTTTGAGCTTGGGCCCCCCGTTTATGTCTTGGGCCCTCTTTGTCGCTCTTCTGTGCACAGATCGGAAGGTGCCCCAGTCGCCTCGACGCGTGGCACCTTGTAGCAGATTCGTCCCCCACGAATAAAAAGGGAGTCATCTTATAAGATTAGGGGATATCATTGATGAGCCCAGGGGCACGCGAATAAGATCCACGCGCTCCTCAACATGGTAGCCGAGGCAGGGGCGTCCCTAGGGTCTTTGGGAGTGATTCGGGGCTTTCCGAAGGTCTCCAGAAGGTCTCCGAAGGTCTCTGCACATGGAGGTCCCCGAAGGGTTCTGAAGAGCTCCAGAGGCCCAAAGGTTGCCGAACAGACATAGGAGTGTCGACCTCCGATGCTGGAGGGTATTATTTGTAGAAGCCATGAGCATCGACAGCGCCGGCAAATTTTCGGCATCGGGATCTTTAAGATCAGGAACCGCGGCGGGGGACAGAGAAGGAGAGGGATGAAGGGCGAGGAACTTGGCGGAAGGAAGAGGGAGTAGAACAATGAGGGAGGCAGGGAAGCCGAGGAGAAACATGATGAGGAAAGAGGGGGCGGCGGCGGCGGAGCTCTGCGTGAGGACTGTGCGTCTGACAGTGGCTCTAGGGGGGCAGGCTCGCTCGGGGGCTATGGGCCCAGAGGAGGAAGTGATGTCCTCAAGTGATGTCCTCCAGCGCTCTGCCAGGGGAGAGGGATGACATGCTACGGGTAGCCTCACCCCCAGCGGGGCCCCAAGCCCACAGGGTGACAGGGAACCACCCCCCCACACAGGAAGAAACGGAAGGAGGGAGAGGGGGAAAGAGACAGGGCGGGGTCCTCGCAGAGGATTGCCCGCAGCCCTCCTGGGCCGCTCGTTTGGGCGTCATCGCCCTGAGAGCCGCAGCAGCCGCCCGTGCGGGCAACGCCCTGTAGTCCAGGCGCCGCCGTGCCGCCATGCCGTCGTCGCCGCCGTCCTGCATTTTCTCCTCGCCGGCGTGGAAGTCCGACACGTCGGGCGAGGGCCCCGCTGCACTATTGTCGTTGCGCCATTGGCCACGGTGCGGACCAGAGAGTACCATCCGCAGTGCGCGGTCGAACACGGGGAGCTCCTGACCACGTCGGAGCTCTTGACGAAGAGCTGGGCGGCGCGGCCCTGCGCCTGCGCGTACTGCGCCATGCGCTCCGCCCCTGCCTGGCCCTGTCGAGGCGGCAGCCTCACGGCTGCCAACTCCATCCCCCGCAGAGTCGATAGGAGACTCGCGGCGCAGCGGCGCGATGCGCGACGAGGGAGGCGGGGGCGCCGCGGACGGCGCGCGAGCGCCCGTGCGCTGGCTTCGGAAGCCGAGGCCCGAGAAGTTGGCGCCAGGAGGGGCAGAAGGAAAGAGTGAGGAGGGAGGATGGCGAAGAGGGACCAGGAGGGAGGAGGAGGAGGAGGAGGAAGAGGAAGACTGAGGATGGAGGGAGGAGGTTGGGCCTGAGGGCTCCACAAAAGTGAGATGTGGACCGAATTCGGGCCGAAAGCCTGAGGTGTCTTGACGTTTCGCCGTCATCTTCGGTGGCCGTCGCCCTCTACCTCTTCATCCCCTCCTTTCCAACTCTCTTCGGTTCCTCTTCCCTCAATCCAGTTCCTTATTATTCCGTCTACGACAATGACAGCATATGAGCATATGCGTGCGATTCTCGCCCTTGCTACTGTGCTGTGCAGGGGCGCCCCCTCTCGCACGTGGTTTGCTCACACAATGTTTAGACCATTTGTTAGTTTTCCAATGTGCTGTTCACAATGACTATCTTGAACCCTCAACAATGATGCTCCCGCTGCAGTTTTGTCGACGTTTTCAAAATCCGATGGCGCTTCCGCCCAACTGAACGACATTCTCGCTGCAGCGCTGGTCGTCGTCGCATCTGTCCTCCGCTCGTCCGTTATTCGTCATGTTTCCTGCAAATCCTGGTCATCCTTCGTTGTGGTCTTTCTGCCTGACCCTGCGTCTCCGTCGTCCTGATGGCTGGCTATCGTTGATGCCACCGATGTGCCCCGCAAGGGGTGGAACTCCCCAATCAAGCGTGCTTGCTGGATTAGTTGCTCGGCTGTCCATTGATTGGTTGAGCAATGCCACAGAGCTATATGCTATGACTGGCCCTGGCACTCACTCCATGCTAATGGCACGTCTTACTTTGTGCTGCTACGTTCCATCATGGTGTGTCACTCTGTGCTAGATTATGCTATGATAATCAATGTTGCGAAACTGCGCCCGCAGCGGGCTTGCCCTCCTTCTTACTGTCTGTGCTCGTCGCGCTTATATTCCTAAGTTCGCCCCCCGTCACAGGCGTCCATCTCCTTCCTCCGCTTGGTGCGACTTCCCTGTTTCATGCCATTCGTGTGCTTGATCATCTGTCTCCTCATTCCTCCTTGAACTTACTGCCCTTCCGAGTCGTCGTATCGTCCTCAGCCTGGCCTTCACCCTTCGCTGTCGCATCTCGTCTCTCTTCCCCTCCGCCTCCTTTAATGCCCTTTGCAGTTCCCTTTCGCCTCCTTCGTGCCCCTCCCAGCTCTTGATATCCGAGGTCTTCTCCGACAAAGCTGCCATGCCGGGGTCCATGCCTTCTTGGACACACGACTCTGCGAATGGAGGGAGCGGTGGGATGGCAAATGTGACCCGAGCGCACCTTTCTTGCCCCCTCCCCATCTGCGTCCTCCCCCCCCGCCCTCCCACCTCTCTTCTTTTTTGGATTTACGCATACCGTGCCGGTCGAGCCGCAAGGAGATGAGGCAGGGTTTGCAAGCGAACTTGGACAGGCTGGCCAAGCTCGAGATGAACGTCCGAAAGGCTGGTGACCCAAGGGAGGTGGGGAAACGTGGCGTGAAAATGATGACCACGCAATTACATTTTCTGAAAGGCTGCGCCCTCAGCCGCCA
This sequence comes from Prorocentrum cordatum, assembly GCA_963575745.1. Taxonomy (NCBI): domain Eukaryota; class Dinophyceae; order Prorocentrales; family Prorocentraceae; genus Prorocentrum; species Prorocentrum cordatum. Next base: position 278,571 of record CAUYUJ010016638.1, read on the forward strand.
GCCCCCCTGGCTGAGCCATCTTGTTGTTCTAGTGGGGGCCTTCCGTGGGACATTTTGGGGCATATGGGGCCATATTGGGCAAGATTAGGTAATATTGGGTTTATGTTGAGGCCCTGGGCCCATCTTGAGGGCATCTTGGTGCAATCGTGGGGCCTTGTTGGACCATCCTGGCCGATTTGGGCGGCATCTTCGCGCTGTCGGGGGCCATCTCATGGCCGTCTCGGGCAGTCTCAGGGCTCTCGGGGCCGTCTTGAAACGGCCTTGGGAAATCTGATGAGCAAAACGTGGGACAGGCGAAGCACCTTGGACCCAGAATGCGTTTGTTTCCAAGGATCCTCATGCGGTGGTCCGTAGCCATTTTGGCTCAAGCCATTTTGGCTCAAGGCTTCCGGGCCACGATCTCGTCAGTTCCCGAGGGTCAACCACGGCCCGCCTGCTGGCAGCTCTTTTTGGCCACCCCACCATCGTACTCTTTGTCTCTCCGTTCCTCAGCCGCGATGGGGAAATCGCGCCGTGCGGACCGAAGGACTCCTGCCCGATCCTCTTCGCCATCATTTTCGTCCGCTTGTGGCAAGGGTCTAGCTTTTCACGAATAGGTTTAGCGTGATGTTTCATCCAGGGGATCTTTGACAGAGTGCGCTTGTGTCCGTACCTGTGGCTCAAGGCAAAACATTCGCTTGCTCCTGCTGCTGCCACAGTTGGTAGCGGAGCGGGGTCGGGCCCGGGGCCATGGGCGGGAGCGAGCAGCTCCCAAGGGGGCTTCTCGGTGCGATTGTTTAGTGCAAAAACCATAGGTTTTACTCGAATTCGAGACCCCCTCCTTTTCTGTCTTTTTTTTGGGGGGGTCTCAAACGCGGCTCGGAAACCATTTTTCATTGCAGCGGGCTGGTATTTTCAACGAGGGGCTTTGTTTCAGTAGCAAGAATACTGTATGAAGTTTGCTTATTAACCTTGCCAAATTATCCTCGCTGGTCTGTTTTAAATTTAGTATCGGTAAATCTTCAAATCTTCAAATCTTCAAATCTTCAAATCGCCAATCCTTCGCATGTTCAAGTTTCCAAACTGGTTCTATCCTTCAAATCTTCAAATCTTCAATGCTTCCATTATTTATTTTCCTTGTTGCAAATTTAAACTTTCAAACCCTCAAATGTGCAAGCGCGCGGAAACTGTTTGAACCGTTAGGGCCGCAACCCGCGTCGAACAATTAGGTTTTTGCGGAGCGCATTCTGAACATATCTCTTTCCCAGATTATGCTTCATATAAATGATTGTTCATTGTTCCATTTACAAGTTCATGGTTGATGTTTCGTGGGTTGTAACGAACGACGGCGCACGCCATTGCGAATGCCACTAAAGCACGGGGCGCGCACGAACGAAGCACAACAGCATGGATAGGAAGATGACGACGAAAAGAGAGAGGAAGGGACAGACACGACATATCGAAACCACACATAAAATCAGAAGGAATAAGGGTATCTTAAGCAGAACAATGCGGATAACAATGAGGAGGAAAAGGAGGAGGAAGAGGAGGGGACAATGATGAGGAGGAAGAACGGCAGAAAACGGAAGGATGGAACAGGGGAAGGAGCACGAGAACGAAGAAGTGAGGGACGAGGAGGAGGAGGGGGAGGAGCAAAGGACGACTCAGCAAAGGGGCGGGCAGGGCGAGCAGCAGGAGAACGCGAGCGGCAATTGTATTATTTGTAGTGACTCGGTTCAAGTCGTGGGCGTTCCAAATCGCATTTTGCCTCGCCTTCGAGTCGCGGTGAAGGCGGGAGTTTTTGCTGATGTCGAGAAGTTTCAGTTCGCGTGAAGAGTTGCACAGGCATTACAAAGGATGCAAATTGAACTCAGCCAAAACAGGGCGGGAATATCTTGATGACCTGATGAGTGAGAGTTCAGAGACATGGCATACTTGTTAAATGTTGCCCGGCAGCTGCCCCCGACAAATGATGGCGGACATTTTCGCGGAGCAGCAAATCTCTGGGCGGCGCTTTGGATGGGGCGGGGAAGCAGATACGCGAAGCAGGATATATATATATATATATATTATATATATATATATATATGTATATATATATATTATATATATATATATTATGCACATCATGTCTTTGACAAACTGTCCGCTCTACTCCAGAAAGTAGCAGAGGCAGAAGAAGGGAGGGGTGAGGAGGTACAGGAATGACGTAAGTCGCTTGTGGAAGGTCGTATTTTTTGTGGTATAGCAGCAGTAGTCGTAGTAGCCGTAGTAGCCGTAGTAGTAGTAGTAGTAGTAGTAGTAGTAGTAGTAGTAGTAGTAGTAGTAGTAGTAGTAGTAGTAGTAGTAGTAGTAGTAATCGCAGCAGTAGTAGTAGTAGTAGTAGTAGCTGTTGTTGTCGCTGTCGTTTAGGAGGCGTAGTAGTAGTAGCTGTAGTAGTAGCAGCAGTCGTAGTAGTGGTCGTAGTAGTTGTTGTTGTCGCTGAGTATGCGTAGTAGTCGTCGTAGTAGCAGTAGTAGTAGTAGTAGTAGTAGTAGTAGTAGTAGTAGTAGTAGTAGTAGTAGTAGTAGAGTAGTAGTAGTAGTAGTAGTAGTAGTAGTAGTAGTAGTAGTAGTAGTAGTAGTAGTAGTAGTAGTAGTAGTAGTGGTAGTGGTAGCAGTAGTAGTAGTAGCAGCAGCTCACACAAATAGCACGCCTATTTCGAGCACAGCGGAGATAGGCCAATCAGCCGAGAGAGCACGCGACCATGTTTTTGTCTTGTCGGAGCTTTACAGCAAAACGGGGAAGCTTAAACAATGCGCAGTCACAAAAGCAATGACCAACAGCACTTGGTGCATTTCTTCAATGATGAGTTTATTTCAGATACACAATCCTCGTGTTGAGTGGGGCCCTGTTCCTGAACATTTGCGCAGCTGCGTGGGTGAACTTAAGTTGCCCAGCGGCAAATTTCCAGGTGGGTTAACAATTCTGCTTTGTATGATAGCCAGCGGGCGATCGTCACCCCTGTCAAGCTTACTGCGGGATCAAAGGGTCATGCAGGTTTTTGATGACGAGTGGAGCAATCAGACAATCGACCGACTGCGCTACTCAATTGTATCTCCCGCAACTGACTCTAAAGGCGTTCGTTTGGCGGAAGGATCAGCCAGCGAAGTAAAACGTTCTTCTAGGCTGCGCCATGTTAACTTTGGTTACTACGCGGACTGGGCGCGGGCTTTCATGGTTTATTTCGACGCACCGGGGAAAATATTTGAGTCTTTCTCAGAGCCATTCGAACTCCTTTCGAATATTGCAGGCATTGGTGCTTTCAGGGCCGTGCATATTTCGCTATGGCTTTTTATCGCGCATGATGTGGACTTTTCTGTGCCAGATGATATGATATACGATTTGGCTGGGCCAAACGTCAGAGAAATGGAAGAGATGTGCAAATATGCTTGCTTCAGTTATGGAGGGTTATACAACATGATCAAGGAAGAACTGCCCCATATTGAGCCAGTGGAACATGAGGCTTGGGCGTGCAAGGTAGTGAATTTCATCTTCCTTGTGAACATGCAAAAGTAACCAAGTTTGCGTTATCGCACTGCCAAATCCAAAGCTGTGCGGCGGCGATTGCAAAGAAGCATAATATTATGTAGTCGATGTATTGCGCTTTTAAATGTTGTGTGTTGGAGGTGCCTGTGAGAGAGAGAAAATGGTGCACCATATGATGCTACCCGATTGTCTTCGACTCGTACCGCGGCCGCGCTGAGGTAACCATTCGATGTCTTATCGATGCAGGCTTCGCGGGAATCTCGACGACATGTATTTGGCTTCTCAGTATCTAGAGTGTTGTTCGCTATCGCACTTTTTTCTTTGATTATGCCAAAGCCTAATGTTTTCGTGAGTTTCAAATGTCCGACACCCAACAAAGCTAAAAACCAAAAAATGTGCCATGACTGCTTCGATTCAAGCGCGACAAGATTCAATTCGGTAGCTTTTGCGCCGTTCGCTACGTGCCCCTTTAGCAAGCAATGCCAGAAACGCACGTTTGCATGAGGGCGGCGGATCCCATATCAAGGAGAGCGCAAAATAAAACAATCACGTTACGACTTCTTGGCGCAACACACATTACACAATGTACTTGGTCTGTCTGTTTCTAAGGTGTTGTTCGTTATCGCCCCTTCTTTCTTTGGCTATACCAAACCCCGCTGTTGACTTCTATCGCTCCTTCTTTGTTTTCGTGAGTTTCAACGATCTGGCATTCAACAAAGCTGAAAACAAAAATGTTGCGCTATGGCCTCTTCGATTCAAGCGCGACGAGATTCAATTCGGTAGCTTTTGCGTCGTTCGCTACGTGCCTCCTCAGCAAGCAATGCCAGAAACGCACGTTTGCTTGTGGGCGGTGGATCCCATATCAAGGAAAACGCAAAACGACAATTTCATGTTACGACCTCTTGACGCAACGCACACTAGACAATGCCCGTCTCAATTTGCGTGCGAGAGAGTGGAATATGTAAGCGTCCAAGTCACATGAGCCAAACAGGGGGGCCATAGGGGAGGGCCACCCATATATATATATATACACACATACATACATACATATATACACATATATGTATACATGTATATATATGTATATACATATATATATATATATATGTATATGTATATGTATATGTATATAGATGGGCCATGAGAGGTGCGAAACAAGGTTGCTTGATTTCTGGATTCATATTTGTTTGTATATATATCCGATATTGAAGCTGAACCGTATTCGGTGTTCCGGGCTTACTTGGTTACTTTGTTCTTTGCTGGCGATGTTGGAGCGGCGTGTAAGGATGCATTAGAAAGCCTCCCCCAAGGGCTGGAGATGATTGTCAGCGCTGGCAAATACACCATATTCACCTTGAACTTGAAGAAGCGCATGCTCCTTATTCCCACCCCTGTGTTCCGTGATAACGTACTTCAGGAATTTCGGGCTTTCGGTGCATATTTCAAAATTTGTCGATTGTCCGGAATGGAAAGTATTTCGGCGCCCACCTATGCTGCGGGGGGACAGAGACTTCCTGGCGGCAGGTCATGAACGCGCTGTCTAAGAGGCCCCTTCAGGTCAAGCAACTCGGCGGCGGGTTTTTCGTATGGGAACACGGCGCACAACGTGTTCGGCCTTCCTGTGGTCAGCCGCGTCGCTCAGATGTGGGGACCTCCAAAGCGGGTCGTTTCGGCGGAAAGTTTGCGTTGCGGCGTCTGACATGTGTTCCGAGGTGCCCCGTTGTTTCCCAGAGGCTATGCGGTATCTTCGGGACCTTGGACATAGATTGGAGGCTCGTCGTCTTGGTGCGTTTGCCACGGCCTGTCCCTTGCGCGCGGCGAGCAATTCCCCCTGATTCCACCCCCCGAAAGATATGCTCTCGGACTTCGCGGCCTCAAGTGACGCATGTGTCGTTTGCCGAACCAGGCCTTTCGCCAGCTGGAGTTTTTTCTTCGCATGTCGGGCACATGCGAAGGTTCCTGTCGCATCAAGTCGCCGACTTGGTTCCGGCCGAAGGTGCGCAGCTGGCCGCCACGAGGATGATTGCCAAACCCTGACCCCAACCCAAGATGTGATCGCCCCCCGTCTGGCCAAATGGGCCCCTGATCGATTGAATGCCGATGTATATTTCCAAGTTTATCAAGATCAACGCTGCTGGACAATATTCCCCTGTATTTATCATGGCTTCTGTTTCGGAAAGTTTTTCAATGGGTGGAATTCCATCCGCAGGTATCGGCAGGGAAGACAGGTCTGTGGATTCAGCTGCTGCGCGGTTGGTGGCGACGATCTCTTCCACTACTCCTCCTGCCCCGCCCTGGTGGATCGCATCCGTTGGGCACTCTCTTGGTTACCCGAACATTGGAGCGATGTTCCTCTGAGTTCCTTCTTCCCTGACCTCTCCCAGATACTTGTCGTGAGCGCTTGCTTTCGCAATTCGTAGCTGTCGACTTTATGCACAATGCGTATCCGATTTGCTGGGACTCTACCTCTGCTTGTTTTCCCGAGCGGATTCACCTTCGGCCTAGATCCAGGTTGACAGGAGGAGCCAGGAGAAGCAACGGTATCCAAGCTTTAGCTAGGGGTGTAAATCTGAAGCTGGGTGTTTTTGGCCGTCCGTCGCCCCTTCCGCCGATGGCGGCCGTCGATCTCCGTCATGTGCACGGAGGTCGAGCAGGAACGCCCAACACGCGCCGCCCGTGCGCCGCGCTGCCTGTTCTGCTGTGCTGGACTGGGACTGGGACCTCCCGTTCGCCCTCCCCGGCGGGTGCGACTCCCCCCCTTCCCCACCCCTCGTCCTCGTCCTCCCCTTCCTTTTTCGACCTCCGCCCCATCGGCCACAGGGGCGTCGGCGGTCGGGGGCAGGCGTCGGCGGCGCCAGCGGCGCCGGCAGCGCCAGCGGCGCCGGCAGCGCAAACCGCTCCTGCCTCAGAAGCCGGCCGGCGCGAGGTTTCAGGATTGGTCAGACCTTGTGCTCGAGCTCCTCGTCTTCCTCGTCTTCTTCGTCTTCCTCCGCGTTCGTTATCGTCCTTATCTTCCCCCTGTTTCCTCATCATCGTCCTCCCCGCTTCCTCCGCTCCTCCGCCTGTTCGTCCTCGTCCTCGTCTTCCTCCACGTTTTCTCATCCTCGTCTTCCTCCCCGTCCGTTAGGCGAACTGCAGTTTGGGCTGACGGGGTCATTGTCCTCCGCCCCCTCCTTATCCTCATCCTGTGCGCGTGCGTTGGAAGACGCCGGGTGGTGGTAGGTTTCCCAAGCTTTGCGCCAAATTCGCGCGTGGGAAACGCAGCCGCTTGACACATCGAGCGCAACACTCAGCGAAGCACGTTCCCACCCAAGCTTCTGCATCGAATTCCGAAGTCACGAGCAGGCAGTTGCTTAAAACCCGTATGCGGGCTGTCGGAGCATCTTTGGGGACTCTTGGGGGTCTCTGGGATGCTTCAGAGGGCTCCGTGGGGTGTCCGAGGCGTGTCTTGGGGCCTCTTGGGGGCATATTGGTGTCTGCCTTGGGCAATTTCGGACCACCTTTAGGCTTTGGGCTATCTTGCGGCCTCTTGGGGGCTGTATTGTGGCAATATTGGGCTCCTCCTGACGCCTTAGAAAAACACATACCCGCTCAGGAACCGTCCAAGCCGTCGACCGTTCACCCTAGGTCGCGCCCTCGGACCCTGAGCGCGCGTGAGCGGCGAGCAGTGGTAGCGGTGTCGCAGAAAAAGGGGAAGCAGGAGCGAGGTGAGACGGCGGACGGGCCCTCAACGCTCGCAGCGTTGGGGCGGGGGACACGGCGTCCCCTTCTCACCTCCAGATCTCCGATCCCCCCTCGTTTTATTCCCTCCCTAGGCTCTGCCTAGAGGGTTCTTACTCTCTTTCGTAAAGGGGCCGGGCAGTGGAAACCGCCCCGGGCGGTTCCCCCAGTATCCGCCCCGCGGTTCCCCCAGTTGCGCCCCTTGGGTTCACCCAGCTTAGCTTAGCTTAGCTTAGCTTAGCTTAGCTTATATCATCTTAGCTTAGCTTAGCTTAGCGTTGCCTAGCCTAGCTTAGTTTAGCTTACCTTAGCTTAGCTTATCTCATCTGAGCTTAGCTTAGCTTAGCTTAGCCTAGCCTAGCCTAGCCTAGCCTAGCTTAGCTTAGCGCAGCGCAGCGCAGCGCGGCGCAGCGCAGCATAGCGCAGCGCAGCATTAGCACAGCATAGCATAGTCTAGCATAGCATAGTCAAGCATAGCATAGTATAGCTCAGCATAGCATAGCATAGCATAGCATAGCGCACCATAGCATAGCATAGCATAGCATAGCATAGCACTGGTTAGCATAACACAGCGCAGCATAGCATAGCATATCATAGCACAGCATAGCATAGCATAGCATAGCGCAGCACAGCATAGCATAGCATAGCATATCATAGCATAGCGCAGCATAGGATATCATAGCATAGCCTAGCATAGCATAGCGCAGCGCAGCACAGCATAGCATAGCATAGCATAGCATAGCGCAGCATAGCATAGCATGGCAGAGCATAGCCCAGCATAGCATAGCATAGCCTAGCCTAGCATAACACAGCGCAGCCGAGCGTACCCTAGCATAGCATAGCATAGCATAGCGCAGCATAGCGAAGCATATCGCAGCATAGCACAGCATATCATAGCACAGCATAGCATAGCGCAGCATAGCATAGCATAGCATAGCATAGCATAGCATAGCAGCAAAGCAAAGGCAAAGCAACACCAACAGCGGCAAAGCAAAGCACAAGCAACGCAAAGCCGGACCTGCAGTGCAGATGTAGATGTAGATGTAGATGTAGGTGTAGATGTAAGTGTAGATGTAGATGTAGATGTGAGTCTCGCTGTTGATGGTGATGTAGATGTGGATGCAGGTGTAGATGTAAATGTAGCTGTCGGTGTAGATGTAGATGTTGCTTTCCTAAATGCTCCAACTCCTAGGTAGGGTCGCACTGGGATAATTAGCGTCTCACTCCCATCGCAGAGGGTGGGCATCAAGTCCCTGGGAGTGGTCGGTACCCTGCGCAGATGGCTCCCGGCACCGCCACCCGCAAAAGGTGCATCAATGTCACGTCATCCACTTCTTCTTACCGGTATCGCACCGCAGGCAGGACTTTGCGAGCATACGCCTCCGTGTGCCAACTCAAAAGTGCATCCTCTTCTTTGCCCGACGTTTGTGACCATTTGGTCTCAAGCGCTCGCCCCCCTGGGGCCCCCCAGCACCGCCACCCGTAATAGGGGCACCACCGTCACCTCATCGACCCCCCATTTACCGCTTTCGCATTGTTTTTAGGGCTATGCGAGGAGATGCAAGAATCCACCAGGAATCTTAGGGCATCTCCAGGAAAACACTTAGGAGTCCATCGGAATCCCTTTTGAGAAATCCTCTTGGAATTCTTTGTAGGCTTCTTGGAGGATTTATACAGAGAAACAAGGGAAAACATATTCCTAGGTGAATCCCACAGGCAGCCCTCGGGAATCCAGGTAGGAATCGTTTAGGAATCGTCAGGAGTCCTCAGCAATCCTTTAGGAATCCTCAGGAATGCTTCGGGAATCCTTTTGGAGTCCGGTGCAACTCCTCAGGGCCCCCGCAGGAATCCCTTAGAAATGAATCCCTTGG
>CAUYUJ010016638.1:292668-297668 GCA_963575745.1 Prorocentrum cordatum
CAAGGACGGCGAGGAGGAGGAGGTGGGGGACACGGAGGAAATGAAGGGCGGGGGGGAAAGAATCGACGAGGATGAGGATGAGGCGAGGGAGGAACAGGAAAAATGTGCGAGGGGCTTCTCGCGGGACTTTTGGAGGCAGTTTCGAAGCCTCTTGGGGGCCGTTTTGGGACCGTTTGGGGCCCTGTTGGCGGCCTTTTGGGACTTCTTGGAGGCGTCTTGGGGGCCTCCTGGGGCCTTTTGGGGCCGTCTTGGGGCGGAAGGCTCGGATTGTCGGTTCAAGCTCCACCTCTTGGGCCCCTCGTGGGGCCGTCTTGGGGCCCTCTTGGGCAGTCTTGGGGGCCTATTGGGCCGTCTTGGCGCCCTCTGGAGCCGACTTGGGCGCCTCTTGGGGGCCTCTTGGGCCGTCTTGGGGCGGTCTTGGGGTGCTCCTGGACGGTCTTCAACGCCGTGAAGGCCGACAAGTCGTATATGATCAAAATGTAAGTTTTCCCATAGAAAGTTCACAATTTTCAGCTCGTAGGCCCTTCTGAGGACTGCTCTTGGAGGCCGCTTGGGCCGTCTTGGAGGTCTCTTGGCTCGTCATGGGACCATCTTGGGCGTCTTGGAGCGCTCGTGTGGCGTCTCGGGGCCCTCGTGGGCCGTTTTGGAGGCGTCTTGGGACCTTCGTGGCCCGTCTTGAGCCCCTTTTGGGCCCAAAAAGCAAGTGAGTCGCTCGTCCGGGGCCAGGGGGGGGGGGGGGGGGGGGGGGGGGCAAATCGGCCGGTGTGGGGCCCCTGGGGGGGTACTTTTTGGGGGGGGAACTATTTCACACGCCTAGAGACCCACAAGGGGTCGGCGGATTTGCTGTAGAGGCTGTATATTGGATTTGCATTAGAAAGTGAACAAGAAACAGTTTAGAACCTGTTCTTCGTGTCGCCGTCGGATTTGGAGCAACCGCCACCGCCAGCCGCTTCATTTCGGCACACCCTTCTCGAGGATCGTGGGCCTGGCCCTCCGACGTCCAATTTCGGCACGCCACTCACGAGGATCGCGTCCTGGCCGAATTGGGGGTGCTGCCGACGGCCCACCGATGAGCAATTTCGGCACACCTCTCACACGGATCGTAGACTTCGCCAAATTGGGATCGCCGCCCGACGCTCAATGTCGGCACGCCTCTCACATGGATCGTGGTCCTGGCCCAATTGGGAGCGCTGCCGACGGCCCACCGACGCCCAATGTCGGAACACCCCATCACGAGGATCGTGGCCTTCTGGTCCAACTGGGGGCGCTGCCGAGGGCCCACCGACACGCAATTTCACAAACCCCTCACAAGGATCGCGGCCTTGGCCTCATTCGAAGCGCTGCCGAGGGCCCGCCGACGCGCAATTTCTGCACATCCCTCAGGGTAGGTCTCGGCCCCATTGGGAGCGTCGCCGAGGGCCCACCGACGTCCAATTTCGGCACTTCCCCCCACAAGGATCGTAGCCCTGGGGCCACCGCCCGGCTCCCAGTTTCGGCACGCCTTTCACGAGGATCGTGGCATTGGCCCCATTGGGAACGCCGCCGAAGGCCCGCCGACGCGCAATTTTTGTACACCCCCGGATGAGGAGGACGAGGAGGAGGAGGAGGAGGAGGAGGAGGAGGAGGAGGAGGAGGAGGAGGAGGAAATTGAGGAGGAAAAAGGGCTCGTGGCGCAGAAGGAACAGCGGGTCGCTTTGGGACAGGGTGAACCCGCGGACTGGGCGCCTAAAGCAGGCGCGGCTTGACGTCGCCACCCGCGATGCAACGATTGGGCAAACCATTTTCTTGGACACGAGCGTGACCTGCGCACACAGCGGCACCGCGCCGCGCCAGCAGGCACGCTCGAACCGCGACGGTCTCGCAGCCACCAGCGCGGAGGACGCCAAGCGGGAACGCTACCTGCCAGAGGGGGGCAACTCACCCCCGTGGTCTTCGAGGCGGGAGGCCGCCCGGGGGACGCCACCGTGGCGTACGTCCGTTCCTGGGGCCACGACGTGGCCCCGGCGGAGCGGAGGGAGGTCACCCACTATGGTTGGCAGCAGCTGAGCACACGGTTGCACTTCGGGAGCGCCGAGACAATCTTGGCGGCCGTCGGGCGCTGAGGCTCTACCAAGAGCGCCCCGGCTCTCTTGGGCCGACGCTGCCGGGAAGGCATTGGCAGGGCCACCGCCCGCAGCAGCACCAGCGCCGGCAGCAGCGCAGGGACCACGACACCGATGACGGCGACGGCTGCTGCTCCCCGCCCCCCGCGCTCCGCCGCCCCCCCCCCTCCACCGCCGACGACCATTTCGACGACGACGATGGCGGCCGTCGCCTCCCGCGCCCCGCGCCCCGCCGCACTGGCCTCCGCCCTCCGCCCCCGCCGACGTGGCTCGATGCCTCCGCCCCTCCCCCGCTCCTTCGGCCGGCCGCCCCTGCTTGTTTTTCCCAACCCTCCTGCGTTGGGTACTCGTTTTGAATAGAGCACTGTGGTCTCCACCTTCCTCCTCCCGCCCCCTCTCCTCCTTTCTTCGTTCCTGCTCTCCTCTCTTGCTTCCCTTCTCCTCCTCTCTTTGCTCGTCCTCTTCTCGCTTGCCTTTTACCTAGCTTGCCCCTCGCCATCCCTGGGGGGCGGCGATCTGCGAAACTGTCGCCACTTTCGAGGGCTGCTGGGGTGGCCAGCGGAGTGACGCCCCACGGAGACTCAGATTAGACCTCGCCATCCCTGGGGGGCTGCGATCTGTGAAACTGTTGCCACTTTCGAGGACTGCTGGGGTGGCCAGCGGAGTGACGCCCTACGGGGATTCAGGTTCGACCTCGCCATCCCTGGGGGGCTGCGATCTGTGAAACTGTCGCCACGTTCGAGGGTTGCTGGGGTAGCCAGCGGAGTGACGCCCTACGGGGACTCAGATTTGACCTCGCCATCCCTGGGGGGCTGCGATTTGTGAAACTGTCGCCATTTTAGAAAGCTGCTGGGGTGGCCAGCGGAGTGACGCCCCACGGGGACTTAGATTAGACCTCGCCATGTGTGGTGGGCTGCGATCTGCGAAACTGTCGCCACTTTCGAGGGCTGCTGGGGTGGCCAGCGGAGCGACGCCCTACGGGGACTCAGATTAGACCTCGCCATCCCTGGGGGGGGGCTGCGATCTGTGAAACTGTCCCCAGTTTCGAGGCCTGCTGGGGGGCCCAGCGGAGTGACGCCCTACGGGGATTCAGATTTGACCTCGCCATCCCTGGGGGGCTGCGATCTGTGAAACTGTCGCCACTTTCGAGGCTGCTGGGGGGCCCAGCGGAACGACGCCCTACGGGGACTCAGATTAGACCTCGCCATCCCTGGGGGGCTGCGATCTGTGAAACTGTCGCCACTTTCGAAGGATGCTGGGGTGGCCAGCGGAGTGACGCCCTACGGGGATTCAGGCTCGACCTCGCCATTCCTGGGGGGCTGCGATCTGTGAAGCTGTCGCCACTTTCGAGGGCTGCTGGGGGGGCCCAGCGGAGTGACGCCCTACGGGGATTCAGATTTGACCTCGCCATCCCTGGGGGGCTGCGATCTGTGAAACTGTCGCCACTTTCGAAGGCTGCGTGGGGGGCCCAGCGGAGTGACGTCCTACGGGGATACAGATTAGTCCTCGCCATCCCTGGGGGGCTGCGATCTGTGAAACTGTCGCCACTTTCGAAGGCTGCTGGGGGGCCAGCGGAGTGACGTCCTACGGGGACTCAGATTAGACCTCGCCAGCGCTGGGGGGCTACGATCTGTGAAACTGTCGCCACTTTCGAGGGCTGCTGTGGGGCCCATGAAACTGTCGCCACTTTCGAGACCTGCTGCGGGGTCCAGCATAGTGACGTCCTACGCGGACGCAGATTGGACCCGTCATTCTACTTCGATTATCCCGCATTTGCGATCGACTGTATGTGTGCGAGGAACTAGACATGGAGTGGTCTGGCACTGACTGACGTCAAATCGTTGTGTGCCAGTGTCTCCTGGGGTGTTGCCTGATGTGGATGCAGCTCGTCGGCGCTGCGACTCGAGCTGGCGGTCGTCCTTCGGACCCGCAGAAACATCTGCTGAGCTCGATGAGCTAGGGGAACTACAGGAAAGAAGTGCAGGAAACGGAGGCCGGTCATGCACTCGCCGATACCTCGTTGCTCTGTCATCGTCTTTGTTGTTGCATGATCCTTATCTGGCCTGCCGGCGCCGCGGCTCGAGCGGCGGTCGCCCTTCGGGCCCGCGGGAACATCTTCTGAGACAAGTGGACGCCGCCGCCTTACTTGCAGGCAGCGCATTGCATTCGCGGACAGCAGCATGGCAGACCGCAGTGAGATCCTCAGTCGCGTGGTGTTGCCAAGCCTGGTGGAGACGCGCGTGATCGACCTGAAGTCCCAATCGCGCGTGCACTGTACCTGCGTGGCGTTCAGGCACGCGCGTGATGCTGCTCGCTCCGCGTTCAACCAGTACGTCGCCAGTGCAACTTTGGACGATGGACAACCGATTGATGATACGCGACCCCGGCCTTGAGTTTCTTTCCCGCGGGCCGCCCGCAGACCTGGCGGCGCGCCTGCGAGCGTTCAGCTCCCGCGCTGAAATGTGCGGGAAGGAGGCGGAGAAGCTAGCGGGCGAGCTACGCCTCGCTCGTTCCTTGCACTCTAAACAAGTTTTATCATGTGGAACTCTGCGACGACATGGCGCAGGCAGCGCTGCGGGTTTAGCTCGCACTTGAAAAACGCGGCAGTCTTCTGTCTCCTCCCGCCACTTTCATCGTCGCCCTATTCCCCGCCTCACTTTCTCCATGCGTGCTGCTGCTTCCGCGATGGCCTTTCGCCCCCCCCCCGCCCTCCATTCCATCCCCCTCCTACCCCTCGTTCCCGTGCCCGTTTTTCTTCGATCCTGGGGCCTCAAGCCTCGTTCTTTCGATCGTCGTCCTGTGAATCGTGCAGCGCATGCGCATCCCATGTAGCTTGCACAGCAAATCGCCGCGTCTACACTGTCGCTGTTCCTGCTAATGTTGGCATACTCCTCTTGC
>CAUYUJ010016638.1:302668-315168 GCA_963575745.1 Prorocentrum cordatum
AAGAAGGAAACGTAGTAGTAGTAGTAGTAGTAGTAGTAGTAGTAGTAGTAGTAGTGGTAGTGGTAGCCGTAGTAGTAGTAGTAGTAGTAGTAGTAGTAGTAGCAGTATCAGTAGCAGCAGCAGCAGCAGCAGTAGTAGTAGCAGCAGTAGTACCAGTAGTAGTACGAGTAGTAGTAGTAGTAGTAGTAGTAGTAGTAGTAGTAGTAGTAGTAGTGGTAGTAGTAGTAGTAATAATAGTAGTAGTAGTAGTTGTAGTAGTAGTCGTAGTAGTAGTAGTAGTAGTAGTAGTAGCTGTTGTTGTTGTAGTTACAGCAAGAGTAGTAGTAGTAGTAGTAGTAGAAGAAGAAGTAGTAGTAGTAGTAGTAGTAGTAGAAGTAGTAGAAGTAGAAGTAGTTGGATTGCACATGGTCTTCGTGTCGCTACAAACGTCACCTCCATGTATTATTCTTTTGTATAAGGCCGAATAGAATTCCTACAAAGGGGAACGATGAACACCGTAGTTTTAAGCTTGGCCTTCGTGAATTTCGCGCCAGATCCTACCGTCGTGCATTATTTGCTGTAGAGGCTGTATATTGGATTTGCATTAGAAAGTGAGCAAGAAACAGTTTAGAACCTGTACTTCGTGTCGCCGTCGGATTTGGAGCAACCGCCACCGCCAGCCGCTTCATTTCGGCACACCCTTCTCGAGGATCGTGGGCCTGGCCCTCCGACGCGCGATTTCGGCGCACACCTCACAAGGATCGTGGCCCTGGTAAAAGTGGGAGCGCTGCCGAAGGCCCACGCGGCACGCCACTCACGAGGATCGCGTCCTGGCCGACTTGGGGGTGCTGCCGACGGCCCACCGATGAGCAATTTCGGCACACCTCTCACACGGATCGTAGACTTCGCCACATTGGGATCGTCGCCCGACGCTCAATTTCGGTACGCCTCTCACATGGATCGTGGCCCTGGCCTAATTGGGAGCGCTGCCGACGGCCCACCGACGCCCAATGTCGGAACACCCCATCACGAGGATCGTGGCCTTCTGGTCCAACTGGGGGCGCTGCCGAGGGCCCACCGACACGCAATTTCACAAACCCTTCACAAGGATCGCGGCCTTGGCCTCATTCGAAGCGCTGCCGAGGGCCCGCCGACGCGCAATTTCTGCACACCCCTCAGGATAGGTTTCGGCCCCATTGGGAGCGTCGCCGAGGGCCCACGGACGTCCAATTTCGGCACTTCCCCCCACAAGGATCGTAGCCCTGGGGCCACCGCCCGGCTCCCAGTTTCGGCACGCCTTTCACGAGGATCTTGGCATTGGCCCCATTGGGAACGCCGCCGAAGGCCCGCCGACGCGCAATTTTTGTACACCCCCGGATGAGGAGGACGAGGAGGAGGAGGAGGAGGACGAGGAGGAGGAGGAGGAGGAGGAGGAGGAGGAGGAAGTTGAGGAGGAAAAAGGGCTCGTGGCGCAGAAGGAACAGCGGGTCGCTTTGGGACAGGGTGAACCCGCGGACTGGGCGCCTCAAGCAGGCGCGGCTTGACGTCGCCACCCGCGATGCAATGATTGGGCAAACCATTTTCTTGGACATGAGCGTGACCTGCGCACACAGCGGCACCGCGCCGCGCCAGCAGGCACGCTCGAACCGCGACTGTCTCGCAGCCACCAGCGCGGAGGACGCCAAGCGGGAACGCTACCTGCCAGAGGGGGGCAACTCATCCCCGTGGTCTTCGAGGCGGGCGGCCGCCCGGGGGACGCCACCGTGGCGTACGTCCGTTCCTGGGGCCACGACGTGGCCCCAGCGGAGCGGAGGGAGGTCACCCACTATGGTTGGCAGCAGCTGAGCACACGGCTGCACTTCGGGAGCGCCGAGACAATCTTGGCGGCCGTCGGGCGCTGAGGCTCTACCAAGAGCGCCCCGGCTCTCTTGGGCCGACGCTGCCGGGAAGGCATTGGCAGGGCCACCGCCCGCAGCAGCACCAGCGCCGGCAGCAGCGCAGGGACCACGACACCGATGACGGCGACGGCTGCTGCTCCCCGCCCCCCGCGTTCCGCCGCCCCCCCCCCTCCACCGCCGACGACCATGTCGACGACGACGCTGGCGGCCGTCGCCTCCCGCGCCCCGCACCCCGCCGCACTGGCCTCCGCCCTCCGCCCCCGCCGACGTGGCTCGATGCCTCCGCTCCTCCCCCGCTCCTTCGGCCGGCCGCCCCTGCTTGTTTTTTCCTGCGTTCTGGCTGCCGATGTCCTTTTTCCTTTTCCCCGGGTAGCGCCGACCGTCTGGGACCGGCAGCGCGGCGCGCAACCAGGGGGGGCCCACCGCCGACCCAAGTGGGGTCTGCGCGGACCCCCGTCTGGCATGTGAGCGGTGCAAGGCGAACTCCCCCCCTGCTGCTGCCGCTGGCCCCCCATCAGTCCCCTTTTTCTCCTCAGGGAAGAAAAGGAAGAGGAAAAGGAGGAGGAGGAAGTGGAGGACGGGGAGGAGGAGGAAGACGAGGAGGGAGGCGGAGGAGGGGGAGGAGGAGGAGGAGGAAGAGGAGGAGGAGGAGGAGGAGGAGGAGGAGGATGGAGGGGAGGCGGAGGAGGCGGAGGAGGAGGAGGATGGAGGAGGAGTGAGGAGGGCGGGGAGGGGGGGAGGTGGAGGAGGAGGAGGAGGAGAGAAGGAGGAGGAGGAGGAGGCGGAGGGGAGGAGGAGGAGGAGGAGGAGGCGGAGGAGGTAGGAGGAGGAGGAGGAGGAGGACGGAGTGGGAGGGGAGAGAGGAGGAGAGGAGGAGGAGGAGGAGTGAGGAGGAGGAGGTGGAGGAGGAGGAGGAGGAGGGAGGAGGAGAGGAGGAGGAGGAGGAGGAGGAGGAGGCGGCGGAGAGGAACGAGGAGGAGGAGGAGAGGAGGGAGGGAGGAGGAGGAGGAGGGGAGGAAGGAGGAGGAGGGAGGAGGGAGGGAGGGAGGTGAGGGAGGGAGGAGGGAGGGAGGGAGGGAGGGAGGGAGGGAGGAGGGAGGAGGAAGGAGGGAGGAGGAGTGAGGTGGAAGAGGCGGAGAAAGCGAACGGGAAAAGAGGAACGCTGTTTTCTCGTGTTTCATGTGTTTTTCCGAAGTTTGCTTGCTGGAATCCATTTCCGTCGCCACTGCCGGACGAAGCGCCGCTTGGGTTTTCCTCCGGGCAATTGCCTTACTGATGATTCGGAATGGACTGTCCTGCGCTCATATCTTTTTTAAACCTTCTCCGACTCTCGGGGCCAGCTGGCGGGACCAGAAGAGGTACGGGGGGGTGGGGGGGGAGGAGGAGGAGGAGGGAGGAGGAGGAGGGGAGGAGGAGGAGGAGGAGGAGGAGGAGGAGGAGGAGGAGGAGGTAGGAGGAGGATGGAGGGGAGAGGAGGAGGAACGAGGGACGAGGACGAGGACGAGGAGGAGGAGGAGGAGGAGGAGGAGGAAAACGAGGAGGAGGAGGAACAGGAGGAGGAGGAGGCGGAGGAGTAAGAGGAGGAGGAGGGGGAGGAGGACAAGGAGGAGGAGGACAAAGAGGAGGAGGACAAAGAGGAGGAGGAGCAGGAGGAGGAGGAAGAGGAGGAGCAGGAGGAGGAGGAGGAGAAGGAGGAGGAGGAGGAGGCTCAAGTATTGTCAGGCGAGAGGGCGTGAGCGGCCCTGACATACTTCATCTCACCCGCTCTTCACCTCTCACCCCCTTCGCCTTCCTTCCCCAACCCCCGGGCCATGGAGGAGGACGTGGAGATGCTGGATGCTGCTGGGCGGGGCGGGGATCAGAACGAGGACGCCGCGGCCGCGGCCGCGCTTCTCGGGGCACCCCAATTTGGCGGTGCACTTGGCGCCGCTGCTGCCCCGGGGAGCGCTGCCGGCGCCGCGCCTGCTGCCGCCGCTGCTGCGCCGCCCGCCGCTGCTGCAGGGCGCCCGCCCAGGGTGCGCGCCTGGGTGGCCAGCCGCCAGGCCCCTCGGAAGCACGTGGCGGCATGCTGCGTGTGTTGCTCGGGTTTCGAGCCAGGGGCAGTGCGCATTGCGAGCAGGGCGAACCCAGACCGGCACTTCCGCCACCCAGCCTGCATCGCGGGCGGCGTGCCCCTGGGCTCGGTGGAGGGTTTGGCGGCGCTGCCAGAGGAGGCTCGCGTGGAGATCTTCGTTTGCACTGCGCCTCTGCCGGGGGCGGTCCCGCGCGAGGAGGACGACGCGCCCGCTAACGAAGTCCACCCGCGGCACGTGCTGGCGGCGGAAGCGGGCGAGCTCCCGAGGCTGGAGTGGTGGGCGGGCTTCGGCTTGAACGGTGCCTTGCGGGAGCCCGTGCCCACGTGGACGGCGACGCCCCCGACCCTGGTCACGGCGGTCGCGGACGTGCTCGCCGCGGCGTTGCGCGCCGTCGCGGCGCGCCCCATGTGCGAGGCAGCGTGGGCCCAGCTGCTCCTGCTCCCGAGGCTTCTGTTCGCGGCGCCCCCGGCCAGCGGCAGTGACGAGCGGCCGTCGGCCTCGAAGGTGCTGCCGCGCCGCTTGCGCCAGGCTTGGGCGGGGGACTGGGCGGCGCTGTGGGCCGCGACCGCACGACCCGGAGAACCAGAAGAAGACCGCCCAGGGCATTGTAAGCCGGAGGAGGTGGCTCGACGGGTGCACGAGCTCATCGTGCTCGGGGAGGTGGGCCGCGCGGCCGCGGCGGCCGCCGGGCCTGGCAAGCTGGCGTGCGGGCCCGAGGTGGCCCGCGACCTGGCCGCCCTCTTCCCGGAGGCGACCGCCGGGGCCCGCGCGCCGCCGCCGCCCCCCGCGCGCCCCCCGCCGCCCTGGGAGGCTGAGGCCGCCGAGGCGGTGGCAGGCAGCCTCGGGAAGTACCCTCGCCACTCGGGCCCGGGCCTGTCTGGCGCCCGCTTCGAGCACTGGGCGGCCCTGCGTGGGCACGAAGAGGGGGCTCAGGCGCTCGCGCAGGTCCTCGTCCTCATCCTCGAGGGCCGGGCGTTTCGCCGGGCGGCTGCCGCCGCTGCTGAAGCCCGGGGGCGGTGCGCGGCCGCTTGCCTGCGGCGAGACGCTGCGCAGGATGGCGGCCAAGGCGGCCACGGCGGCTCACAAAGAAGCCATCGCCACGGCAGCGGGGCGCCACCAGTTTGGCGTTGGCCGCAAGAACGGGATCGAGCTGATGCACCGCGTCGTGGCGACCGCGCTGGAGAGGGACCCTGGCGCCGCCGTGCTCTCCCTGGACGTGGCCAACGCGTTCGACGAGCTCTGCCGGGACACGCTGCTGCGGGAGGTCTCCGGCCGCCTGCCGGAGCTGGCGCGGCTCGCGGCGGCGTGGTACGGCGGCGCCACCACGCACGGGGCCCGCCTTCCCGGGGCCAGAGCGGCGCCGGTCACAGCGCAGCGCGGGGTGGACCAGGGTTGCCCCCTGTCCCCTGCGTTCTTCGCAGTGGCGACGGGAGCGCTCTACGAGCGCCTGGAGACGGCGGCGCGCCGCGTGGACCCCGAGGCCAAGGTGGTGGCGTACCTCGACGACGTGTACGTCGTGGGCAGCCCGCGCGCACTGGCAGCGGCGCTCCTCGCCGCGCCCGGGCTCTTCTCGGCACGGGGCCTCCGCGTGAACCCGCGGAAGGTGTGGAACCCGCGCGCCCTGCAGCTCCCTGGGCCGATGGCCAGGGCGGAGGTTCCCGAGCTCGCGTGCGTGGGAAGCACTCCCCCCTACGTGCGCCACGCAGCGGGAGCAGCCCCGGGCGCCGACCCTGCAAGGGCGAGCTTCTCGCCGGCTGCCGCCCCGCAGGCGGCCCGGGACCACCTCGACGCCTACCTCGCGGCCCTCCGCCAGCTCCGAGAGCACGGGCCGCGCGCCCAAGACGAGCTCTCGCAGCTTCGCACCTTCGCCAACGGCGCGGCCCTGCACCACGCGAGGGCGCACCTGCTCGACGAGGCGTGGTGCCAAGGTTACGACGCAGTGGTTCTCGGCCACGTGCGCGAGATTCTGAAGCCGCTCACCGGGCACCAGGGGCCCCCCGCCCTCGCGAGCGACCTGGCCCTCCTGCCCCTCGCCGCTGGCGGGCTCGGCCTCCAGGGCCTCGCGCACAGGAGGCTCCCGGCCTTTGCGGGGGCTTGGCGGGCGTGTCTGGCCGGCGTCTGCAGGGGGCTCGGCCTGCCCAGCCTCGAGGCCTTCCAGCAGGTTTGCCCGGCGACGTGGAGGGGGGCCGAGGGCGCGGGCCGCGCGCTCCAGGCGCGCGGCGCGGACTGGCTTTGCGCCGCCGCGGAGCCGAGGGCCAAGGCGCAGCGGGCCCTTGCGGCGCCGGAGCAACGCGCGCGCCGGCAGCGGCTCCTGGGCGCCCTGCCGCCGAGCCGCGCAGCGCAGCTCCGCTCGGCCAGCGGGAAGGGCGCGGGAAGCTGGCTCCTGCCGCCAACGGAGGAGGACCACGTCATGGCGGACGCGCACTTCCTCCCGGCCCTGGCGCTGCGCTACAGCTGCCTGCGCCCGCGGGCGCCAGCGCCACCTGCCTCCGGCGCTGGGGGGGCGGCGCTCTCTGCGGGGCCGACCTGGCCGCGACGCCGGGGCACTGCCTGGGCTGCCACGTCGGCGGCGGCACGAGCCACCGCCACGACGGCGTCAGGGACTGGCTCGCCGGCTGGCTGCAGGCCCGGGGCGCAACGGGCGTGGGCACGGAGCAGTTCGCGCCCGCCTGGGACCGGGCTCGGGCGGACGGCTCTGTCGAGGCAGCCCGCCTCGACGTGGTCTTCACTGACCCCGCTGCCGGCGCGTCCTGCGTCGACGCGGTGGTCGCGGACGCCGCCCTGGGCGCAGACGCGCCGGCGGGCCGGAGCCGAGCCGTCCGGGGCGGCGCGGCCGCGGCAGCCGCGGAGGAGCGCAAACGCAAGCGCTACCCGGGCCCGGCCCTCGCGGCCTTCGCGCTGGAGGCGCTGGGGCGCGCTGGGGCGGAGGCGCAGGCGCTCCTCCGCACTTGGGCGCGCGGCGACGCCGCCGTGCTGGCGGCGGCTCGCCAGAGCCTCGCGGCGACGCTGCAGCGCGGGAACGCGGAGGCCTTCCGCTCCACCTGCCTGGCCGCGCGCGGGGTGACGCGCCGCGGGGCAGGCGGCGCCGAGCCGGCGGCCCGCCGCGCGCGCGCGAGCTGAGCGCGGGGGAGCGGCCCCGGCTGAGCTGAGCGGCTGGCGCTGGGGGCGCGCGCCGAGCGGCTGACGGGCGCGCCGCTGCAGCTGGGGCTCGGGGGCTGCTCCGCGGGCGCTGGGCGCGCGCCGAGGCGGCCGGGCAACTGCGGCGCGGCGGCGGCGCCGGCGGCGCCGGCGCTGGGCGGCCTGGCACGGCGCAGCGCAGCGCCGCCCGTGCGGCTCGGAGGGGCGCTGGCAGGCGCAGCGCTGCTGCCGCTGCTGCCCCGCCGGGGAACTGGGTGGGCCGCGGCCGCGGGGCCCGGGGCGCCGGGCCACTGGGGCCCGACGGCGGCTGGCGCGCGCGGAGCTGCGGGCGGCGCCGGGGGCGGGCGACCGGCGCTCGCACTCGGTTACGCCTTGCTGGGCGTCGCCGCCGTGCTCCCGTGTATGCGAGGTAGAGGCCCCAGTCGGCGCACCCCCTCGGCTCCGGGGCTTGCTCGCCGCTGAGCGGCGTGCTTGTCCTGGGGTTGGGGGGTTGCGCCGGCCCCCGATCAACGCGCTCCCGGCGCGCGGCAGACACGCGGCCGCCGCAGGAGGAGGAGAAGGAGGAGGAGGAGGAGGAAGGAGGAGGACGAGGAGGACGAGTAGGAGGAGGAAGAGAGGTAGAGGGAGGAGGAGGAGGAGGAGGGTGAGGAGGAGGAGGAGGAGGAGGAAGAGGAGGAGGAGGGGGGGGAGGAGGAGGAGGAGGAGGAGGAGGAGGAGAAGGGAGAGGGTGACATCAGCAAGAGGAAGGGGAGGAGGGGGAGGAGGAGGAGAAGGAGGAGGTCCGTAGCCATTTTGGCTCAAGTTGAAACCACGGAGCCCTCGGTGGCTTCAGCTTGTTCGCAGCCGAGAGGGCTGGCTCAGACTTCGGGCTAGGGCCCACGGCTTCTTTTCACTAGACCTGCTCGGATCCACCTCAGAGCGCGCTGTCTGCAGAGAGCTGGCTCAAATGCCCGCGACCCCGCCCGATGAACGAAATGTGCGTGCTAAGTCTGGCGAGGCTGCTGATGTTTCTGAATTGGTGGAGCTGCGGAGGCACGTGGACTCTACTAAGGCAGAGG
Organism: Prorocentrum cordatum; assembly: GCA_963575745.1. Taxonomy (NCBI): domain Eukaryota; class Dinophyceae; order Prorocentrales; family Prorocentraceae; genus Prorocentrum; species Prorocentrum cordatum. The sequence continues at coordinate 310,817 of CAUYUJ010016638.1, forward strand.
TACTGCAAACCATCGCTGGCGTTCAGAGCTCTCTTTCCTCGTTGGCTACCCAGTTCGCCAAGGGCTGGACCTCGGTGGAAGCTAAGCTTGAGAGCAAGATTGACAGCTTGGCTGACACGCAGGCGGAGCAGGAGGCCAGGATCGACCACCTCGAGCAGGAGATCAAGAACCTCCACCAGCTTCTGGGGAATATCAAGCGTGAGAAGCCGATTCCTCCTGTGGCTACTTCTTCCTCTTTCGATCGTGATGTTGATGCATGTATACTCATCCTGCGCACGAAGCTGTCCAGCACCAGGGCTGCCATCAAGTCGTCCATCAGTGCTTGGCTTCAGAGAGCTCAGCTCGACGAAGGTGACGTGGAGTGGGAGGGCGATGAGACATCCAACAGGCACGTTCTTCGCGTCAAAGGAGCTAGACTGTGCGCTGCTCGAAAAGTTCAGCAAGCTATCGGAGCCCTTCGCCTTCCTAACAATTCGTGGGAACGATTCAAGGTGGCCGCAGTTTCTGGTGAGGATCAGGAACTCTTTATTTCACCTGATAAGAATCAGGCCCAGGTCAAGCGGGAATTGGGCATCAAGCATGTTCGTCGTGAGCTCGAGCTTCACTACCCGTCTCTCAAATTCTTCAGTGATAAAACCAAGGGAGAAGTGTCCACGCAGTGGAAGCCGTTGGTCAGAGTTGAACCCCTTCCAGGAGATGCTCTTCCTCGGTTCGAGTTCGCGATGGAAAATTTGCGTGCCTTTTCGATCGATAAGGACACCATCCTCTCGGGCGTCAAGGCGAATTACCGCCAGCAGTCGGACACGCAATGGTCTATTTAGCCCGCTGTTTGCTCAATGGAAGACACCCGCAGGCACGCCAGCCAAGTTGAGATTTGTGACGTGGAACGCTATGGCCCTTTTCCATTTCAAGTCTCATACTCGCTCGGCGAAGCTATCCCGAGTCCGTGCGCTGTGGCAGGCAGGCAGCTTTGTCGCGCTGCAGGAGACTCATGGCACGATGCCAGAGGTGCGCGACTTCCTCTACCACTCTTGCAACCACTTCTCTGCCGTCGTCTCCTTCTGCTCGTCTCGTCGTGCTGGTGGTCTTGTCACGCTCATCCCCAACTTTAACAAGTATGCTTTCTCCTCTTCATCACTACGTCCTACTATTACTCGTAATGTCATTGTTCCTGGGCGAGCTTTAGAAGTTATGGTTCGGTTTTCTTCGGAGATCTGGATTAGTCACTTCAACTTACATCTACATGGTCTATCGGTCGGAGAGCGTCGTCACATAGCTGAGGTGCTTCGTGATCGTCTGTCCGACTCCTACCTCTTCCCTACCTCTAGGCTTGTGGTCGTTGCTGGCGATTTGAACCTCGCGGAGAAGGCTCCGCGGCTCTTGGATGCGGTCCCGTGTCCTGACCCGACTGCCGCTGCCCATGAGTGGAGACCCACCCGAGACCCCATCTTGAGCCCCATCTTCGGAGAAATGCTTGACGTGAATACCCCATCACCTACTCACTACAACAAGAGTCTAAACACCCTGAACACCATAGATCACATCCTCATTTCGTTCCCCAGCTGGGTCTGCACTCAACTCTTTTTTAGCGGCAAGGTTACGGAGTACCCCGAGGTTCTGCTCGGGAAGGGCATCCCGGACCACGCTCCGCTAGTGATCGAGCTATCCTGCAGCCCCCCGATACCTCCTGGGCAGCGTCCTATCCCGCGGGATGTTTTTCGGCAAGAAGAATACCGATGTTATCTTCGTAAGGTTTTCGACCAGACTGATATGAGTAAATTCTCTCCGGGGCTCTTGCTGAGCTTCAACGAGAAAATGATAAGGGAGGCTGCAGAATATGCTAGGAACGCCATGGTTGTGAAGCGCCCTGAGTCGTTACCCACCCGTTTCATGATCATGAAATCGATCTGTCGCGCTGTATGGCGTCAAGATATTCGTCTAGCTCAACGACTTAGGTGCGCTCATATTTTGGCGAGGCACTATCTTGAGATTGACCTCTTGGGAGGGCAGGTCATTCTCCTGCACGGGTTTGAATTTTTGCAGGCCTCCAACGAGCTCCACCGTTCGATGTCAGAACGGGAACAGCAAGACGTACGCCAACAAATCCAGCGGAACCCTGATGCTCGTGCTACGGTGAAGCTCCGAAGGAGGTTGAAAGGCCTTGTCTCTCGAAGTCGGCTGTGGAGTCCGTTCGACCGCCGACTCGCACTGCGGGGAGTGTCTGTGGCTGGCGGGGTCGTCACAGAGCCTGGCGCGATGACCGCAGCTCTTGCTGAACATTGGCGCCCTGTGTTCGAGAAAAAGAATATTGCCCGACAGCATGCTGAGCGTTACCTTCAGGAGTTTGGACCTCGTGCTGAGTTGCGCGATCTTCCTCCACCCACTCTTCGAGGCCTTCAGAGATACCTTGAGAAACTTCCTCATTCGGCTCCTGGGCCCGACGGGCTCCCCTTCGCGGCGTGGCAGTGTCACCCCTTTGGCTCTCAAGTTCTCGATAAAGTCCTCTGGTGGATCCTTGCTGGCAATACCCCCTTAACAAGCTACAACGACCTTCGGAAGGTCTTCATGCCCAAGGGCACGGAGGAGGGGGACGATACAGCGGTTATCAGGAGCGGTTCTCAGACAAGGCCTCTTGGGCTCAAAAATACGTCAAACAAAATCCTGACGGGTCTGGTCATAAAGGAGCTAGGTCGGGTCCTGCACACGTTTATCCACAAGATCCAGAGAGGCTTCGTAGGTGGGCGTAACTTTGGGGCCAACATCTTAGAGCTAGATACGTTCTCGCGCATCTACAGCATCCCCACGAATGCGGACATTCTGAGTCACGGCCCCATGCACGTGGACTGTAGCCAGTTCTCAAAACAGCGCGGGCTTCTTACTAGGCTGCCGTCTTTGGTGGCTTTCGATTACGGCCAAGCCTTCCCATCGATCGCTCATGAGTGGTTGCTGCTCTGCCTTCGGTGTCTTCATCTTCCTGAACCCCTTCAGCATTATCTTCGCTGTCTGTACCAGAATGTGAGGTGCTACGTTCTTGCTGGCAATCACCTCGTCTTCGCCTTCCTGATCGAGAGCGGGATCATTCAAGGCTGCCCCGCATCGGGCCTGATCTATGCGATTTCGTCACACGCCTTCCTGACAGACATGTACAATGTGCTGGAGCCCCGCGCTCGTGGTATCGCCAGAGCCTGTGCAGATGATGTTGGTGCCGCTCTTCGTGCTCTGGTTCATCTTCGTCGGCTGAAGCGCATTTTCGATCTGAGCCGAAAGCTAGCCGGCCTGGCCTTAAAGGTCAGCAAGTGTTTTATTGTGCCGCTTGGCGGCCCGTGCACTCCTGAGCTCATTCAGCTGTATAAAGACTGGCTGGTCGCCAACAGTCCCGAATGGGGGGCCTTCCAAGTCGTGCCGTTCTTGACTTACCTTGGGATTGTCTTGGGTCCGAGTGTTGTGGATGAAGTTTGGAAGGCCCCCATTGAGAAATGGCATCGCCGTGGCTGCGAAATTGCTCGTGCGAGATCGCCGACTGCGATCACTCAGTATCTCTACAGTAAGCGTGCTGTGCCCACGCTTAGCTATGTTTCGCAATTCGTGCCCCTCCCAGTGAAGGATTTTAGGCTCGCGTTGAAAGAGCATGCCCTCTTGGCTGCCCTCTTTCGGTTGCCGCACTGTGCTCTGTCCCGCGGCGAGTTTTTTTCTTGGGGAGAGTGGGGCGGCCCTCGGATCCCGAGCGTTGAGATAACTGCGCGTGCTGCGCTGATGAGAACCGCGCTTCACACTCTGCCCGAATGGAGAAATCTGTACCAGCTTTTGTACAGCGCTTCGCGTAGGCACTTTACTCTGGATGATATCGGTCGGGGCAAATTATACCCCGATCACTGGCTGAGCCCTCCGCTAGTCTCAAACTTAAGGAATGCTGCTGCGGGATATGTTGGCGACCCAACGTTTAGTGCTCCTGGCCGCTCTGCCTTGCGAGTAGCCCGAGACGTGATAGCTGAAAGCAGTGCCCTTGGGAAGAGGCCGAAGCTCCAGCGTGCCATCGCCGAGAGCTTGCGGACCTCTGTCTTTCCTGATTTGTTTCCTACCACGCTATCACGTCGCTTAGGATCTTGGTACCCAGCTCTTTCAGATAAGATCTCGACTATCGATTGGGGTCTAATTCGGAACGTCCTTCGCAAGTCAACGATCAGTTTTAGCTCAGCTGTAATGAAAACTTTAACGGGCTCGTGGATAACATCCATGCGGCTCCATGACTCTGTATCCTCTGGGTGCGTCTTTGGATGTGGGGGCTCCGACACATACTTACACTACTGGGCCCACTGTCCTCGATGCCTCGAATGTCTGCATATCTTATCCCA
>CAUYUJ010016638.1:320168-455168 GCA_963575745.1 Prorocentrum cordatum
GACCTATCACCTCGATTTGGATGCAGGATTCCGTAGGGCCGAACGAGGCAGCGCTTGTATGTGTCATGTGTAGGGATGATATTGGTATTTCTCGTTTGGGAACGGCTTACGGGAGGAGGGCCGCTTTTCCGTAGGCGTTGCCCCTCGGCCGATAACACGATACGGTAACATGGCGTACGATATTGTAAAACGGCGCATGATAACTGAAACACGCTTCGCGGTCTGGGCCGGAGAGTTGCCTTTCTCCACGGGGCGCCGCGGGGCGTGAGCGGAGGATGGGTGCGCGCGCATGCTTATTGCACGACTCCTCCACCGATGTAGAGAACACAGCGAGTCCCAGCCCATTGGTTTGCCAGTGCCCCTGCATGATTTGGCTTTATGACCACTGCCGACGGCCGTCATGACCATTCCACTGTGAGTCAAGAGGAAGAGCTGAGGAGCAAGGGGACGCGGTCAAGGAGGAAAAGGAGGACGACGACGGCGGGGCGTATTCTCAGTGGCGAGAGTGTATGTTGTGTGGTAGTGCTTTCAGTGTTCAGGTTTCCTCCTGAAAGCGGCCTTGCATTTGGCTGTGATTATTGCGAAGGCCTTACGGCTGGTGTCGCCGACCAGCGACGACGACGACGACGACGACGACGACGACGACGCTGACGTGGGTCAGAGTCCTCAGGGATTCTTTTTGGGGTCTCTTCGGAGGCCTCTGGGAGGCAGTTTTGGGTGCCCCTTGGGAGCATTTTGGAGGCCTTTTAGGAGCTTTTCGGGAGCCTTTTGTGGGTCTTTTGCGGGCCCCTGCGGGCCTCCTGGGAGCTTGTCGGTGCCGAGGGCTCGAAATGTCCGTTTGGCTCCCCTGTCTGGGCCCCCCCCTGGAACCCTCTCGGGTGCTTTTTGGGTCGTGTTGCGGGCGTCTTGTGCTGTCATCGGGTTTTTTTTTGGCCCACTTCGGCACCCTCTTGGAGGCCTCTTGGGACGATCGTTGGAGCCTATTGGGCCGGCTTGGAGCGTCGGGAAGCTGAAAGGCGAGAGCGCCCAAATCTTCGGAAAACTTGCGGCAGATCAGCGATTATTGCCTCTTGGGGCTTTTTTGTGTGAGGATGGGTTTGTTTTGGTTCGGCTAGCAACGCAATATATCAGCATATATGTGCTCTATACCTTAAGCATGGATTCGGAGGGTGTTAGCACAACATCACCTTGACATGTTGTGTGTTATTGCCGTTTGCGGCTCGGACTATCAGGGGGGAGGCCTTTCGAGCTATCCGCGATGACAACTTATCATAAGAGTTGATTTGGTCCCCCCTTGTGTCTACGCCACGCACAGTAACATACCCGCAGTTGTGTGTTGGCTGCGATTGCAAAAGGCCCCGCCCGCCCCGCGCGTGCTCGCCCGGCCGGCCGGGTCTCGTCGTCGTCGTAGCTACAAACAGTTGACGGACTTTATACACATTTCTCGCCATTACAACAAGGAATTCACCACCAATCCACAAGATGAGTCTGATCAAGAGACTGCTACAGGAAGAACATGAGGAATAACAGCAACACTATGAACGTGAACACATTTTTTGCCCATCAGTTGGGTGATGAAAGCTGGCAAAATACGGCCGACCAGCCGAAAGTTCAATATTCGATGAAAGTGGTATCAACAGATGATGAAACTATGTTTCAACCAACGATGTGCGACCTAAAGAATAATCACGCCGCGGCTTGAGCGTGGACATTCCTGGAGCAGGTTCAGCCGACGATGTCGGAGAACCGAGCCCACGCCCCCCCTCCAAGATCAGCTGGGACACCTCCTTCGACGACGAGCCTCGCCAAGCAACCCCGAAAACCAAGAGCGACAAGCAGCCCGACCTGGCGCGAAGACGGTGAAGAAGATCCTCTGCCATTCGGCGATCAATCTGAGATCTCCGTCGATCTCTCGGACGGCGAGCCCGACGTGGAGTGGATTTCATCGGGTGTAGTTTTCTCTCGCGGATCGACGCCCAGCGGCGAGGGCGCCGCGATTCCATCCGATGATTCTTTGGAACGGAACTAGGATAATCTCATTATATGTGAGCCTGCTGACCTTTCGGCAACGTCGCCACTCGGTGCGCGGAGCAGTTCTGGCGGCCTCCCCGAGCGCGGCCCCGCGTCCGTCCTAGGGGGGGGGGCCGGGAGCCATGCGCCCAGGTGCCCGCCGCGTCTTTCTCAGGCCAATTGCAGAGCATCGACATCTGCGTCTGGGACGCCTGACTTACGCACCCGCTCTCCTTGCAAAAAGGAGCACGGAGAGGGATGGGCCCAGGGTTCGAAGGCCGCGATCCGAGGTGTCCGACCTGTCCAACCCATCGGTTAGGCCGAGTGCGTTCAGCGTGCACATCAATGCCAAGCGTGCCAACTCTGGACCGAGATGCGCCGTCGTTCCTGAGTCGCGGTGCCCTGTTTCGTCGGGCTGGTACGAGAAGCATGTTCGTTGCGCATGCTCGGATGTCTGCGATTTCTATAATCTAGAGACGTCTCGTGTCTAGCGCGGGCCGCCCCGAACGCGCGCAACTGCGTTGGTTTGCGCGCGAACGAGCGGCGCGAAGCCGAAGGAAGGAGGAGGTTTGAGATCATGGAGATCAGGGAAGGAGATCTCGCAGGGATGCGCGAGCAATCGAGACAGTCGGAGCTGCGACAACAGGCGGTTGCTGCCCTTTAGTTGGAGCGAGGCTGGGAGGCGATGGCGAGTGCCGCGCGGCGCCTGGGGGGGCGTCGGCAGGCGGCGGCAGCCGAGCAGGCTTCTGCAGCAACGGCGGAAATGAAGTCGCCAACAGGCTGGGGATTGCAGTTGCCTCCGAGCGCCAGGCGCGACTTCAGGGAAAAGCACGTCGCCGAGGAAGCGAGGCGCGCCGTCCGGGGGGCTGGCGAAGCTCAGCGTGCGACAATGTCGCAAGCGGCCCAGGAGCTACGAGCAGCAGAGGACCGGAACGCGCGGCGAGCCTCGCAGGCGGCCGCTGCTGTCAAGCAAGCCGGGACGGACCGTGTCGCCACAAGTGAGAGCCATGCTCGCGCCGCGGCTGGAACGCAACGTGCTCGCGAGGAGACGCGACGAATCGAAGCGAATGCCGATGGGGGAAGTCGCAGCGAATGCTCGCGCGGCGGAACAGATGGCCGCTCAGACGATGGAGAGCAGAAGAGCTGGGATGCTGAACGGGTCAAATTGCATCGCGCGCTAAATGAGCATCACATGCAGTGGAACCCGATCGGGGTGTCCTCAGCGGCGTCGTCGGCGACGGGGCCAGCAGCGGCGTCGAGTGCAGCCGCTGCGCCAGATGCAGCGTGGCCAGCCCCGCCAGCGATTCGGGGGCCCGCCTCGCGCGGGAATTCGGGGCGCAAGCCCTATGTGGGAGCCTTGTGGTGTTTCGCGTGCTCCAAGATGGTTGCTCGCGACGGCGCCTTATGCAACAGGGGCGTTTCTGACGAACGCTTCGCGCTGGGCGGCGAAGGGCGCGCGCGCGCGCTGCCGCGGGGGGCATTCAAATGCGAGGAACAATTAAGCTGGGGAAATGCATCGGGAGTAAGGGGGTAACGAACGTCAGGCGAGGAAGAAGCTCAAGGAACAGAGTGCCACTGCGTCTATGCCGAGGGCCAGCTCTCGCGATCGATTGCCTCGGCCCGCGCGCGCCCGCGGCCGTGCCTCAGGAGCCGACGGCCGTCGGATCGGGAACGTCGAAGCGAAGGGGTCGCTTGAGTTCGAAGAGGCCGCGAGGGCCGAGAATGAGAAACTCAAGGAGATGCGCGAGCAGGCTGCGCGGCGGGAAGGGGGCCGCGCCGGGGCGCGCGCTGAACGTAAAAGTGAGGATCCAAGAAACGCGCGAGAAACGGACGGAGGCGGCTGCTGGTTCGGCGCGGCAGCCCCAGGAAAAGGAGAACATAGCCGAGCAATATGCCCGGGCGCAGGAGGACTTGAACACCGCCCCAGAGACAGCCCGCGCCGGCATTGCGACCTCTCCCCCGGGATGCGCGCCTCCGGCGCCGGGGGATTTGCCGAGCATCTTCGAACATAAAGATAAGAAAGATGCAGCGACTCCCCCAAGGAAGGCACCGGCGCCGAAGCATCCAGGCTCAGGCCTTCCTGGCGATGATGGCGGAGAAGGCGATGATGGCGAGGGCGATGGTGACTTAGATCTTGAAGACGAAGGATGCCCGACGTTTGACGGAGAAGAGGATGACGACCCAGACCGTCGGCGCTGGCGTGGCGGAGGACCGCCTGGGGGCGATCCGCCGGGAAGCGGCGGCGGCGGAGACGGCGCCCCCTTCCCGTTGATGGACGCTGCCCCCACCGTTGCGCAGCACTGGAATGACGCAGGCAAGGCGGATAACATTGTTTTGGAGGCAATCCCCGACGCTGCCAACTACCAGCGATGGCGGCGCAATGCGGTCTGGACAGCGGCGTCGGCTTCGCTGGATTGTGAGGAAGTCGTTGTTTGGATAGCGGGCGCTTTTGAGCGTTGAGGCGAAGGGGCTGGAAGAGTCCGGCCACTTCGTCCGACTTGACCTGATGATCGCAGCCGACCTCATGTCAAAGGTCAACCAGATAGTTCGAGACAGGCAGTCTTCGCCCCAGCTTCGCCATCCCCAGCCGCCAGACGCATGGCGAAACGTCGTGAGATTCTAGGCATCATTGCCGCGCATGTGACCACCTGCCAGGGTCACGGCCAGGTGTATACACACGTGGACCATATGGATATTAAGGTCCGTGGCGCGGAAAGGGAGGCGGATGGCGACCCTTTCCACTTCCATGACGGGCGGGCGGGGGCACTTGACGAGATGGAGGAATTGGGCGACTCCTTCCGCCCCGCGATACAGGGACATTTCTACCGCGAAATGCTGAAGTGCCCGCGCATGCAATGTACCCTTGCGATCCATGACGACTGTGGCGATGAGCAAGGTACTGGAATGAAGACCCACGAATGGCTGCCATCGAGGGTTAGTGATTATACGCGCGAAGTGCGAGGGCAAACCAATCGTGAGAAGCAGCGGAGAACGCCGAACCCCCGCGGCCCTGCACGGGGGGCGAGAGAGGTGGGAGAGGGGGCGACAGCGCCTGCAAGGGGGGGCACGTTCTCACATGGAAGACGGTCGCCTCAAGAAGTCCGTGCCATGCAACCAGTTCCGTTCAGGGCAAATGTGCACGTGCTCGAGCGCAGCGCCAACGCCTGCGCCGAAGTGGAAGTGGTGACCCTGCTGCCCAAGCGCAGGCTGCGCCAGCCCAGTCGGGCAAGGACCTCGGTGAGAGCAGTGGGAAGGAAGAGAGAGAGAGAGAGAGAGAGAGAGAGAGAGAGAGAGAAAAAAAAAAGAGAGAGAGAGAGAGAGAGAGAGAGAGAAAGAGAGATAGAGAGAGAGAGAGAGAGAAAAAAAAATAGAGACAGAGAGAGAGAGAGAGAGAGAGAGAGAGAGGCGGCGGAAAGGGTAAAGATATCGACCGCGGCAGGAGCCGAGAGAGCCCCGCTGGCCGATCCAAAGATGGCAACAGGGCCGGGGGCGATCGCGGAGCCGCGCCTCCAGCGTCAATTCCAAGAAGAACGGCTTATGATATGCATTCAGCCGTGGCGCCTGCCCCTAGTCTTCCGAGAAATGCCCCCGCGAGCGCAGGCAGGCCGCGAAGGAGGAGAAAGTCTCTCGCGATAAGTGCGAGGCGCGCATGGGCAAGATTGGCAAAGCCCTCCCTCACAAACGCAGCATTGATCACATGTCTGCCGCATCACAGAACATCGTGAAGAGCGCTGCGCCAGCGCAGGACAACGACCAGGGCGAGTCGAAGGGGGGCGGCAGGAGCAAGCAGAAGCGACAATGCTGGAGGCACCTGGCCGGACAGACCTGCCCATTTGGAAAGGACTGTTGGGGCGGGAGCAATGCCCCTGGGCGCCCGTGACTTGATAAGCCGGCATTCGGTGACTATGTCACCGGCGTTGGCCTGAAGGGGGTCGACGCGGACCGCCGCTGCCTCGCCCTGATAATGGGGGCACCGATCTGCGTAGCTCCCGCAGTTTTCTGCGCTGGATCAGGATTCCAAGCGCCGCCATGAGGCAAGATGGCCATCCTCGGGCGAGACTCTCGAGGGGGTGGACAGGATGCAGATGACCGCGCATTTGGGCGCGACAAAGACAGCCTGGCTTCACCGGCACCTGCGCAGGAGCAAGGACGACATACATGTGAAGTTGCTGCGGTGTCTCCAGGCAGGTGGGATTGTGGCGCCCTCGAAACAGGCTCTCGAATTATTGAGGAATGGGGGGCCAGCGACGAGCGCCCTATCGACGCGACTACGTGATCAGACGCCTCCTCCAGTCAATAGACAACGGAAGGTACGTATAGACCCGATCACGCACCTGGCGTCCGATGAGGCCGTTGCATTGGGGCAGGAAGTCTGGCGTTTGGGTTGGCTGGGAGCAACAGTCCGATGGCGAGCTCACCGATGCCAGCGTTGGACATAACGGCGAGTCGTTGATGCGGGCTGCGGTTCGAACCTGACTTAAGTATGGGCGATTGACAGGATTTTTCCGCCGGCCGCCCCATTGCCCTGAACGCGGCTCGTGGCCAGTCTAGAGCCCTCGGCGCGGCCAGGATTGCCAGTGACAAGCTGAATAAGAAGGGAATAGAGACCATTGTCATGTCAGATACTCCGAGCGTGATCCCAGCGAACGAGCTCTGCTTGGACCAAGGTTGCAGTTTCCACTGGGTAACCGGTAGAGCGCCGCGCCGACTGCTGCCGCAGGGGAAAAGGTTGGAATTCTCAGTCGAGGGAAAGATCCCTTATCTTACTATTGATGGCAGAGGGGCCTTGGGTCAGGTAGACGAGGCAGTCGCGCCGGCTCGTCTGGGCATGAGCGGTGGGCGCGCGTTGACATCGGCGCGAGGTCTCGCTTGGACGATCCCGGCGCGCCGGCTGGCCCCCCGCCCCGGGCGCCGCGCAAACCTTGAGTTGCACTCGCGAAAGGTGATTGCAGAAGCCCCCCCCCCCCACTCGAACGGCAAGCTGTATATCCAGTCGGACTGCGCCGCGGGACTTTTGACCGCGGACGCGGCAGTTGCGCCAAAGCCCGACATATTCATTTACTTTTATTATGAACCCCATGAAGCCGCAAGACCCGGATGGACGAAGGCGGACACGGGCTTCGTTGGCAGCGAGACTTCGTTGGCGCCAGTGCCGAGACGCAGCTATGCTGAAGGTGCGCGGTGTCAAGGCCGCAGCGCGGACAGGGCTGCGCCTTGTCGCTCGACAGCGGCGTTTGCACCAGGCGAAGAAGAGGTCGTCGACGCGGCGCCCGATGGGGCCAGGGGCCACGGAGGTAATCGACGACCGCGACAGTGGCCCAATGGATGACGCAGGACCTGAGGGGGCGACGAAATACGAACGCCTCCAACGAGAGGCCGTCTCACGTCAGCACTTGCTTACCCGCGCGCCTAAGAACCCGTTTCTGATCAGCGTGCCAGGTGGGCGAAGACGTTGAGAGCACAACACAGGCAGAAACGTAACAAGGTTCACATGCAGATGCGACCATGCTCCGAGCCGACGGAGTTTGGTGGCCTGTGCGCCATGGGCCACTGGTTCGCGGCTGATGAGCTATCGAGAGGGCTCTACGGGGAGACCTCGCGCGCGACATTGCGCGACCGGCGTGCGGGACTCTTGGCGAGCCAGAGCGCCCATGACGAGTCGGCTGAGCACATGGTTGATATATTTTCGAACCTAAGGGCGCCCGCCGAGAAGCTGGAATTCATTTATGCGGACGCAGCCCCTGGATTGAAGAGAGCACGCAACTCGCTGAACGCGCGTCGTCTGAGCGATTGCATGACTGCGCATGGCCCCACGCAGCCCGCGAAGAAGAATCATAACTCAGCGGCGGGCAGAGCCGGCGCCGTCGTGCAGGACGGGGCCCGAACCTTTCTCATGACGGCCGGATAACCAACTCCATGCTGGGTATATGCGATACCTTACTTCTGTTTGTGCTACAATGCGCAGGAGAGACGGGCGGCTCTGCGTGGAAAAGGAGACATGGCATTTCATGTGACGGGTCTCTGGTGCCTCTCCGCCCTGCCGCGAGATGCTTTCTGCGCCTATGAGTCCCGCCCTAAGCGGCCCAAGACGGGCCCTGGGAGTAGAGTTGGCATTCACCTTGGCCATGTCCACCTTGCGGTGAGGGGGGGGGGGGGGCGGGCGGGCCCGACCATTGCTGCGCCCCTTTGGAAAAAGCTGGGGGATTTAACTTCAGGGCAGGAGTGAAGAAAGACGGGCGAAGGCCCGCTGTAGAGAGATCGGAACGCATTTGGGCCGACATCGGCGTCGAGGCGGTAGTCGAGACGGGTCAAGTCGGAGCAGCGAATAACAAGCCTCCAGGAGTCCCGTTGCCGAAGGCATATGTCATTGCGTCTACGACGATGCCATCGGTCAATTCGGGAGATCTACTGTCTGGAGGGAACTTTCCTGCAGGCAAGGAAAAGACGCCCCGGGGCGGAAGCCGGTCGCCTGGGGGGGGGGGGCCGCGTCGTCGAGCGAAGCAGCTGGAAGCATGGCTGCGGTTGAGATGCCGCCGCCCCCTGCCCATGCCGAGGGGGCTGGAGAGGCGGCCGTGGAGATGGTCGGGGAGGGCCCGACGGGCAACGAAGGGCCCTCCCTCCTGCCCGCGGGGGCAAGGCGGGGCACCTGCGCCGTGTGCTGGCGCCGTGGGGGGCTCATTGGCTGAGAGAGAAGTTATTGCTGCTAGACAGTCGAATCACTTGGCCGCCCCAGATAGAGGAGAGCCGAAGTTTGAGCAGATCATGGCACGAACCGCGCAGAATCTACAGACGGGCGAATATTTCGAGCGCAGCGTCGCCACTGCCGGCGAGACGCGCGAAGGGCCCAGTCAGCCTCTGCCACTGACGGGCAAGAGCAAAACGACGCAGGTACGCGTGGTTCTCTGTTGCGACCAGCGACGCCGGGCCCCCGACATTGCGGAGACGGATGACCCTGTGCTCGGAGAGGCTCGGCTGAAGAGGACACAGAAAAATTCGACTAAGCCAATTATTCATCCAGATTGGTGGTGGAAGATGGGGGCCCAGCTAGGGCGAGAGCGATTGCCGAGTCTACAGCAGAGGGCAAGGGGTTCGATGGGCTTGAGGATCCAGGCCCGAATGCTGACCCGCTTCAGTAGATCGGTATCAATTTTCAACGACACCCGGTCAAGTGCGTCATGTCGGCCGTGGGCGAGGAGTTCCCATCTTTCGTTGCGTTAGATGGTCGTGTCAATAACGCTGCGGAAGAGGGCGATGGAAAGGTTGTTCGTGATAGTGTGAATGGCCTGGGCGCCGACCTCGGTGCCAACTCTGGAACTTCGACTGCAAGGAACACCTCGGGCTTGACCTGCGCGGCGGCGGCTGGTAGGCGCCGCGTTCCTCGCACGCCTCTGAGGTTACAAGACGCGAGCAATTATCAGCACTGGGAGAAGGAGCCGGGAGTTGGACCGTGCTTTAACCCATCCGCGGACATCTGTGATCGGCGCGACGACCCAGATCCGTTTTCTATTGCTTCCAAGTGGGTCGCAAATTTGTCCAGCGCCGTTTGCTTTGCCAGACCGGCTGCTAAGGCTGAGGCAGCGAACAGCGAGGGGGTTGCCGCCGCCTTGAAGACACGATGGGCTAGGCCACGTGTAATTAACGCGTGGGAGCTGAGCCAAGCACGAAAGATGATGGGAAATGATAGCTTCCGCATTGGTCGGTTCTTTGCCATCCCTGTCAGAAGAAAATGCGCCGAGCTACCAGAGGGGCATAAGGATAGGAAGTAATAGGGGCGCGTTGTTTTGATGGGTTTGACGTCATTGATCAAGACAAGGCCGTAGCATTATTTCAAGTGCTCTCATCCTCTCCTCTTGTCCTACCACGACGCAGGCGAGTAAATCCGCCGATGCTTTTGTTTTCTCCCCGGAGCATGATATCCAAGAGGCTGATGCGCGTCAGGCGTGCACTCAGGCACTGTTGGGAGGAACGCCGACGTGGGTTAGACTACCGAAGGACGCATGGCCTGAGAGTTGGGCGGGCATGCGTGACCTGGTGCGCCCTCTGCGATTGGCGTTTGACGGCCACTGTGACGCTGGGGGATATTGGGACAAGCGCTGCGAAGCACACGTCGTATCTAATGGATTTGAACCGATTCCGTCGTGGCGCAGTTGCTATTACCGCCCAGCGCTGACGCCCTTCATGACTGTGCGTTGACGATCCGCAAGGGCTTCGCCCCCTGCCGCCGGCCCCCTCTCTCGGAGAATGAGCCATGGAAGAGCTAAGTCATGAGGCTTTGGCGCTGTCGTGCAGCAGTGTCGGAAGTTCATGCGAGGCCGATTCGCAATCGGCAAAACCAACTGATCACAAGAGGGGTTACCACACAGGGCGATTGGTAAGACGTGTATGGTTTACGAGCTTGGTTACCACACCTTGGGATTAAAGGGCCGAGGGAGTACTAGCAGTTTGGGTTGCCACGCCTTGCGATTTATGTGCGTGAGGGGTGGCACCGAATTTCAGAAATGTGGCAAATCCCTTGTGTTTTTGGACCCTGACCCCGCGGATCTGCGTGGGGGGTGGCACCGGATTTCAAAAATGTTGCAAATCCCGTATGTTTTTTGACCCTGAACCCGCGGATCTGCGTGAGGGGTGGCACCGAATTTCAGAAATGTGGCAAATCCCATGTGTTTTTGGACCCTGACCCCGCGGATCTGCGTGAGGGGTGGCACCGAATTTCAGAAATGTGGCAAATCCCATGTGTTTTTGGACCCTGACCCCGCGGATCTGCGTGAGGGGTGGCACCGAATTTCAGAAATGTGGCAAATCCCATGTGTTTTTGGACCCTGACCCCGCGGATCTGCGTGAGGGGTGGCACCGGATTTCAGAAATGTGGCAAATCCCTTGTGTTTTTGGACCCTGACCCCGCGGATCTGCGTGAGGGGTGGCACCGAATTTCAAAAATGTTGCAAATCCCGTGTGTTTTTGGACCCTGACCCCGCGGATCTGCGTGAGGGGTGGCACCGAATTTCAGAAATGTAGCAAATCCCTTTGTTTTTGGACCCTGACCCCGCGGATCTGCGTGAGAGGTGGCACCGAATTTAAAAAATGTTGCAAATCCCGTGTGTTTTTGGACCATGACCCCGCGGATCTGCGTGAGGGGTGTCGATTTCGAGCCCCCCCAGCAATTCAGACAGCGCGCCCAGGGGGTGCTAAAAATCCAGTTTGCGCCTCCCCCCCCCCTTGCGCGGTCAATCAATTAGTCACAGTAACCAGCAAGAAGCAGAACTGTAACACTGGAAACTACAAGCTACAACTGGCACAGGAAACTGCGAATCACGGTCCTACAGCCTGGTGGCCCCACAAGGGGGCCGGCGGATTTCAAGTTGGTTGGTTCTGCCGCCAACATTCCGAAAGGGTGCGCCCAAAGGCATCGATGTGGACCCGCCTACAATGGTGGGGCGCCGCTGGGGTTGCGAACATAGACTGTCGGAAAGGTGGATCGACTGGCAGGGCGAGGGCCCTACTGCGCTGGACCCTCTGCCCCCGAAGGTAGAGAAATCGAATGACGCAGCGGCGGCGCGCGCTGGTTTCCATGACCCTACCTTGGCCATGGTCGCAGGGGGGGCCCTGCATACGCTGATAGGTCGCACCCTGCGCCGCCAGGACAGAGCGTTTGGGTGCGATGCGATGCTGATGCAAAACACTTTAGGCCATCGTTGCCGTCTGAGCCTGATTGGAGATCGGTCGTTCGGCGGGCTACCATGGATTACGGTACATGGGAAGAGCTGGAGGACTGATCGAACCCACGAGAAGTCAGCAGGGAAAGGGTCTATGCCGAGCTTCCGGGGGTACGATGGCCCACAGGAGCATTGCGAAGCCGCTGTTCTACGAATCCTCAGGCGTCAACGCGCGCTGTCCGGGGGGGGAGAGCGATCGGCTGCTCGCAGTCATTTTGCTGCGCGGGATTTGATGAGCGGGGGCCCCAGCGGCTTCTTCGCACCCGCTGGACCGGCAGAAAACGACCGACGGCTATGTCAGTGACGCCGAGGATGAGGAGCTCAAGAAGCCCTACGTAACACGGCCGAAAAGAATGAGACAGGTGATGGAGTTCGACATGGATGATTTCTTCGCCCCACGTGTTCAGCTTTGCGCTGGATTGACCAATGCGGATCCTGAGACTTACCCAATGGCTGGTACTCCTTACTGTCTGAGTTGACATGCTTAGAGGACGGGCAGGGTGGTCCCCGTGGAGAGCTGGTTCGCCCTGCCGAGGAGGCGACAGCAAAATGTTTCAGGATCGACGCTGATGTAGGCCCCGAAGACGCGGTACCAGCTGGTAGATGACGGGCCCCCGAGCCCTCGACCACCTGCTCCATCGGGAGTGTTGCAACCGAAAGCAGCAAAGGTATTGACGAAGATCTTCTATGGCGCAAGGATGGCCAGGTACGATCTGCTCCGAGCAACGTGCGCACCAGCGTCTTGCGTTACCAAGTCGACTGAACAGCAATACATAGAACTCTTCCGTTTCATATACTACATCAAGGCGGCTCTACGCTACCGAATGATATCTCGGGTACGAGACGAGCCCGCAGAGATCTGGCTAAGACAACATGCGGACGCCGACTTGGCCAGCGATATCAAGACATATCGGAGCCCGAGCGCCAACGCGCAGAAACTGCGGGGACCAAACGCCCGGGATCTACGGAGCTGCAACTCGAGGAGACAGACCGCGACCTCCCACAGCACGCCCGAGGCAGAGACAGCATCAGCAGATGGGGTAGTGCGTAGAGAGCTACTGCCTGCCCTGTCGCCGCGGGAACGACTGCTGGGAAGGCCCTTATAAAGCTGAGTTTATGGAGGACAACCAAGCAGTCGTGAAAGTCTGCAAGGCCAGAGGGTCGCAAAACCTCATGCGCTTGTCGCGGACACCTCGGATCGACGCAGCAGCCGCGGCGGAACAGCTTGCGAGAGGTATCATTGACTTGGCGCATTGCCCTACACCGGATCAAGCCGCTGAGGCCGGCACTGAGAGGTATGAAAGGCCTCCCTCCTGGGCCGCAAAATCATTTATCTTATTCAAGTGGTCGCGCCGACCTTCTTGGCAGCGTGTAGTTTTGGAAATTATACTTGAGTAACCAGGGCTTTTGCTGTGTGAGCATTTCAGTTATCCGAACTTATGTCATAACATATAACGCCTAAGTAACGTTGCCAAGCCAACATCTGTCAACGCAAGATGGTTAGTAGCAGCGATAAACGGAAGCCAGGAAATTCAACCCCTTTGTTTTCACAACCGTTTTGCTAATTTACTTGCGCCAACCGCGCAACCATGTTACGGAGGTTACGGCAAACCCTTGCTAACCACTTTAGCGGTAGTGCTAATCAGGTTACTAACCTGGTTGGCCACCCTTGGGTTTTCGATTTTCGAATAGCGGTTTTTTTACCTAGCAGCGAAGACTGATGGGTTTCTAATGGTTTCAAAAGACAGCATCATGACTCGCCAGGGGGGTCCGGGCAGGATCCGGGGAGAATCCGCGGATCCGCCAGTGACTATGGGGAACGCACCACTGAGGCTGAGGCTGAGTCCCCCAGCGCCGCCAGTGACTATGGGGAACGCACCACTGAGGCTGAGGCTGAGGCCCCCAGCGCCGCCAGTGACTATGGGGAACGCACCACTGAGGCTGAGGCTGAGGCCCCCAGCGCCGCCAGTGACTATGGGGAATCCACCACTGAGGGTGATGCTGAGGCCCCCTGCGCCGCCAGCGACTATGGGGAATCCACCGCTGAGGCTGAGGCTGAGGCTGAGGCTGAGGCAGGCTGAGGCTGAGGCTGAGGCAGGCTCAAGCTGAGGCTGACGCTGAGGTTGAGGCTGAGGCTGACGCTGAGGCTGATGCAGGCTGAGGCTGATGCAGGCTGAGGCTGAGGCCGAGGCTGACGCAGGCTGAGGCTAAGGCTGAGGCAGGCTGAGGTTCAGGCTGAGGTTGAGGCTGAGGCTGAGGCTGAGGCTGAGGCAGGCTGAGGCAGACGCTGAGGCAGGCTGATGCTGAGGCAGGCTGAGGCAGGCTGAGGCTGAGGCTGAGGCTGATGCAGGCTAAGGCTGAGGCCGAGGCTGAAGGCAGACTACGGCTGCACACGCTGAGGCAGGCTGATGCTGAAGCAGGCTGAGATTCCCGGGTTATAAGTTCACAGCGAAGACTGATAGGTGTCTAGTAGGGTCAAAAGAAAGCATCATGACGCCCCAGGGGGGTCTGGGCGCGATCCGGGGGAGGGTGCTGGGCAGTTTTTGTATCAAACAGTTACACACTTCGTGGTCTTCGAGGTCCCAGAACTCCATTCCCGGGCCACATTCTGAATGCTTGGAGCCAACTGTCGGCCACTTCGTGGTCTTCGAGTTCCCAGAACTCCATTCCCGGGCCACACTTTGAATGCCCGGAGCCAATTGTAAGCCACTTCGTGTTCCTCGAGCTCCCAGAATTCATTCCCAGGTCACATTTTGAATGCCCGGAGCCAATTGTAGGCCACTTCGTGCTCCTCGAGTTCCCAGAACTCCATTCCCGGGCTACATTTTGAATGCCCGGAGCCAATTGTAGGCCACTTCGTGTTCTTCGAGTTCCCAGAACTCCATTCCCGGGCCACATTTTGAATGCTGAGGCAGGCTAATGTTGAGGCTGAGGCAGGCTGAGGTTGAGACAGGCTGAGGCTAAGGCCGAGGCTGAAGGCAGACTGAGGCTGAGGCTGAAGCAGGCTGAGGCTGAGGCTGAGGCAGGCTGAGGCTGAGTGTGACAGGGGTCCAGAATGTCACGAATAGGTTCAGCTAGTGGATTTGGTCTTACGTAACCAATATAGCTCAAGGGATAAACATATGTTTCTCCTCCGACTGCCACAGTTGGTAGCGGAGCGCGGCCCCGGCGGGCGGCCAGAGGCGCGAGGGAGAGCGGGCCCGAGGCGGTCAGCTGCTCCAGCGCTCGCGCGCCTCCCGCCCCGGCCGCGCTCGCACCGACGGGCAGCGCGGTCCACGGCAGGTGCGATGCCCGACGATGGGAAGGATGAGTGCGTGCACACAGCCGGCGGCGAACGACGGGCAGCTCAGGGCGGCGCGGCCTCGAGCAGATCGCAGGGCGGTGCAGCTGGCGGTATCTCGGCGAGCGAGCTTCGGGAGATGATCCGGGAGCAAGTGGCCCCA
Source organism: Prorocentrum cordatum (assembly GCA_963575745.1). Classification (NCBI taxonomy): domain Eukaryota; class Dinophyceae; order Prorocentrales; family Prorocentraceae; genus Prorocentrum; species Prorocentrum cordatum. Next base: position 335,335 of record CAUYUJ010016638.1, read on the forward strand.
CTTGCGCAGAGCATAGTCTCCGAGACTATCGGATCAAGGGCTCGGGCGCCGGGAAGCAGCGCAGACATCATGGCAGACACGACGACTGACCCGCGGCAATCGACCCATCAGGGTCCTTGGGAGAGCGAAAGTGGCGACAAGCGCGCCACGGAGGACGAGGCAGACGGAGGAGACCAGGGACGCCAGGGCTGGGGCAAGGATGACAGCTGGGGCAGCTCCGGCGGGCACGGCGGCGACTGGCGGGCTAGTCGCAGCGAGGCCGGCTGGGGCGACTCGGGCGCCTGGGACTTTGGCGGCCGCGGAGGCAGCAGCTGGAGCGGCTCCTGGCGCGAGGGCGGCTGGGGTCGAGGAGACGTCAGCGACCCCCCCAGCTGGCCAGGCTGGGCTCAGCTTCGACAGTGGAAGAGATCCATCCAGCGATGGAACAACAACACCGACGTGCCTGCGTGGCGTCGGGCCGAGAAGTTTCTGAAGCTATTCGATTACAGCTTCCAGTCACGATTCGGGGACATCAGTGCATCCGAGCTGACGGCGAGCTCGTGGCTCGACACCCTTCTTGCCCGCATTGACATGATGGTTGGCGCCAGGGAGGGAGACGACCTCAGGAGAGCTGGCAGGAAGGCATTCTTCGAGGCTGCGCGAGAGCCTAAGGGGAGCCCCACGCAGCATGTGAGCCGCCGTGAGGCGCAACTGCAGGAGGCCGAAGGCCATGACCTGTGGATGAACTCCAAGCTGAAGGGCCTCCTCCTGGAGGAAGTCGCGGGGCTGGCCTCGCAGGGCACTCAGAACCTCAGGACGCTCGCGCAGGGTCGCCTCGACTTCGCGAACGTGACCTGGGCCCTCAGGCAGATGGGCGCGGGGGGCTCCGAGCGCCTCCTGCCCGGGCGCCAGGGCCAGGGCGCCATGCTAGCATCATCGGCTACTGGGGACTCCAGTCCAGTTCTAGATGCCTCTGCTGGCCCTTTTCAGCCCTCCTCTCGTCCTCCTCACTCCTCTGGTCGGTCGGAGGTCGGTCACGAGGGTCCTGGGGGAGACAACGACGAGAACTACTACGACGACGAAGAGGAGGACCTAGAGGACAGCGACTCTGGAGACGACGAGCTGGCCCTGCTCGCGGAGCTGGAGGACCTCGACCTGCACGAGGATCAGGTGGGCGATGGCTGGAGCTTCTCGCGAGTCGGCCCCGACCCGCAGGTCGAACCTGGAAGCAGAACAAGGAGCTGAAGCGCGCCACCCGCAAAGATCGATAATATCATGGTGTCAAGCCGAAGACAGGAGCCCAGTCCTCGGGGCCGCCTCCGGCCAGAGCGATGCGGGCTCGAGACTCAGGCGGTAGACGAGACAGAACCCGTGGTCCGGAGGGCCGCAATTTCAAGAAGAAGGTGACGAGGGAACAGCTGATCAATATCACGAAGTGCAAGCGCTGTCACCAGAAGGGGCACTGGGGCAAGGAGCGTCCCAAGTACGGAGATCATCTGGGCGGCGGAGGCCGACCTGGCAGTGGGGGCAGTGGCAGTAGCAGACCGAATCAGGATCGCCAGAAGCTCTCCGCCTACCTGTTCGACGGGTTCGTGAGTCAGGGCCCTGGCCATCAGGACGTGCACGCTCTGGGGCCTCCGCCGTGTCTGCCCTCCTGGCAGGGGGCCGAGATCCAGTGCGGCTTGGTGTTCGCCAACGCGTCCTCCGTCCAGGGGCTGGTCGATCCCGGCGCGGGAAGCGACCTGGCGGGAGTGCAGGCCCTCAACCGCGAGGCCGAGAGTCTCGCCAGGATCGGGATGCAGTACGTGGAGATCCCGCTACCAGCCAAGCCTCCTAAGGCAGCCCATGGAGTTGGAGGCGTGGCGAAGGTGATCAATGCTATCCTCTTTCCTCTCTGTCTAGGCGGCGTGCTTGGCATCATTGTGACGACAGTCTTGGCAGAGAATGTGCCGCACATCCTGAGCGTGAATCGTCTGGATTACTTAGGCTGCGTCATAGATCTTCCCAGGAGTGATACGTTTTGCCACACGCTAGACGAGGTCGTGAAGTTGACCTGGCTCGGGTCTGGACACCGCCTGGTGGAGATTATCCAGCCTCTCAAGGAAGAGGCTAAGGTCCCCGCAGCAGCCCTGAAGAAGTACCCGTTCTTGAGGCCAGGCTCGTTCCTAATTGGCAACCAGGGCCCGCCAGTCATGTCTGACGATGTGGTTGTGTCTCAGTATGTGATCCTCCCTCTCCTCATCATCATCGTCATCTACCTCGTCCGGGGCCTAGCATTACTTCGGAGTTTTGGTGGCCACTCGTCGGAACGTCGGGGGTCCACCAGGGGTTCAGGGCCACGGAGAACTCAAGGAGCCTGATCGAGGTCAACATGTCACGGCCTCCGCCAGCAGTTCCAGGATCGGTTCGGGCCTTAGGATCCTTCGACGAAGCTAAGGTGCAACGGCCCAGGAGTACCAGGTCTACGGCACAGGACCGAGTGCGTTGGGTCCTCGGAGGCCTCATCCTCATCACCATCATCATCGTGGACTCTTTAGGACTTTAGGCTCGAGCGTTCAGTCTCCCATTCGATTCATTTCCTCACGATCCCAGATCGATCCGAGACAGCAGAGTCAGCATGAGGAGGATCTTTGCGTTGATCACATTTCTCGCTACGTGTACTGCGGCAGTGGCCGGGAAGAAGAAGAAGAAGAAGGAGCCCGGCGCCAAGAAGGCCACAGAGGACTTCCTGAGTCGCCGAGAGAACTCCGACTCCGAGTCAGTCAGCTCAGCAGATCCAGCAGCGTCGCAGACGCAGACGAGCCCTGGGAACCCGACGGCGGCGGCGGGCCCCGACCAGCTGATGGGCACCGAGCTGCCGCGCGAGCTCGAGAATGGCGGTGGGAACGACGGTGGCCCTTCGCTGGCTCATTCAGCACCGCAGTCGTCGACGGCAGCACCCTCGGGAGAGGCTGGGCAGCCTCTCTGGATTCTCCACGAAGCTCCAGTTCAACAGATGCCACCTTCGGCGGGAGGGTCGACGGCTACGGCCAGTGGGTGGCCGAGGCAGCCTCTCCTACCGCGCGAGCATCCACCTGGCGGGCTCGGACCTGGACCCCACCACCAGGCACGGGGTCCTCCGAGAGCGCCGATGACCGGCGTCACTCCGAGAGAGACCTTGCCAGCGGGAAAGGCCAACCCAGAGAGGTCTCCAGCAGTGGGTGGACCGCAGACTGGATACCACCCAGCGGACCAGGGCTACGCGGGTGGCCCATGCAGCCGAGGAGACATGGCAGCAGCAGCAGTGCCGAAGAAGCCTCCTCCCAAGCTTCCTCCCAAGTCGGTCCCCGCATGCGATCATCCCCACCACGCCATCAAGTATTATGGAAATCAACGCGGGTCGGGAGCCCGGTGCTCCTTATGTGGGCAGTGGCTGGTTTGGGTGCCACGCGGGGCTGCCGGGTCACAGGCGCCTCCGGAGACATCGGCGGCCCAGGCCGCTCGAGACGCTGCAGCTTCAGCTGCCCAGGCAGTGGGCATTCTACAGACCAATCCGGAGTTTCGCCGGGGGTCGGCAGCACTCACGACAGTCAACTCTCTCAATACTCTCCTGCAGAGCCTGCAGTGGCAGCTGAACGCGGTGCCCGAGGGCGTCCAGGCGCTGGGTCAGGTCCGAACGGTGCTGGACCGCATGACCCAGGTGGTGATGGCCGCTCAGGAGACGCCCACCCAGATCGAGGAGGGGTTGCAGCAGATCTTCCAGCAGCTCCTGACCATCAAGGGCGTCCTCGGCTCTCTAGAGGATTTCGGCGAGGTGGTGGATCAGCTCCAGCAGACGGTCAACGGCATGTCCACGCAGGTCAACAGCATCGAGACGGCGGTGCAGCAGATGGGGCACATGATGCTTCAGATCGGGAACGCCGTGGGCGGTCTCTATAACATGGCGGCGCAGCCTCAGCAGCTACCATTCCACGTGACGGAGCATCAGCAGCCATGAGACCCGTGGCTCGGAAGCTCCGGCTCTGCGGCCGGCGGAGGAGTGGAGCAGTACCAGCAGGGGCACGCCTCGTCAGGCAGCCAAGGAGGAGCTACGATGCCGCAGACGACGACTACGGCTCCGACGACCACGGGAGTCATCGGGCTCACGACGATTCCCGAGGAGGCGGTCAGCCCTGCTCCGCCGAATCCGCTCGAGTGGGAAATGTTTCCCGAGCAGGAGCCTTTATGAGGACACGGGCGGACAGCCTTCAGGAACCCCGCGGACCGCAGAAGGTCGGCACAGGGCCGCCGCTGCGTCTCTCTCCATGTTTTATGCAGTGCAACTGTCCAGTCTCTGGTCCAGCGAGAGCGCCAGAGAATAGGAAAACTGCTACTGCCGCTGCCTCCAGAGCTCACCCCTGCCTCTCCCCCGACCACCGCCTGTCTCCTCTCTCCTCCAGGCCCGGGTTTCTGGACAGGGTCGGGCCCGAGTGGCTTGACGGCGATAGCTACAACGACGATCGAGAGGTGGCCTGTGGGGCCGCTGTTCGCAAGGCTCTCGGCGAGTGCGCGGCTGCTTTCGGTTTTCGGGACGGGGCCGGGGTCGAGGGAAACGGCACCTCGCAACCGCTAGAGCCTGACGAGAGTCTCCTGCCGAGTCGGAGAGCCAGAGTGGCGTTCACCGAGGTGTTCTCCCCTCCCAGGATATCCCCAGAGGTGAGTCGGGCCGGAGCGCCTCTTGGGAGACAGCCGAGTTGGGACCTTCGCTTGGGCTGGGACGCTGCCAACAAGCAGCGCGTTAAGGAGTTGTGGGAGACCCTCAGTCGCGAGAAACCCGAGATGGTTTGGCTCTGTTCGGAGTGCCGTGCGTTCTCAGCGATCAATCGGATAAACAAAGATCGAATGGGCGCGCTCGATTGGCAGCGAATCGTAGCAGCCGGGATCAGGGACCTCATCCTGTGCATGGAAGTCGCGCGCATCCAAGTCAGCCAAGGTAGGTACTTCGGTTTCGAGCACCCGCTCTACGCCTCCTCATGGGGGACGTTCGTTGTCAAGCCTCTCTCCCAGGGGCGAGGCGAGTTCGAGTCGACATGTGCCAGTTTGGGCCCCAAGTAAATGATAAGGGACTTAACAAGAAACCCACCGGGACTCTCACTAATCACCCCCTTCTGGCTCGCCGCCTGGATGGCCACTTGTGCACGGGGGGGCGCGAGCGCTCTGTGCTGGAAGGGGGTTCGGTCACTACTAAGGCGGCCCAGTATCCCAAGAAGTTCGCTCAGCTCGTGGCCCGCGCGGTGGCAGATCAGTGGTCCGGAGCGGGCGCCAAGGGCAAGTTCACCTGGGCTGAACTGAACGAGAGTCACTTTCCTGAAGACGACGAGGCCAGACTCGGGGAGACCGATGAGGAAGTTTCGGGCGAGAGCGGAGACGAGCCTGAGACTCGGCCCGCGGCCCCGCACGGGAAGGGCCCGGCCGAGGACGAAGAACCCAGCGAGGATGAGAAGCGTCTCCTCTTCAAGCTCCATGTCAACATGGGTCATCCCGACACTCGCAAGTTTGCCCGAGTCCTGCGGGCTGGGGGCGCTAAGCGTAGGTTGGTCCGTTGGGTCCAGGCTAAGTTCCACTGCTCTGAGTGTGCCGAACGAGCCAGGTCGGGAGTGCACCGTCGAGTGGCCATTCCCAGGGCGTTTCGCTTTAACCACATTGTGGGTGTTGACTTGTTCTTTCTCGAGTTTCAGGGGGTGACCCGCGCTTACTTCAACCTCGTGAATCAAGGATCCAACTTCCAGGTGGTTGTCAGGCCAGAGACCGCTACGGCCTCTGCTGTCTGGTCAGCGTTTCTCAAGGCGTGGATTCGGCCTCTCGGGGCCCCCCACTTTCTGATTTCGGACGGCGGATCGGAGTTTGGAGCGAGGTTTGCCCGGGGGGGTGAGCAGTGGGGAATCTGTCATCACGTGTGCGACGCCGACTACCCCTGGCAAGACGGCCGTGTAGAGAGACACGGCGGGTGGGTCAAGGATCGCGCGCGGGCCGAGCTGGAAGCTGGGTCTTTCGCGCCGGAAGGGATCGAAGAGCTCGATGACCTCATCTTTGAGCTGGTGGCTCACAAGAACAGGTTCTGGCACCGTGGGTTTTTTTTCCCCTCTCCAGCTTGTTTTCGGAGAAACCCCCGACTTCCCCCCGACGTGCTGTCTGGCGATCGTATAGGCCTGCCGGGATGGCAGGACATGGTGCGCCCAGCCTCAGAACAGGACGAGGCCGGCGCCGAGTTCGCTCGAGCTCAGCAGGTTCGAGCTACGGCTCGGCGACTTGCTATGGAGGTTACCGCCCGAGAGAAACTCAGCCGTGCCTCGCGATCCAAGAAGCCTTCGGTCCAGAGATACACGCCTGGCCAGTGGGTCTTTGTGGGGCGTCACTTTTCCAGGAACGTCTTCCCGGCCGACGCCTTGGGGCGCCGTCGAGATGGTTGGACCGGTCCAGGAGTGGTGGTTCTGAGTGAGGGGGGCACGGTGTGGGTGGCTGTTCGAGCGAGGCTGTGGAAGTGCAGCCAAGAGCAGCTGCGCCTTGCAAGCCCAGAAGAGGAGCATGGTCTGCAGCTCGCCCAAGACCCTCAGTGGCAGGAGCTTCTCTGGGCTTCCAGGACTAAGAGGGCTTCGGCGGTGGATGTCCAGCGTGAGGGGCCTCCCCCGGACGAGTCTTGGGACGAGCCAGTGGCCATGGACCCGGACCCTGGACCTCGTCTCCCAGGGCCTGGGCGTGAACCTGCCGAGCCGGAACGCCCAGAGGCTCGATCCTCGCCCCGTCGGTGATCGGCCCACTGGGCCAGCCTAGGCCCGACACCTCTCGAGCTGGATCGGTCGTGGCCCAGCCAGCGTCGCGACTTCCGTCTATTCCCGAGTCTGAGGTTTCCGAGCCACCGGGTGCGAGGACCCCTCCGACCGCTTCCCCGTCTGCCGAACCAGAAGACAGGGATTCGAGAGGGAGGGCCCCCCTTTCCGTCTCTCCCCCTTCTCCCGCCTCCGAGGTTCTCGAGCCCAGCACCGAGGAAGTGCCGCCAGCACCTCCTCCCGAACCTCCGACGCCGGATCCGAGGCGACGGCGGCTCAGGCTGAAGCAGCCGGACGACGTCCCGCTGCGCATCGCTAGAGCTCGGGAAGCCAGCAGCCCACCCGAGGTCAAGCGCCCGAGGCTGGAAGAGCCGGGCTCTGTCTCCGCTGGGGAGACGCCTGCGCCTCCACCTTCCGTTCCCTCTCCTCCTCCGGGCCTTCCTGCCCCTCCCTCTCCTTTCTCCCCCCCCAACCCTTCCTCCGGTGGTGGTGGTGAGCCCAGTCCAGGAACCCGCGGGGAGGTTGCGACCGGCCAGGAGCCCCGACGCTCAGTGCAGGAACGCGTCGCCGAGATAGAGAGAAGACCCAGGTCCAGGTCTCCTCTCAGGCGCGAGGGCCCGGGCGAGGCTCAGGTGAGATCGGAAGGGATTGTTGCGCGCCCGGCGGAAACCGAGCAGCAGGGCTGGACGAGAGAGAGGTCGGGCGAAGGCGGCGCTGACGCTCTTGGAGGCCGGCGGGAGCAAAGCCCGCCCGGCTTCTCGCCGACGGTCGAGGACGGGGGTTCGGGGCAAGCGGGCCTCAAGGTTGAAGATACCTTTGCCGCCAGCAGGAGTGGAGAGATACATCTCAAGAAGCTGACCCCTGCGGAGAGGGCCAAGTTTGCGGCCGCTGATCAAAAGGAATGGCAGGCCATGACGCAGACCGGAGCGGTTCGGGCCATTCCCCCCGCTCAGGCCAGGATCATCAGAGAGCAGCTTCCCGAGAGAATTATCTCTAGTAGGATGGTCCGTCGATGGAAGCCAGTTGAGGGTGCCTTCGCCGAGCCCGTGGCGAAGTCACGATGGTGTGTCCACGGCCACCGAGACCCCGATTCAGGATCCTTAGCGGTGCACGCTGTACGCCCCTACCCCACAGACGGCATCCATCATGATGTTTCTCCAGGTGGTCGCCAACCAGGGTTTCCAGGGAGATTTCGCCGACGTGAAGAACGCGTTCTGTCAGTCCGACCCCATGAAGCGTTCCACTGGTCAGATATACGTCGAACCGTGCGAGGGTCTTGTTTTGGAGCCAGGAGCCCTAATTCATCTCCTGGTCAATGTCTACGGCCTAGACGACGCCCCGGTGGCGTGGAGGAAGATTGCGGTCCGTTTTTTGGGGCAACATGGTTTTGTCAGGAGCCTGCTGGAGCCCTGCTGGTGGCTCCGCTATGGGTCCCGGGGCCAGATATTGAACATGATGCTTCTCGAGGTCGATGACTTCATGATCGGCAGTGCAGACACCAGCTCCAGGGACTGGCTCCGTAAGTTGCTCGAGTCTAGGTTCAAGTTCGGCAAATACAGAGACTGCCACAGTGGACCAGTCGATTTCGCAGGCAGAAGAATTACCTTCCTGGATCAGAAGATAACCGTGAATCAAGAGAAGTACATTCTCGAGGAGATCCGACCGCTCTCTGTGGCTAAGGGAAGGATGTCAGATAAGGATGCCGCGCTGTTGCCAGACGAGTTCAAGGCCTTGAGGTCTCTTGTGTACAAGTTCAACTGTGTCGGTCGTGAGTCGAGACCCGAGGCGGCGGGAGTAGCCAGCATTTTCGCCAGCAGACTCAAGAGTGCCACGATCTATGACGTCGCCTGCGCCAACAAGTTAGTGCGACACCTCAGGTGCACGGGATCTCGAGGGTTGACGATCTGGCGATTGGGCCCCGAGAGGATGGCATTCATATCATTCTCAGACGCAGGCGGAGTAGGAGCAGATATAAAGATGAATGATGATCGCGGCCTGCTTGCAGATCCGACCCAGGGCGCCTGGGTGATTCTGGCCGCAGATAAGTCCGCGTGGTCCAACAGCTCCGTCCGAGCTTCTATTCTCGGGTGGAGGAGTAGCAAGCTGCGGAGGAAAGTGCCGTCAACACTGGCAGGGGGGACTCAGGCCTTATCGGCTGCAGTGGCCGAGGTCGAGTTTCTCCAGGTCCTCTACCGAGACGTAGTGTTCCAGGATGTGGATGTGCCCGAGTGCAGGCGCGAGGTTGGCCCATTCACAACAGTCCTTAGGAGGGGCTGCCGGTTGGGCTCCCGGGAGAACCAGGTGCATGTCGTAGATGCGAAGTCGATGTATGACACCATGCAGAAGGAGGGGAACGCGAGTGCCAAGGACCGTCGGACGGCGCTGGACCTCGCGACCATCTGTGAAGCATTCGAACGGGCGAGCGGAAGCGTGCGACGTATTCCTCATGGTCGAATGCCAGTCGATCCGATGACAAAAGACGACATCACGAAATGCAGCGCCGCCTTGTTCGATTTGATGACCCATGGCCGTCTCATTCTAGTAGACGAGGTGGCCGAGCTGGAACGTCGAAAGGCTTCCCCAGAGCTGAATGGTCGATCCCAGCATGCTTCCAGGAAGGAGCTGGCTCGAAGCCCGACTTAGCTGTCCTGGGGCGAGTACCTGGGCCACGACCTCGGGGTTTTCATGGTAAGTGGTGGTGGTGTCTCCTCTTTTTCCTCCTCCCCTATCTACCCGGCCGGGCGGCCAGGTCTGCTCTCTGCCTGCTCTTCGTTTCAGTAGTGCAACCTTGAGGGAAAGGAGAGCTCACATAAGGGTTTCAGTGACGCGCCTCTTTGGACTGATGCTAATTTAATTTTTGAATTATGCAGAGGATACGGCTTATCCCACAGGGGGAGCTGAACCTAGGAGAAAGTTGGACCAGTGTGACACGGGCCCAGAATTTCACGAATAGGTTCAGCTAGTGGATTTGGTCTTACGTAACCAATATGGCTCAAGGGATAAACATCTGTTTCTCCTCCGACTGCCACATGAGGCTGAGGCAGGCTGATGTTGAGGCAGGCTGAGGCTGAGGCTGAGGCTGACGCAGGCTGAGGCTGAGGCACGCTGAGGATGCGGAGAGGCTGAAGGCAGACTGAGCCTGAGGCCGAAACAGGCTAACAGGCTGAGGCTGAGGCTGATGCAGGCTGAGGCTGAGGCAGGCTGAGGCTGCGGCTGAGGCAGGCTGATGCTGAGGCAGGCTGAGGCTGAGGCTGAGGCTGAGGCTGAAGCAGGCCGAGGCTGAGGCTGAGGCAGGCTGAGGCTGAGGCTGAGGCAGGCTGATGCTGAGGCAGGCTGAGGCTGAGGCTGAGGCTGATGCAGCCTGAGGCTGAGGCAGCCTGAGGCTGAGGCCGAGGCTGAAGGCAGACTGAGGCTGAGGCTGAAGCAGGCTGAGGCTGAGGCTGAGGCAGGCTGAGGCTGAGGCTGAGGCAGGCTGATGCTGAGGCAGGCTGAGGCTGAGGCTGAGGCTGATGCAGGCTGAGGCTGAGGCAGGCTGAGGCTGAGGCCGAGGCTGAAGGCAGACTGAGGCTGAGGCTGAAGCAGGCTGAGGCTGAGGCTGAGGAGGCAGGCTGAGGCTGAGGCTGAGGCAGGCTGATGCTGAGGCAGGCTGAGGCTGAGGCTGAGGCTGATGCAGGCTGAGGCTGAGGCAGGCTGAGGCTGAGGCCGAGGCTGAAGGCAGACCGAGGCTGAGGCTGAAGCAGGCTGAGGCTGAGGCTGAGGCAGGCTGAGGCTGAGGCTGAGGCAGGCTGATGCTGAGGCAGGCTGAGGCTGAGGCTGAGGCTGATGCAGGCTGAGGCTGAGGCAGGCTGAGGCTGAGGCCGAGGCTGAAGGCAGACTGAGGCTGAGGCTGAAGCAGGCTGAGGCTGAGGCTGAGGCAGGCTGAGGCTGAGGCTGATGCAGGCTGAGGCTGAGGCAGGCTGAGGCTGAGGCCGAGGCCAGCAGACTGAGGCTGAGGGCAGGCTGAGGCTGAGGCTGAGGCAGGCTGAGGCTGAGGCAGGCTGAGGCTGAGGCTGAGGCAGGCTGAGGCTGAGGCTGCAGGCTGAGGCTGAGGCAGGCTGAGGCTGAGGCTGAGGCTGATGCAGGCTGAGGCTGAGGCAGGCTGAGGCTGAGGCCGAGGCGAAGGCAGACTGAGGCTGAGGCTGAAGCAGGCTGAGGCTGAGGCAGAGGCAGGCTGAGGCTGAGGCTGAGGCAGGCTGATGCTGAGGCAGGCTGAGGCTGAGGCTGAGGCTGAGGCTGATGCAGCCTGAGGCTGAGGCAGGCTGAGGCTGAGGCCGAGGCTGAAGGCAAACTGATGTTGAGGCTGAAGCAGGCTGAGGCTGAGGCTGAGGCAGGCTGAGGCTGAGACAGGCTGAGGCTGAGGCTGAGGCAGGCTGACGCTGAGGCTGTGACTGCGACTGCCGTGGCCACTGCGACTGCCATCGCGAATGCGACTACGACTGCGAGAACAGCAGATTTCGACAACAGGATTCTCATCTGAATCTTAAGGGGAATGCTTCCATATATGCTCCTGCACATCGCTGTTAGGTTGTTTTGCCGGGATAATCTTGTTGGAAGCGCAGATTTTCAGAGAGGATATCCGGAGCCACAAACGCGATTCGCAGATTGGACGCTGATTTGGGCGCAGCTCGAACGACCCCGACTCGTCTGAGATATCACCGCCCTCCTCCTCATCGGACTCCGTCTCCGACTCCGAACCGCCGCCCCCGTATAGTTCGGCCATTTGGGTTCAAGACGTCTGGCTTGGATTGGATTTCGAACCGCAGATTTGCAATGGCAGCATGGGCACTGGCGGCGCCGCAATGACCCCCCAGAGGGTGGGCCCCATGATTGAAGACATGATCAGTTCCAAGGGCAGTTTGGTAGCACAGACACAGCTGAAAACAAAAGGCTTGCAAGTCCGCGCGGTTTTCGAGGCTAATAAGCCGGCGAGCAAGGAATGGATGAAGTCCGAACACGTCGGTTCCCACAGCGAGAGCCGCTTTGGCGCTGGATGCGACCCCTATGGTATGAACGAGTTGGCTGCTACACCCCTTCGCCAGGGCTTCGTGCGTTCAAATATAGATGTCCCTGTGCGTTTCGAGATTGCGCCTCAACAACTTGAGTTGCCAGAAACTCGTTCTGGATTCCAACGGCCACATCGCTCCTGAGTGCCGCGATCTTCGGCTGCGCCAGCCACGTCGGGGACCCATGGACTGTGGGCGGCAAGTGGAGTCGCGAGAGGCTCTGGGTGGGAAGGGGGCACACGCGTTCGGCGTCGTCTCAGGTCGCTCACGCCCGACCCCCGTCCATAGAAGGAGGACTGGGTGTGAGTGGCCCTGGAGGCATAGTCAAACGAATGTCCTTTTCTTCACCCCATGCGGGGTGATTGGCGCCTGCCCCCCCACGCGCCGCCCGTTGGACGAGGGCTTCCAGTGGCTCATAATCAGGCGCGAAGTGGCGCAGGCCATTCCGTCATTGGCTTCTTTCCAGGTCGGGCGTGGCAATGGCGGTCGCGACGCCGAGCGAATGGCCGCGACGTTGCAGGTGTTCATGGAAATCCACTCCAAGGGCCTGGCGAGGTCAATGGCGAGTGAGGGGCACCATAGGCGTCGTTTGCAGCGTCCGTCGAGCACCGCAAAGGGTGGCTCTCAGGCCAACGCGAGGCCATGGCTGCATTCGCTGCGAAGTTGAGCGGTGGGGGCGATGCGCCGTTCTTGGAGAATTTTGACACGCGGTCAAAAACTATGTCATACGGGGTGAATGTGAGCGGCGCGACTTTTAAGATGCTAGGATCGGTTGACCTCGCAGCGCTTCCTGAGTTTATGTCGCACGTGCCCGAGGCGGCCCTCGCAAGCCCAGATACGTTTGCGAAACATGTTTAATCGACATCGATGACAAGCTCAGACATACAGACCGCTATCACTACGAAGCGGCATCAGTGCGCGCGCATGGCGCACACTATCAAGGTCCATCGCAATTTCCTCGTTGACGTGACTGCGCCGTCCAGGCCGAGGAAGTTGACTGGTGCTGAATGTCTTAGAGTTCTTGGGGAATGTGATATTGAATGTGATATGCCCATTCTGAACAAGAAGGCCACGGGCCGCAAGTCTTGCGCATCTCTCGATTGATGCGGTGCATGATTTCACGGTGCTTCCGAAGGGGCTCTGCCCCTGGGTCGGTGGCGCAGCTTGCCGGCCCGAAGGCAGCGTCGCCCAATGCGGCGCCGACGGTGCTGACATCCGACGCGCCTGGCAACGTGGCGGAGGCTTCTGCGAAGGCCGCGGGTTTCGACGCGGGGGCGCAGGCGGTGCTCGAGGCCAATGCGCCGACCTCCAAGCTGACGCTGAACAGCACCCAGGACGGCACTGCGAGCCTCAAGCCATCCTCCGACGGCGACGCCCAGCCCATGCAGAAGAGGCCCAAGCTGTTCGCCATGGCCGACCCCACCGGCGCGATCAAGGCGCCCGTTGGCGTGCTCTTGGACCAGCGCAAGGCGGCGAATCACCCCTCCCTCTCCTTCTCCTCCTCCTCCTCCCCCGCCTCCCCATCCCCCTCCTCCTCTTCTTCCCCCCCCCTCTCCTCCTTCTCATCCTCCCCCCCCTTCATCCCGCCTCCTCTTCCTCGTTCTCCTCCTCCTCCTCCCCCCCGCCCTCCTTCCCGCTCCTCCTCGCCCGTCCTCGTCGCCCTCGCAATTGCAATCATACATGTCGTTGCTTGTTGGTGGTGTTCCAGGGCCTCCTCCCCTTCGCCCTCATCCACCTTCCCCCCCTCGCCTTCCCCCCCTCCTCCCCCTCCTCCTCTCCCCGCGTTTCCCCCCATTGTCGTTCTCCTCCCCCCCCTCCCCCCCCTCTCGCCCTCGTCGTCGCCGCCGCGCCCCCCACCCCCCGCGCGCAAACACACGCGCGCACGCGCAGACCGCACACGCGCACACACACACACGCACACACACACAGACACAGACACAGACACAACACCACAGACACATACACGCATACAAACACACATACACATACACATACACATCAGACACATACCATAACAACAGAGCACACATAGACACAGACACATACACAGACACGACACAGACAGACACAGACCACAGACACACTCACACCACCACACACACACGCACCCACGCACGCACGCACTCACGCACACACTCACGCACGCACGCACGCACGCACGCACGCACGCACGCACGCACGCACGCACGCGCGCGCGCGCGCACGCGCACGCACGCACGCCGCACGCACGCACGGCACGCACGCACGCACGCACGCACTCACGCACGCACGCGCACACCACTACACCACACCACCACCACCACCACCACCACCCCCGCCACCCCGCGCCGCACCCCGCCCACCCCGCCCCCCCTCTTCGTCGCCTCCTCGACCCCGTTCCCCCCCCCCTCATCCTCCTCGCCCCCATCTCCCCTCCCCCTTCGCTTCCCCCCCCGCCCCCCCCCCCCCTCCCCTTCCATCCCGCCCATCGCCGATTCTGCCCCCCCCCCCCCCCCCCCGTCGCCCGCCGAAGCGCTGCCGCGGGCCAACGTCCACGGGCGCAGCGCGCCCCCGAGCGAGGGCGCGCTGGGCCGCCCCGCCAGGCGGGGGGGCGAGGAGGGGGGAGGAGGGCGGGGGGAGTGCGCGGGAGAAGAGGGAGGAATAACGCGAGGAGGAACGCGAGCAGGAGCAGGCGACGCGCCGGGGGGGGAGAAGGAGAAAGGATAGCATGGGAGGACGCGCGGCACAGGAAGGGGGGGGGGGGCAGAAGAGAAGACGCCAGGGGATGAGGGGGGGGAGAAGCAGGAAGGGCGCCAGCAAGATTCGGAACGCGATTAGCCGCTGAGGCTAACTTTCTGCTGGGAAGCGCGAGCAGCGAGGGGGGGCGACGGGGCAGAAGGGCGGGGGGGGGGGCGCGGAGGGGGCGGGGCAGAGGGGGGGGCGCCAAGGACCACCTCGATTTCACGGCTGAGCTTTCGCGGCCCCCGACCCGCAATGCTCCAGATCGCGTCGAAAAGCGTGAGCTTGCGCGTCAAGTGCGTCGCGTCTCCCAAGTTTTCTGTCGGCGAGATGTCCGCCAGCCGCGCTTGCGACAGTGGCCAGCTCATGCTGGTGCCTCTCGCCGCAGTTGCGGTGATAGCCCTGACAGGAAAAGCGCCCGATGCTGGGCTGCGCGCGGACACTGCTGGCGCCCCCGCGAATCGGAAGGCCTACTTGGGCCCGAGAGCCAGTCGACGCTCGTTCCTTTTTGGGCGGCGTCCGAGGCAGATGCTCGGAGGACGCGACCCGCCCCCATGGCGCCGAGAGGGTGGGCGCGAAAGCTGAAGCCGCTGCTGCGCATGATGGCAAGGCCACCGCGGCCGTTGCCGGCGCCGTCGGTCCTCCTGTTTTGTTTAATGGCGCACCAATCGCGCAGGGCGCCGGGCTTTTGCGCCGTTCTTTCGGCGGCGCCGCTGGCGCCGCGGGCTCGCGGGCATGGGCTGCCAGCGCGCGCGTGGATAAGAGACCCTTGAGAAGGCGCGCGCTTTTCAATGCGCGCGTGCGTCGCCTCTTCTCTTGCCGCAACTATCGTTCCTGCCCTGCCCGTCGCTCCCCAGTCCGCGCCTGGGCCCCAGCGTGACCGCGCAGTCTGCTTCGACCGGCAAGTCTCGGCCAGACCGACGCCGCTCGCAGGCGCAAGCGAAACCTAGATTGCGATGAAGAGCGGGGGCGCGGAGGACGCCGACGGCGGTCGGGCGACCGAAGGCCCCGACGACGCGACGACAATTGCGACGTCGACTCAAGCACGCATCGAGTCACCAGAGGGCCCCGAACGGCGCGGCGATGCACCGGCCCCGCGTCGGCGACGCAAAGTTCGGATCGCAAAACGAACAAACGAAACACAGGAAGATATCGCGTTGTTTTTTGTTGCGCATGGTTTTCAGTGGCCCCCATGGGCTAAGCGCGGCTTCCAACATCGCAAGCGACGCCGCATCTTCTGCAGTTTGCAATGTTGTTCACGTGGAAATGCGCGCGCGGCTGAGATTTCCGCGAACAGCAGCGTCGTGGTTCTCGCGATCGTCGCCGCCCCCCCCGGGCACTGGCAATCGACCGAAGCCGCAAACAGCGGGGGGCGAGGCGGGCGACGGGGGCGGGGGGAGGAGGGGGGGGGGAGGAGGCGGAGAAGGAGGAGGAGGAGGAAGATGAGGAGGAGGGGGAGGATGAGGAGGAGGAGGAGGAGGAGGAGGAGGAGGGGGGGGGGGGGGAGGGCGAGGAGCAGGAGCAAGAGCAGGAACCGATTTCTTATCGGTGAGTGGCATTCCGATTCTAGAGGCAAGGATCGAATTGCAATTCAGCAGCGGCAGTGCAGGGTGCCATATTTTGTTCTCACTCGTCCTCCTCTTCGCATCCCGTTGCACGCTTGCTGCTCGCTTCTTCCTGGCGCTTCTCTCTGCGATCGCCGCGCGCGTCGCCTTCATAAGCCGGCGATTGCATGAAGCCTGCTTGCCGCAGCTGCGCGGCTCTCGAAAGGGGGCGGCGTAACCCTGCCTAGTGTCGGCCCGCAGCCCGAGAGGGAGCGCATGCGAGCCACCGAGGACGAAGTTCGATCATCCGGCACGCGTTTCTCACATCCCATCTTTCTTTGCTCACCCATTGTATCATTATGTGTTCCTTCTCTTGTTTCTTCCCGTCTGATGCTGACTGGCATGCGTCCGATTGCTTGCGAATTGCAATCTAACTGCGCATCGGCAGGACAGGCGGGGCCATCATTGTAGGCCATATGTAGAAATCACCATGCGCACTCTGCTACATTTGGTTGTCTTGCTTCCCGACCATATACACAGTGGGTTTGCCCGAAGCACGATGTCAAGCCGCCTTCCCCAACCTCCCACGCCGCAACATTTGCAGTGGACTTTCAAAATTTCCCCCTATGCAAGTCGCGACCAGTTTGGCGCAACACGCGGAAGTATCAGCAGCGGGCAGCCCCCCGTGCATTTGCCGACAAACCAGCGCAAAATCCACTGCCTGGGCGATCAGTGGTTGCACGTGCGAATCGTTCCGAACCCAGCTGCTCAACATCCGGCGCGCCCTGGCACTCTGGCTGCTGCCAGCGGAAATGCGCACGCGCCGTGAAAGTCTCGTTCTTTGGGCGCTGTTCACTCATCTCGGCATGGCGTTGGGCATGCAGTTTGCATCATCGAAACATAACAACATCTCATCCGCGTCATGCTCAAGGGGGCGTTCTCCTTTAGTTGCGCGCGTGCTGCTGCGCAAATCTTAGAAAGGTCCAGCTCGGCGCGATCGCGATTGCGCGCCGAGCGCTTCTTTGTGGTGCCCGGAGGGGCGCCAACTTGGCCGCGCAGATTGCGCTTTCTCGTTGCAGTGTTCCGTTTGGTATGTTGGCAGGACTTCGCGCGCCAGACGCCGCAATCGCGCGTCGTGGCCAGGGGTCGCGCAAGGTTCGAGGGGCTTTGCGTCAATGCGGCTCGCGCCCGCATGCCGCAAAGCGCGAGGCCGCGAGGCGCGCGGTGGGCAGATGCATGCATGTGGACATTGTGCATCGTGGTCACCGCCACGAGTTCGCCGGAAAATATTGCGAAGTACGAGTCGCTACAAATCCAAATTCTTCGCCCCCCAGCCCAGCAAGGGAATGGGCGAGCTCAGCAGGGGCATACTAATAAGCTACGGCGCTTCCCGAAGCAACGCGGCCGCCCCGCGCTGGCCCGGGGGCGCAGCCTTAATCTTATGACGCAACTTAGACAGAATGCTTCCATGCGCTTGCGGCTTCGCTCACTGGTGTGTTTCTTATGCCATTTGTTTTTGTGGGCAGCGTATAAGCGCGGCATGTCCAATCGCGCGTCCGCAGTGCCATCCATCACGGAGGATGCGACTTGTGGCACGCTGTCTACTTGGGAGAACCAGGAACAAGGTTGTGTTACGAGTGATGTTGCCGTCATGCGTGTGTTGTGCATTGCGCACTCACCGCGCGGGCGCCCTGCCGCTTCTTGCCCAAGGGCGCCTGTCTTCGAGCGCGTGGTGGGTTGGGGCGGTTTCTGTCCACGGGGCGTCTACTGCCAACGCGTGTGCTTAGGATTCCCGTATCATGCAAGTCGATTGAGCATCTGCGCCTGGCTAAAGCAAACACAAAATCTTACTATGCAAGACTCGATCGAGGATTCGGGGGTCGGTTGGCGCATTTCCTGCGGCGCAAAACACGCTTCGTGCGCGCGGCGGGGCGGGGGGCCAGCGCGTCCATGAGTCAACGACACCTTTGTTGGCAGCATGTTACGATCCCGACAGGGCGCGCCAATGGCGTCATTTGGTGCGACCTCCATTGGGGCGTCGTGAACGCGACAACCCCGATGCCGTTTGGGCAAATGTCGAATGCAGCCTTCGCTCGCATTTCTCTTCGTACAGTGTCAAACGCGTCAGGACTAACTGGCGTCAGCTGCGAGGTGCGTGGGCGCGCCTGTGCCAGCGCGCAGCTGACGGACGCGCGCGCGAGTCCTTGGAATTCGTTCAAGACCAAACGATGGGAGAATGCCCAGACAGGGTTTGGTTTCCTGCTGACAAAGACAGCCACCGACGGGCCGGGCTCCATTTGGAGGACTACCCGTGGCGTCTCGGCGAGTGTTTCTTCAATACTTCCGCGCGCTCCACGCCGCACCCGCACCTTCCAAGGCAGGATGCGGCAAGCATGCGCGACCGCCCTGCACGAAAATACGCGCCCAAGTCATGGCGCGTCCCAAGCCATGCTCGGTGCGAAGACCTTTCTAGAGCATACAACACTATCACATCGAAGTGTCTGGACCAGAGAACTAGATACTTGGTGCGTACAAAACAGCACGCACACCATCGCGATATCATATCATCTTGTTCCGAGGCGCTGAAAGCGCGCTTGCACATCTGTGCAATAGCTTTGCGAATCGGCAGAAGATTGTTGCACGATCCTTGCTGGGCTATCTGGAAGCCGCCCCAGTTGGCCCACGTACTTCACGCGAGACTGCAAAAGCTCAGCCAACCCGCGCAGTCGTCATCGGTGCACGTGCGGACGGAAGAAACAGAGCATCACGTTCATCAAGTGCGACGCAGCGCAGTTCTTCGAAGATGCCTCCGTGGATGGGGCATCCAGAGAGCGAAGCTGCTGCTCGACAGAGTCAATGAACAATTTCGAAAAACAGCCGCGGCCGCGGCAAAGGGGCAGAAAGCTGAGGGGCGACTCTGCGACCCCAAGGATGCACGCCGGGATCATGAACATGTTGTGCCTTTACATCAAGAAAGCGCTGCATTCGCAAAACGCGATTCTTACGTATTACCTGGCGAAGTTGCCTTTCGGCGCATCGTTGGATGGCCCATGGGCGGGCCCCTTTCCGAGCTGGCCACCTTGGCCGACCTCGGAGAGGACGTCCGCAGGTTGTGCGCTAACGCCAAATTCGCAGCGAGCATCGGCTTCAGCGTTTGCGGAGTCACCGCAGCACAAACTGCGCAGGGCATTTTATACGTTGACGCTTCATTTGTTTTCTCAGCTATACTATGCGACCATTGCCTGTTTCAGGGCATGCAAAGGCCCTGGCCTCAGGACGTCGGGGTCACTCTTGAAGGCGCTGGCCTCCCGATGTGATACGTACAAGGCGAGATATCCGAGACCGATGGGATATGCCGTGTCCGTTCTTTCAGCCACAACCATGACTTCACGCAGTGCGTGGATGAAAAACCACACGTTGCGAAATTCCCATGTTTCAGTTCCGCGCCGTGCATGCTGCGCGTCCGCGATCTCCGCGCACGCGCACTCATGCTTGGAAAAATCATGGCCGGCGATGCGGCTCGTTTGCTCTCGCATGCCAGTTTTTGGTTGACACCGTGTCCGAGGTATACTTGTTGGAATGGCCGTGGGAATGGATGTGCAAGGTCCTCCGGCCCCTCCCACGCAGGCACAGGAGCGAGTTTGCGCGTGTGCCTCGGCTCGTCGGCCGGCTGCTTGGATCTGCCTCGAAGGCGCGCGTAGCTCGAGGAGGAGGTGGAGGCCCGCGCGGCCTTCCTACCTTCGAACCTCATTTCCTCAAA
Organism: Prorocentrum cordatum; assembly: GCA_963575745.1. Lineage (NCBI taxonomy): Eukaryota > Dinophyceae > Prorocentrales > Prorocentraceae > Prorocentrum > Prorocentrum cordatum. The sequence continues at coordinate 355,163 of CAUYUJ010016638.1, forward strand.
CGTTTGTTTTTGGATGTTCAGAAACGCAGTGCCAGCATCGCAAGTTCCCCCCTCGCTCGCTTGACCCCCCATCTCGCGGCTGGCAGCCGTCCGAGGCGCAGTTGCGCGGTTCCTGCATTCAGAGAGTCGCCAGTCCGATGCCCAACAGTGCATGTTCCTTTTGCGCCATGGGATGGGGGGCGCCCCGCGCGCCCCACAAGCCCCGGCATGCTTCCGGCAGCGGCGGGGGCGGGGGCGGCAGGGGCCACGGGATGGATGCCTGGGCCTGGTCTGCCCTTCAGGAGCAACGCGAGGTGAACCCGAGGCGCGCTGAGAAAGAGCAGCAGCGCGAAGCGTAGGAGCAGCGGGGGTCGCTGCTCGCCGAGGTCGCCCACACAACAAAAAAGACTGCCAAGCAGATCTTTGGCATGGGCAAGGGCAAGAAAAAAGAGAATAAACACCAGAAACACAAGAAGGATGAGTACGATCGCGCTTGGAGCTTCGGTTTGACCCGGACTCTGGGTCGGTTGCTGAGGCTCGAGGCGCAACGTATCCTCCTCGTCGAGCGTTCCAGCTGCGTCGTCATCATCCTCGAGCCAGGGGGCCGCCGGGTTCTTGAAGCATGCCATCAGAGCCTTCAAATAGAAGATGAGCAAGGAGAAGGATCGCCAGAAAAAAGGGCGACCCGCGCGACGAGCTCATCGCGGGACTACTGGCGAGCCAACATAAGTTGACAACAGACGACATCGGCCTGCTCAAGGGCCTCATGTTCCACCCTGGCCAGAACGTCCCTTCGGGCGGTGCTGGCCAGAGCGCGTCGGCCAACTTGGAGCACCTCAAGGCGCCCGCTCTCCATCGGCTTCCGACCTGGGCGCTGAGAGGAAGAGGATCCACGAGGATATTCAGAAGCATGTGTGCCCCGAGGCTGACCATGCCGACTGGCCGTCCGACAACGACGGATGGGCAGCCAAGTGCGCAGACGCAACCACCCGCACCAAGCTCGACGCGATCTTCAAGACGAGCTCCCTGCCCACCAGCGCTGGCATCGGCGAGCTCGAGAAAGTCAAGAATCGGATTATGTTCTTCTAGTTATCAAGCGTAGGTATTTTCGTTGCCCGCTCTGGTTTGCCGCCGCCGCGCGCGACGGAGCCTCCTTCTGAGGACGTCCTCGGACACGATAGCTTACTCCGCTATCATGTCCTGCTCGCTTTCCCTCTTGTGAGAGCCAGCCCGCCGTTGCGACATGACGGTGTCAGAGTGCATCTGGATGCTCGTAGTTTTGCTCTGGCTGCCGTTCGCGGTGGTCGCTGATATCCTGCAGATGCCCGTCGAACAGGTCGCCAGGCTGCGCGGGGCAATGAGGACAAGGATAGCGCTGCTCCTCTCCCGCGGCCTGATTCTGCCAGCTGCCACCCTTCTTTTCCGCGAGGTTTTACCAGCCGCCCCATCAGAGCACAATCGTAAAATCACCGATTTCACATCGGTGAGTGGCATTGACACCCTAGAGACAAGGATCGAGTTGCAATTCAGCAGCGGCAGTGCAGCGTGCCATATTTTGTTCTCGCTCGTCCTCCTCTTCGCATCCTGTCGCGCGCTTGCTGCTCGCTTCTTTCTGGTGCATCTCTTTGGGATCACCGCTCGCGTCGCCTTCGTGAGCCTGCGATTGCATGAAGCCAGCTTGCCGCAGCTATGCAGCTCTCGAAAGGGGGCGGCGTAACCCTGCCCAGTGTCGGCCCACTGCCCGAGGCGGAGCGCATGCGAGCCGCCGAGGACGAAATTCGATCATCCGGCACGCGTTTCTCACATCACATTTTTCTTTGTTCATCCATTGTATCATTATGCTTTCTTTCTCTTGTTTCTCCACGTCTGATGCTGATTGGTCTGTGTCTGATTGCTTGCGCATTGCAATCTAACTGCGCACCAGAAGCGGGGGGGCGAGGAAGAGCAGGAGGAGGAGGAGGAGGAGGAGCAGGGGGGGGGCAGGAGGAGGAGGAGGAGGGGCAGGAAGAAGATGGGGCGAGGGATGATGGGCGAGGAAGGATGAGAAGGAAGGTGGAGGAATAACGAACCGGTAGGAATAGAGACACCACCCCAATTGCGCTGCCAACTTGCATGAATCCGCTCGACCCGCTCCGCGTGCTGGGCGCCGCGCTCTGCGTCGCATGCGACCCCCCCCCTGTCCATGCCCCGGCCCGCCCTTGGGGTAGTTGCGACCCCCCTGGCACGCTCGCCCCCCCCCCCCCCCCTTCCTGACCGCGGCCAGTTTCTTGCCCGTGCCCTGCGCCGGCGCTGAGAGGCCCCGCCGCGTCCGCGACAGAGCGAGCCATGCCAGTCAGCATCGCTGAGGGTCTCGTCGCGGTCTCCACCTCGGACGCCCCCAGGCGGCCAGCGGCTGGGTTCTCCAGCCCTTGGAGAAGGACGGCAAGCGCTTCGTCGCGCGCGACAAGCAGAGTGCAGGCATCAGTCGTCTCTTGAACGACAAATTTACGATGGTGGATGCTCAGCAGAAGCTCCGCGAGGCTAAGATCTTGGACATGATGATCGACGCCGAGTCCAGGGGGGGGCAGGGCCCGCTGGCGCGCGCCAGCGCTGGCGGCGCTGACGACGCGGCTGGTTCGACTGACGGGCCAGCGCCATCAGAGGGTCCATCTCCGAAACGAGCCAAGAGGGAGCTGGTCGACATGACCTCATCGACGCGCGAAGTACAGATCAAGGACATCACGGGCGCAACGCACCGCGCCACCGCGATGAGCGCTGCGTTCGGGGGGTCGAAGCTGCCATCGAACTTCCCCCGCAGAATTGCAGCTGTTGAAGGCCCCCGACGCGAGCAGGCTCGACCCCGAGTGGGCCCCGCGCGTCAGCGAGCCCAACGGACGCGCCTGCCATGCGAGAAGGCTTTTCGAGCGACCCGCAGGGGCGGCGCGGGCAAGGGGGCCGCCAGGTCTTTGATCACCAAAACCGACAGCTACGAGGATGCAGGAGAATTCTGCCAAGGCCGCGAAGACGCCGCAGAAATCGCTCGAGGTCCGCAGCGTCGGTGGCCAGGGCTGACCAAGCGTAGGGGCGCGCTGGTGGAATCCATCATATTCCTCTTCTTTCTCTTTCTCCTCCTCCTCCTCCTCCTTCCTCTGCCCTCCCCCGCGTCGTTCTCCTCATCGCCCCCCCCCCCCCCCCCCCTTCCCCCCCCGCCCCCCTCCATTCTGCGGTGCCCGACCCGCCCGGCGCATGCCCTTGTCTCAGACAGCCTTCTCAGTCTCGTCTTCAGCTGCATCGGAATTCTATTGCTGGCGTGGGTGGGCAAGCCGTTCGCGCAGCCTGTCATGGCGAGGGCGACGGCAGGTCTAGACGGGCAGCGCGGCCTCGCATCGCGGGGGCAGACGCAGCGCGATCGCGGCGCCCGCGGCCCAGCAACAAAGCGTTCGCTAACATATGGCGCGTGTCCAAATCGCCCCCCCCCCCCCCCTCCTTTCAATTTTTTTAATCGCGCCCTGGCCCTTGTAGCGCCTGTTTCCGGGGAAGGTGCGCCAGCGTCATGGGGCGCGCCCCCCCTTAGAAAGGTCGGCCCTTGCGGGGCCTGCGCCCATGGAGTCGCGTCCCCGCGCGGGGTCTGTCCTTAGCTTCATCGCATAGTGGGGCATCGGGCTCGCGGTCGCAAACACACGGCGCAGCCGCCCCACGACGAGGGCGAGCACGCGGAGAGGAGGCAATTTTGACCAGGACGACTGCGACGAAGCCGAGCGGGAGGAGGGCATGCCCTGTAGGGGCGAGGACTACATGACGAGACATGGTAGGAACGCAATGGTAGATTTGCCAAACTTGCCTTGTTGAAACCCGCTTTTGCATGAAATCGCGCCGGCACCAACTCCCGAAGGCGCTTTGGCTTACGAGGGCCAACTGACGGGGGCGAATTAGCCCAAATGCGCCATCTGCCCAGGGCAAGTTGGCACCGCTAAATGAGCTGATTTTGAGGTGCTAGCAGCCCGGGGCAATTTGGCACTCGAGCGCCAACTGCACCGGGCAATTTGGCGCCTCGAGTGCCAACTGCCCAGGGCAGGTTGGCGCTCCAGGGCGTGTTCGGCGCAGGAGGGCAGCGGGGGGACGGCGTCGCTTGCGCGCGCCGCTGCGCCCCCCCCCCCCCCGCCCTCCATCCACCTTCCATGCCCAGCCACTTCCGCGCGCGTCCGCGCTGCGATTCACCGGTCGTGCTCCCCTCGCGCGTGTCCTTCCTCCTTCTGCTTGCCCCCCGCCCCCCCCGCCCTCCTCGCGCCCCCCATGCCCCGCCCTCCGCCCCCCCCCCCCGCCGCGCCCCCCATGCGCCCGAGCAGTTTCGGATCGCACTTAGACGCTAAAACGCAGCATGATCATTTCAAATACGCCTTGGAAGCGCCCCGAAACGTCGGCCAGATCAACCGCGCCCCCGCCCCCCCCCCCCCCGTGGGCGCCCGAGCGCGGGCCTGGGCGCCCGCGCGCGCGAAGTCCGCTCACATCACCGTTGCATCATCATATGCCGCTAACGCATCGGCCCAGGCACAGGCGCGAACATCATGCCGCGCTGCTCTCCGCGCAGCGCCCAGGAGAAGGAGCGGCTAAACCTACCCCTCCTCTGCCTCCACCTGCGGCCCCGAGGATAGGATTGACCCCTCGGTCGCGCCCCTTGATGCGCGCAGGTTATGTGCGTATTATGTTACGCTCTTCGTCTCTACGACTCGCGCCATCGTTGGCCCCGCCGCGCGGCGCTGCCCCTCGCGGGGCGCAGCGCCCCCACGCGCGCGGCGCCCTCGACGGCGCGCGGCCGCGACGGCGCCGCGGAGAGGGCGAGAGAATCTGCGATGCCCATTCCCCCCCTTTAGGAGAAGGAAGCGCTGCCTCGCTCGCGGCTGCCCCGGGCGAGCTCCTACCCGACCCGCCGCTGCCGCCGACCCCCGCGCGCGCTGGCGCGCCGAGGGCCTAGGAGCAACGGCTGGATTCGCCTCCCGCGGCGCGCGATGCGCCCGTTGCGTCCGCATCGCGCGCCGGTGGAAACGCCCGCAGTTGTCCTCGGAGTCGCGGCTGGATTCGCCGCGCCTCCTCCCTTTGCTCCAACCTTCGCTGATGCGCGATGCGTCGGCGGGAGCGCCCGCAGTGGCGGCGCTGTGGCGTCGTCTCCAGACAACGCTGCCGCGCGCCACCGCCGCTGGGCCAAGGTCACATCACCCGCGAACGCGTCTGCATCCGAACGCGCGCGTGTCATGGAAAATCGTACTCGACGGGCATCTCAGCGACAGGTTCCGGAACGGTATCACATTCGCTCTCCTATTCGGGACGCCAGCCGCAGCCCCTCCCAGAGACGCTCTCGGCATGACTCCCTACCGCGCGAAATGGTGTCGCGCTTCCCACAGCCAGTGACATGGCGGAGCTTCGAGACCAGGTTGAAACTTACACGACCCAACAGTTGTCGGGTCTGGCCGCGCAGCCGGCCGCCTTCAGACAGGAGTTTCAACGGGCTCTCGTTTTGGTCGACGCTCGGATCGCTGAAGATCGATCGATCATCATTCAGGTCCAGTATCAAGTTGACCAGATGGAGTCGCACCGAGGTTCTGACTCCAGCGCGATCCAGACGCTCCGCGACTACCTCCCGCGGATGGAGGCCCAACTTGCGAGCTTCAGAGACAGCGGAACTGCCGCCATCAGGACTTTACACGATGAGCGCCTGACGGCCCGACAGATCCAACCTGCGGAGGTGCATGGGCCCACGGATCAACAGCTACGCGAGGACGTCCACACTTCGCACCCAGGTCGAGATGACCACTGCCACACTGCACTCCCAACATGCCACACTCACGTCTGAGTTGAACGGGAAGCTGCGCGGTTCCGAGATGGGCCTCGCTCAGCGTCTTGACGCTTGTTAGGGACGTGTGCCAACGCTTGAGGACCGAGTCTCCACGGTCGAGCAGCAGTTACTTGAAATATGGACAGCACTGGCTGAGTTGCGCGTTGCACGGGCCCAGACTGCGCAGCTGGGCGCGCCGACTTCGGTTTGCCATTTCGCCCCCCTCGAAGCCCGAATGGCCGAGGTGCAGATGGCGGCGGGCCACGCGCAGTCACGACTCACCCAGATCTCCCATGAAAGAGACGCCGAAAAGGCACGGGCAGAGGAAGCATTCACCCGGTTGGAACGAGAGCGCGAATTCCCAGCGAACCCACGACACTAACGACGAGATGCGTGGCATACAACAGAGTGTTCACAAGCTGCAGCACGACATCACGACCAACGAAGCTACACTGACAGCCCACGTGAGCAACGCGCAGATCCACCATCCAACCCCGCCTCCTGACCATCGACAGGACCGAGTCTCTACACCTGCCGATGGTGACATCCGCGCAGGCCCTACTCGACGCACATCGCCAGGTGCCGCCTCCGCAGCGGTTTCCACGCAGACACGCCACGTCTCCCCTGTGCGACCTCCCTCACCTACCCAATCGGTTCCAACGCAGTCTTTGTTACGCCTCTCACTTCGCAGTGCAACTCCAATCAAGGAGTCAGACACCGTGCGCATACCACAACTGCCACGCATTACACAACTCCAAGAGTGGCACCATATGGTTCGCAACAATCTTGGGAGCGCTTCCGGGCGCCCTGCCGAGGCCCGCGCATTCCTCTGCGTCGCAGAACTTCGAGAGTACCGACTGCAAACTCGCAGCTGGACTAATTGCAGTCCTCAGTTCTGAGCTCCGCTACCGCATCAAGAACCTCACAGCTCAGGAACATAAAGCTGGTCGTATGCTGAAGGGTAGACAATTCTAGTGGACGATGCTACAATCCTACACAGTCGTTGCTGCCGGCGACACCATGCATGACTTCGAACGTCTACAACTGATGCGCATGCGGGAGGACGACCTCCAACGATTTATCGCGGATTGGGACAATCTGTTGTTGGAATGCCGCGAACCACCCGGCACATGCATACTCGATTCGTTATTCCGAGCTCAGATACGCCGACGCTACCTGACGAAGCAGGATGTGCACGACTACAACAAGATGGTTTACGACGACCCAAATACAACAAGCGAGTGGCTTCGCAAACGGCTTGTCGCCAACCTCGAACTACGCCGACTTGGGCGCAATCCGCACAACCTCAAGAACGAATCGAACCGACATGTTTCCGTGATATGTGCAGCGTCTAAGTCTGGAGGGTGCAGGAATGGTGAGCGGTGCAAGATGCTACGCGCTGGATCCAGCAGCCGCTCCGCGCCACGACCTCCACGACGACCATCTACCCGCGGCAGGGGCACCCGCGACAAACGACTTTCGAATCCACTGACCGCTCCTCCGGCCCACCGCAGAAGGATAAGACCAAGCAGAACGTTTGCTTCGCTTTTGCCATATGCGGCTCAGACCCGCCCCAAGTTCTTTGCAAATACCCCGACATCCCGACTTGGCACTTCCCATGCAGACTCGAAGTTGACATGTGGACGCCGAATCAAGCGCCGCAATGCGCGCATTGACCTTAGAGCTAAGACTCCCGATAGGAGCCTTGTTCGGCCCTCCAGCCGAGACAGCCGCGATAGGGCGCCCTCCCCGCGACGTGCGGGGGGCCGCAAGTTCAAGCCTTCGCCTTGCAAGGGCCGGCACCGCTCCTGTAGTCCGGGGGGCACGCGTTGGTCACGACGAGGCTCGCCGTCTCCCGGGCGCGGGGGGCCTTCCGACTCGCGCTGCCCAGGGCGTCGCGGCTGGTCGCCCCGCTCCCCGCGGCGCTCCTGTTCCTCATCGCGGCTCTCCAATCGGGGCCACTACCGTGGGCGTTCACCCACCAGATGTGATAGGACTGGCAGCCGATCCACATCCCATCACAATAGCCGATCACCATCCACTCGTGATCGCGCCAGATCTCCTGCAGCAGTGCGGTGCGACCGACGACGTGATCGCACGTATGTGACTCGTGAGCGACTTCTAATTCAGCCCGCCCCATCACTACGGCAGAGCCGCTGCGACTTCGACAATGTGCACACAACTGCCCATACAGTGAAGCGTTAAATTACTAATGAGCTCAATCATCGCATTGCCGAGGAGACAAGGTCGACGTGCCAGACATTTTACCGGACTGGTGGTTGGAAGCTAGCGCACGCGCGCTGCGCGCCACACAGACAGAGGCACAACGCTTGCATGACGAGCGCATGCGGACCTCCAGACCAACTACGGTGCCGGAGCTACCTCCGACTCATGACAGTGCGCCGGTGGCGACTCCTACACCGACGGCCCCACGGTCTACGTCGGCGCTGTCACGGACATGGATATTGGATAGTGGCTCTGCCCATCACAAGGACGAGAACACATCCTTCGAGACAGCCAACGGTGACCGCATCGACAACGCGCACATCCAGCTAGCACTACCCCACAATGGACTATCGAGCCCGGCGCTGGCAATGACGGATTGTCCATCGGTACTTTCTGTGGGGCAGCTGGTGCAGGAGGGCGGCTTCAGACAAATCAGTGCTCCGCAATTTGGTTACTACAAGACCCTCGCGGCCAATGGTGCAAGGTCAAAGTTAACAAGCGAATCCCAGAGCTCGACGTCAGCAATCTGCAGAGGATTCCCCCCCCCCGACTTGCGCACCGCGCCCCCTGCGTCCCGACGCAGCCGACGTGCGCGACAACATGGTGACGACAATCCGACTTGACTCACACGTAAACGCCATGAAGATGATGCGATTGCGCCGATGGGCGCGCCCGCGCTCTCGCGTCACACCACGGCGCCGGGGGGCGCACCTGCGTTGACGATGGATCGGAACAGTTCGACATCGAGTACAGTTGCGCCGACGATCACACCAGCACTTGCGCTGTCTGGCAGACTGCGTCCACCTATCGACCAGTCGCACTACATTACTCACAGTCTCAAACACTCTGACTGTGAGATCTGCGCACGCATCCTGGTGCATAACGCACCATGCCGACGCCAGCGCCGATCCAACCCACCGACAGACCTTACTGCAGATGACACTCAGTACGAGGCGTTCGTACCTCAACGATTCGGTGAAGCTCTGACTGCCGACCACATTGTCCTTACAGCAGACGACGCCGCCGACAAGTATGGCGACAAATGCGCCCTGGTTGTGCTGGATAATTCACGGGTGCGATGATGGCGCCCCTGGCGAAGCACAAAGACGCCGAAACCACAAAGGCATCATCTCTGGAATTCCTTGCCCCGAATGATGAAGTGAAGCGCGCTTGCACGGGCGCTTCCGGGGAGCTACAGGAGGCGTGCCGACAACTGGGATTGCGACGCGATACCAGCACACCACATCGGCTACATACCAACGGCATGGCTGAACGCGCAGTCAAGTCCGTCATACAGGGCACGCGAGCGGCGCTCCACAACTCGGGCTTGGGTCAAGAATTGTGTGGAAGGAAGCTATGCAGGCATGGTGCTGCGGCCGCAACTTTACTTCTCGACCCTGTCACGGCGTTGCCGCCACTTTGGAAGCATGCGCCGATTTCACCTCGCATGAAGTTCACTTTGGTGAATCCTTCAAGGGGCACATTGTTCTTTTTGGTACTCGCATCTCTTGGACATGATTGAGCCCGGACATCAACGAATCCGCGGCGAAGTTTGACGATACCAAACGAAAAGGCTTGTTCATGGGTTAACACCTCCATCCTGGTGGGCGCTGGTCCGGTGACTACCTCGTCCTCGACGCGGCCACGTGCGCTGAGAACCCCGACGGGGAACATTGCCATGTGCATCGTGCCAGGAACATTGCGATTCCCGGCTGAAGACTTGTTTTTCCTGTCCGAGAAGGTCTCCCCCGCGACGTCACAACCCAGAAAAAACAGAGCACGAGTTAATCTCGTTCCAGACATCCCGACCACTGGGAGTACCAGCGCAGGACAACGCAGTTCTACTCTACCTAGCATGGTGTGATGATCCCAGCATTCCCCGAAGCCTCCCGACCCAGCACCACCTGAGGTTTCTGGCCCCGGAGCGCAGCCCCCGAGGCACATGCGCCTATGGCTTCGGCTCCTGAGCCCGACTTTTGGGAACAACGCGGTGAAGCTATACAACGCCACATCTGGACACCACGGACACAACTGTTTCGCCCAGCAGATGATGCGATTGGGATTCCAGTCCCGGTAGATAAGATCGACGTGATCCGTATCTTCGGAAGTGCCTCAAATTTTGAGGGTGGGAATTACTCCGGGACGTCTGGGACGGCAGCGACAGCGACCACCGCCACCTCAGTGAACCCTGGACCGGCACCGCGAGCTTTTACATGCGGCCTGAGATAGGTACCGACGGCAAAATCAACAGTCACGACCGCCAGACCCGCGTCCAGGCTACTTCCAGACCAGACCACGCACTGCCACAATTGTGGAATATCATGTCTAAGAAAGAACGATTGGCGGAGATGGAGTTCGCCAAAGATGTGCTTCGCGCACAGAAGACCCGCCACGACTCCGCCCTTCGCGCCTGGACACGAACCGACAAGAACGCCCGCCACTTCCAGACCACCAACGGCGACGGACCACCATGGACCATTCTGGAACGACGTCTCACTTGCGACTTATGCAACCACGCCGCCATTCGAGACGAGACTGCGACGGGCATTACGGACAGACGTTTTGCGCGCGCCTTGTTTCCCGACGGACCACGTGGCATCGCTGCTGTTTTCTATTTCCGTCCACAGCCGGATGCAAATCTTGCAAACGTTGCACGCTCGCATGCGCTGCCGGACAGGTGCCACATGGCACTCATGGTGCCGCGGACATCCGACCACCATCGGGAGCATAGAAGCAAGCTCGACTCCACACACTGGAAGCGACCATATATCGTCACCCGCAACCTCGTCACACGCAATCTTACCCAGAAAAAGATTACGACTAAACCAATAACACCAGATACATCCCGTAAGTGCGAAAGATAGGAAAATAAGCAAACGTGGATCCTCGACGCGGTCATGGAACGTGACGATGTCGCACAACATGCCCATAAGGAGCCCAAGAAGGTTCATGCCGCCAACATCCTGGAGCGTTCTCCTGTGAAACATGCTGAGTTACCTCCAGAACTACAGAAGGACAAGGGACGCGTTGTGGTACATGGCGACAACGTGAAAGACGAGAGTGGTTTGGCCGCTGTGTTCGCCGACGCCGCTTCCAGTGCCTCCCACATCGAGGCCTCCAAGCTTTGCGATGCCACGGTTTTATTACCTGGCAACGGCGGTGAACAGAGTGATGTCCAGTGGCATATGCTCAGGTTTTGCTCTACGGAGACGGTCGCATCGACCCGGTGGGTGCATGGGTCACTCCATCCAAGTGGCGAACCCCGTTCTAGGGGCGAAATGCAAGGCCTTGGTGCGCCGATTACGTCTTGCTCTCTACGGCCACCCCTTGGCAGGTGTCTTCTGGGAGCGCCATTGTCGTGCGAGTCTTGAGTCGGTGGGATTCCGCCCATTCCCTGGTTGGGAACGTGTATGGAAGCACGACGAGCTGGACCTCGCCCTGTCAGTATACGTCGACGATTTCAACATGGCAGGACCCACAGCCAACCTCAAACTGGGATTGGATCTTGTACGACATAGTGGTGTCGAACTTGACCCACCCACACACTGCGACCATCACCTGGGATGTGGTCAGGACACATGGCAGGTACCACAGGACGTCTTCGACAAAGGATGCTTACGATCCGACCCATGCTCCCAGAGCATGACCACAAACAGCACACTTCGGCGTCCAATGTGCGTACGATTTGACACATAATGTCTGGCTTTAGTGACCAGTGCATCGAGGGATATTTGGAATGCGTTTCCAAGCTACCTGGGATGCCCAGATCATTGCGATAACGGTCATCATCGCCCAAGCCTCGTGCAACCAGGCCTCGATCTCATGCGCCGGTTGGCAAACCCGCATCTAGATCTTGTGCGTCGGTTGAAGAAAAAACACGTGCGACGCCGCAGGCATTGCCTACAACGATCTCCCACATGCCGACGCCCCTGGCATTGGCGATACTTCGTTCACTGACAGGGATTTCGCGGACGCGGGCGTCCTCGGACCAGACGCCGCCAGTGTTCTCAAGGAGATCTTGTACCTTGCCAGGTGCTGCAGGTCTGATCTCACGCACCCTGCCAGCACGCTCGCACGGGAGATCACGAAGTGGAGCGACGCTTGTGACAAGCGACTACACGCCTGGCATGTTACTTAAAGTCAACACGTTTACAATGCCTACACGGACGGGTTGGTGATAATGCGGATCGCATCTCGATCGTGTTCTTCACTGATGCGTCGTTTGCGGCTTGCGTCAACGCGTCGAAGTCAACCGCTGGAATATGTGTTGCTTTGGTGGGGCAGAACATGCTTTCCCCGCTGAACTCTGCGTGCAAAAAGCAGATTGTGGCATCGCACTCCCCCGCGGAGTCGGAGATCGCGGCGCCCGACGTAGCTCTACGCGCAGAGGGTTCGCCTCTCCTGTCATTAGGGGGGGGCGGCGGTGCGCGACGCAACCAGCGGTGCATCGCTGGCCGCCAAAAAGAAGCGCCACCAAAACATCACCACGACGGGCCCCGCCCAAGCGAGATTCTTATCCCCGCACCAGGATATCGACGAGGGCTGCGCCACCATCACCAACGTCATCCAACAACATCATGTACGATGACATCGCCCTTCATGCCCCTCGTCCCCCGACCACTCCGACACCGCCTCCGGCGGTCCAAATCCTCGAGGCGGAAGATAACGAGGCCGCGATTACGATCGTCCACAGGACGGACACCAGCACGCCGTCATTTACATCGTACACATCGTAGCAATTTAGATTGGATTACGGAGACGCGTCAGCAGGAACACATTCAATCAGCGGCAGCAGCGTGGAATGGGGACCCCCCGCTGCAATGTCCCGGCGGAGAACCGCGGGTCACGCCCGGAGGCCGCGAGGAGGACATCCACCTCCACGCCCATATTTTCCTTGACGTCCACCACCTCGTCCTCCTCCGCCCTCCGCAACAAGCGCCTGCTCGTGCACCTTCTCAAGCAGCGCCACCCTGGCATCCCCCTCCCCATCGTCCTCTTCTGGCCATCCTGGTCCTCCTCCTCCTCCTCGTCCTGCTGCTCCTCCTCCTCGTCCTCCTCCTCGTCCTGCTGCTGCTGCTGCTGCTGCTGCTCCCCCCCCCCCCTTGCCCCCCCCGTCGCCCCCCCCCCCTCCCCCCCCCACCTGCCCCCGCGCCAGATCAAGAATGAGACGTGGCAGGCTGCGTGAATATGACGGCGCCGATACGCCTGCATCCGCGGGCAGCTTGCGCGCCGGCGAACGCGCAATCGATCCCCGCGGCATCGCCCCCAACTTCAAACTAGGCGTTGCAGCGGGCCGTTTCTGTCAAAGCCTCGCCCCCCCCCCCCCCCCTCTCAGAGACGGTTAACCCACCCATTTTGCTAGCAGACCGCGGAGGCTTTGGATAAGGATCCACTTGCGTGGAACGGGGGGGGGGCAGAACTTGTCCGCCCCGAATCATCGTGAGCTCCCTACCCTCCCTCCGTCTCCTCCCCCCCCTACTTCCCCCCCCCCCCCTCCGCCTCCCCCCACCCCCCCCCCCCCCCCCCCCCCCCCGCCCTTCCTCGGCCTCAGATCCCTTGGAGAAGGGCGGCAAAGCGTTGCGCGCCCGCGGGCGGGTTGAAATGTGTCGCCCGCGGTTGCGGTTGCGCGCCCGCGGGCGGGTTGAAATGTGTCGCCCAGTTGCGGTTGCGGTTGCGCGCCCGCGGGCGGGTTGAAATGTGTCGCCCAGTTGCGGTTGCGCGCCCGCGGCGGGTGAAATGTTGTTTTGCGCGCCCGCGGGCGGGTTGAAATGCGTCGCCCAGTTGCGGTTGCGGTTGCGCGCCCGCGGGCGGACTGAAATGTGTCGCCCAGTAGCGGTTGCGGTTGCGCGCCCGCGGCGGGTCGAAAGGTGCGGTTGCGCGCCCGCGCGAAATGTGTCGCCCGCGCCCGCGGGCGGGTTGAAATGTGTCGCCCGGTTGCGGTTGCTGTTGCGCGCCCGCGGGCGGGTCGAAATGTGTCGCCCAGTTGCGGATGCGGTTGCGCGCCCGCGGGCGGGTTGAAATGTGCTGCCCAATTGCGGTTGCGTGCCCGCAGGCGGCTTGAAATGTGTCGCCCAGGTGCGGTTGCGGTTGCGCGCCCGCGGGCGGGTTGAAATATGTCGCCCGGTTGCGGTTGCTGTTGCGCGCCCGCGGGCGGGTCGAAATGTGGCCCCCAGTTGCGGTTGCGGTTGCGCGCCCGCGGGCGGGTCGAAATGTGTCGCCCAGTTGCGGATGCGGTTGCGCGCCCGCGGGCGGGTCGAAATGTGCCGCCCAGTCGCGGTTACGCGCCCGCGGGCGGGTCGAAATGTGTCGCCCAGGTGCGGTTGCGGTTGCGCACCCGCGGGCGGGTTGAAATGTGTCGCCCAGTTGCGGTTGCGGTTGCGCGCTCGCGGACGGGTTGACATGTGCCGCCCAGTTGCGGTTGCGCGCCCGCGGGCGGTTTGAAATGCGTTGTTGTTCAAGGCGCCTTCCTGACGTTCAGTCAGTCAATCAGTCAGTCAATCAGTCAGTCAGTCACCGGCGGGCACGGAATTTCACCGGGCTCCGCCGGGAATTAGAATACGCGGGAACAAAAGAACAGGTTGCCGACATCATGGCCAAACATTTTGAGCCTAAGAAGGCCCGCCTCTAGCAATAGTTATTAGAATTGTCACTTATTTTCCCCGCCGTTGCGAAGACCGCGAAGACGCCGGATATCGCCAAGGACGCCAACCATTCGGTCGTCCGTGTGCATGCTGCCCGTTGCGTGCCTCGCATGTCTTACATCCGCAACCGTTTTCAGGATCACAGGCAATCGCGCGCGCCTCTCTTCCCATCCTTTGGTGACAGAGGTCAAACAACCGCCCAGCCTCGGCCCAGCAAGGCGACCGCCCCGAACAATCTGCGCGGCATGCAGCTCGGAGGTCCGCCCCCCGCTCGCGCCGATGGCAACGTCCGCAGCGGGCCCGCGTGCGAGCCCCAGCTCGCTCGCCGCCGCTCTTTGGAAGAGTTATGCTCCAGCAAGCAGGGTCTCGTCACCGCGTCCGCTCAGGCGGTGCGCGAGACTTCGGCGTTGCTGGACGGTCAGCAGCCTCCGCATCCCAACCCTTCCACTGCGGCGCCCTGGATGGCATTCTTGTTTGTCTGGGTGACAGTCCCGGGGTTATACCTAAAGGACTCGGCCATCGACAACACGTTGCGCCAGTGCCCAGACTTCCTCTGGACGAACGCACCTGCGACTGGCACTGACGGCGCCGAATGTCCCCCTCGGGACGTTTGCACGCGCGTCGCCTGCAGCAGGTGGAAAGTTTCGCGGATGCCACGGGACAAGGTTGGCAGCGCGTTGATCGGCCAAACGGCAGGCATTGACATCGATGATGCTGTGCGTCGGTATGCAGATAATCCAACGCCGCCGCTGGTTGGCGACCATGGTCTGACTGTGTACAATTTCTCACGGCAACATCGTGAGAACGCCAAGCTGCCATCGGCACCGCCGACAGCCCCGCGCACCTCGGATATGGCAACTCGCATCGGCAAGATTGCCAAGTCACAACAGCGCACATGCTGCCGTGTCATTCGTACGCTGACCGCCCTCCACAACTACGAGATCAAAGCATCCTCATGGGCGACTGCCCGTGGCGGCTCTGGCGGAGATGCTTATCTGCTTGTGTCGGTGGCAACGCCCGCAGACGACGACGTTTCGCTCTTGCCTACCCACTTCTTGATCCCTTGTGACCGCAGCTGAACCCCATGGGAGCCCAATATGAGTCTCCTCAGTGATATCCCTGCGGATCGCAATGCAGGTGCTTTCATTGGTGATAACCTCTTCACCACTGAAGAGCATGCCACACAGCCACGATGGTCAGCGTTAGCTGACGGCCGTTATCTAAAGTGCATGTTCAGTGATGAGGCATGGGCTCCCTGTTCCAGGAATACTTTGGATTCGCTGTTATCCATGCCCTTGGACCTGATGGCCATGCGTTCAAATGGGTGAATATGCACAGTGGTTCCAGTTGTCTCATGACGTCCACAGGGGAGAAGAAAACCACCAAGACACCATGCACCGGCATCGATGACATGAACGCCGCCGGACTCCAGCTGCAGATTGCCGGCGTCTTCAATCCGGCGTTCGTGTCCCTCGTCTGCCCTTGGGTGCATGATTTCCAGTGCCAAGCCGAAGCTACTTTAGAGGGTTTCAGCATCTGGATGCGTGATGATATCCTCATTTAGGCTATGTCGCAGCATGACTACAAGCAGTATTGGCTCTCCAATGACACCCCCATCGGCTGCAACTTATCGTTGTTGCCCGAGGCCGGCGGTGACGCCCGCAACCCTGACGCGGCTGCCGCCAGACAGCGGTGCCATGAAGAGCCGCGGCTGCGACTTGACGCCATCCTGAATTTCCCCGCGCAGTATAATGCCGAGCAGCAGGACATCATTCGACGCATTCGACAGGCTCGGGCATACCATATGGCCAAAAAGTACGACCATTATCGTGATCGCAACGAGGTCATGTGGGCATGCTGGGCAGACTCTTTCCCATCCTTGTCAAACAGAGGCATTTCCAACGTGGTTTGAGTGTTATTCTGTGGTGGAATGATAACGATCTTGCAACCGACGGCAACAACATGAACCTCCAGCCTCTGAACCCTGAACGACACTCCTGGTGTTGCCATTCCCTGGTTGGGTAGTCTCAGAATTACCCGAGCACGTCAAAGTGGACGTTTCTCGTTGTATCGAGGTCTTGAACTGTTCCCGCTGCCCCGCAGTCATGGGCTCTGGGAAGGCCCGTCAATGGGGTCTCCCGGACAAGTTCGACGACCTCATGGGCGACATCGTCTCCATTTTCACCAGCGGAAGAATGGATCGACACCCAGGGCCGCTCGTGCAACGACGCCTGGCGTCCACTCAAGACCTACCACAATCTTGTGCAGCTGACGCAGCAGTTCATGCGCGCCGCCACTCTTCGTAATCTGAGTGTGGTTCCTACGTCGCTGTCGACACAACCTTTTCCCTTCCGCCACCCTTTGATTCAGCGGGTTAATGACTTTCAGGGACGCTCCCAGGCCGAGGAGATGCGAGGAGCACTCCGCACGCGCCTGGAACAATCCACTCAAGACCGGCGTCAGCCAGGTCTTGCTGGACTTCCACTGAAGGCCCTCGGCGAGCATGAGTTGGCAACGTGGATGAACCAAACCTTCTAGGCCATGAAATCATCGGCTCCCGCCGTTCCCGCAACCCCGCCGGTGGTTACTCCCGCGCCTGGGACATCCTCCGATGCTCCGACCCGTTGGCTCCAGGCTCCCTCCCTGGCCCCCCGACGTCCGAGTGCGTCGGCATCCGAGGACACGCCGCCAGTATATACCAAGGCAGTCTCTACTGCCTACGGCGAGGACTGGAATTGCAAAGCCGTCTCTTCAGAAGCGGAGTGGAGGTGCTATTCATCCTGCACCACAATTCCCCCACGCTTCAACGGCCGGATCATCGATCTCCCTAGGGTCTTGGCATCGCGGTCGTCCACTGAAAGGGGCTTCATCAAGACCACGGCCAACAGGACCTACCGAGTGCGTCACGCTGCCACATGGCTGGTTTACAAGCAGCCCGTCGACAAAATCAGGTTGCAGGCCACCGTGCGTGCGAGTGCAGAGTTTGGGTTCCTTGACCAGGCACGCGGCATCAACGCAGAATACATCCACGAGCTCACCGACTGGTTTCGCGAGCAGGCCGACGCCCAATTGGACGCCCCACCAGCTCCTCCTCCAGAGCCGCCAGATGCGCCTATTGCCGCATCGGTGGTCGTGCCGCCGCCCCCGCCTAAGCATCCCCGACCGCCTGCAGATGCTCCTGCGGTGTGCGCGACATCCAAGCGGCCACCGCCCGCGCCGCGCACGTCACTTGCGGCGCTTGCGTCGGTGGCAACACCCGCACCCACGCCGCCTCAGCCGCTCCTGAAGGTCACTCCGAAGGAACCCCTTGCGCCGCTACCACGTCCGCCCGCGGTTCCTGCAGCGGATGTTTGCGAGTCGGTGGCAACGCCCGCAGATGCTCCACCGTTTGTGGTAGCCGCGCGGTCCGCGGAGCCTCTGATGCTGCAGGCCATGGGCGCGCGCGACTGCTGTGCTCGTTCGCAGAGCGAATTTGCAGATACCTTGGACATGTATACAATGACTCCGTCACTCCCAGGGAGTACAACATCCGCAAGAAGATGCATGATCCTTTCCCTGGGGCCCCTTCTCCTCTACGCGGACTCGGACAGTGCAAGTTGCGCGGTGACAGCTCAGCGCATTGGAGCAGCCTATATCACGATGACTACGTCATCAAGCATGCTCTCGACATACATAACAGTGGATGTTTCCCCGATTATGCATGTATCACGCTCTGCAATGCGAAGGTTAAACAGTTGGGCCCGGCTCGTCTAACAGGTGGCAGCTACCCTGGACGCAACTTGGGGATTCCGGAACATTTCAGTAAGTCACTCTCTGCAGCACTACGTCATGACTTGAACCAATTCCTGGACCGCCGTGTCAACATTTGGACACAGCCAGGAGTTGAACGTTGGGCCGCGAAGAACCACCCTCGATCTTTCGGTGACATTTTCACGAGAAACAACAGTGGTCCCAATAAGGCGGCGGTACGTGCCCACATGCTCCAGGCAATGCAACTTGGAAAGCCGTGGCCGAGCGCAGACAAGTACTATGTCATCGTCGTCTTTCGTTTTCCGACAATTGCACACCGACGAAGAGAAGGCTCGGTTCCAGGTCTTCGTCCGCCGTCCCGATCCGACTGCTGCTGACTCGGATTTTGCATGGGATCAGGCACTGGCCATTCGGGCGATCGGCGAGCACAGCGTTGTGCATAAAATGAGCAGACCATGGAACATGGGTGGAAACGATTATCCTGGACAGATGTGGAGTATCTACATCATGCCACCACCCGTGATGCGTGGACTAGCATCCGCAAATCGGGCACATTGCTGGATGCGGGGCAGAACGTCAGACACGGACAGAAGCATGCTTCAGTTCGTGCTCTTTTGTCTTCGGAGATATGCCGAACCCACACACCACGGCTAGTGGCAGAAGAAGCAGGTGTATGTGGCTATCGACATGCATGCGGCGTCTGTGGCAGGGTGTGATTTCTGGCTTGGTGAGCAGGGTGCCATCGTGTGCCCCCAGACTATCCTCATATGGCCATTCTCGCCATCCGCGCGGTCGGTGCACGTCTTCTCTGCCCCGAGGACAACAAATCATGGACGCCCTCCGCCGGCAAAACTTCCCGAGTCACGTAGTGAATATGACGTCTGTGAGGTTGTGCCGGTGGTACCACCCGCAGCGAAGACTATGTCGAACATTCAGTCGCATCGCCGATCCGCTGTGGCCTCGCCTAAGCCTCGTGGATCCGTGGCCGTTGCAGTCGCGAAGACTTCTTCTTCTTCTTCTGCCACACCATATGTTCTCCCTAGCAGCATGTGCAGACCGACGCGCCGGCCGACATTGCGGATGACGTGCGCGACGTTGTCCGCCTCGGCTCTTACATGGCTGCACCCGCCGCTGACCCTGATGTCCATGCGCTGGTGGAGACGCTTGCATCCTCGCAGGATGCAAGCCCACCGTGTCCAACAGAACAGGACATCCAGAAAGCGCTGTCGAGCATCGTCTGGTGGAAGATAGCGCAGGATTGCAAGAAGCAGTGCTTCGAACCGCTCGCTAAAGACCTCCCACCGGGTACCTGGGGCCGTACATCACGTTGCAGCGACATTCGTTACGGTGATTTCTTTTATGCGCGTCGGTACGGCACGTCTCGATGCCGAGCTGTAGCCGCACCGTACCCTGCCGCCAAGCAGAAGACCCTCATCCTGGCAAAGGGACAAATACTTGGTCCAATCATCGACATCGAGCACGTCGGACCATATGTCAGTGTGATGATCCCGTGCCGTGGCCACGGTCCGTTCTGGGCCAACATGTGGTATTGATCACGGCAACGACCAATGCGGATTCAGTTTCGCTGTTCCTCTTCGTGCCGACCTTCCGTCGGCCTTGATCGATCACTGCCGTTCTTGGAACATATAAGATCATCTCGGCTCATCCGATGATGACATCGTTGTTGAGACGTCGGTGGAAACAACCGCAGCTCACGACAATCCCGACACCGTCGAGCACGATGACAGGCGAGCTGTCCGGTACAACGAGGAGAAAGTTCTTGCCCCATCCAGAGTGTCGAGGATTTGCGGGCCACCTTTGGAACCTTCTCCAACTAATCTTCAAGACATCCTGCATTCTGGTGCAGTGACCATACGCACTGGGCCATTGTTGATGACGCCGCTCTGCGAGGTGGAACAAGTGTGTATTGTGACGTACGGGGGTGCAAAGTACCACTACCTCAGCCACCTCGACATCCTGTTCCGCTTCAGCGTTGAATCAACATGGTACCACATGATTTTTCATCCGTACAGTCCATGGGCCCAGCAGCTCCTCGACGCATGCGGACACACCTGGTTCTTCCGAACGATGATGAGGAACATGGGCTGGGAAAGGCGACGATGAGTTCGTGATTTTCCATTGGGCCCGACGCCTCGTCGCCATCCTTCAGGACGGCGCCACCAAGCGTCTTGTGGAAACATCGGCGTCGGATACTCTTAAGCGCCATCCCGCCCTCGGGCCCCTGCTCAATTTATGGGAGAAAGATGCGATGACCAACCCGAAGTACAGCGAATATTTTGACGACAGGACAATATCAATACTAAGGCTGACGCCAACCTGATCCCTCCCGATGCTCCTGGTCCTGCTGCCGACCCTTGTAGCACAGCATCCGCTGTCGTCCGGACCCAGGAACGCATGCTCACGGCACTGCGGACCGATCGCGACGACAATCTGCAAGGCATCGAAAAGGATGCGAGGGACGCGGAGCTCCGTGCCACAGCGGAGCAGCTCCCGACAGAGCATCAGGGAACGGCCTCAGCACACCACGCTCGTGAACAGATATCGGCAGGTGACCTCTCCGATCCGATGACCGACAGGATTGGAATCTCTGGCCTCCGATCTGGCTGGCCACCGATCGCGCTCATTTGATCCCGATGATCCCGAATCGTGCTCTGCATGATCTCGGTCGGTCTTTGAGTGCCGGTGGTGACACCCGCAACCGCGTTCAGCAGATCATTGAAGATAGTGCTGTTGATTAGCAGACCGCGAGGCGTCATTGTCACAGCTGCTACCGCGATCTCCCTACTGGCTTCTGTGGTGACGTCTGCGACATGTGCAGTGAGTCACACAAGTGCGGGGGGACCGGTGCTGCTCAGATCCAGTTTCTTGCCAACGTTCACACGTGGATTCGAAGCAATTTGAGTGAGCAGATCGCGCGGCATATTATGCACGCGCGCGTTGCTATCCGCTTCCAGGGCACCCGCCCCGATGGAAGCCGCGAGGAGGGACTTCCTTCGCGGGCAGGCGGCTAAGGCGGAGAAGCGTTATACCAGATGGGTTGAGGCTGGCAGACCTCGCTCAGGCGCCTGCAGACTGGGCAGAGCTGATGCTAATGACCAGCGCAACAACGCTGTCCTGTATCACCCGTGCGTTGACATAGTGGAGCTCTTCCAGACCGACCCTCTGTTCTTCGCTCAGGTGACTGATGGAGGAAGGCCCAGAACAAACAGCCAGTCGCGAGCCAACTCTAGTCCATCGCATATTTTACGATATCTTGCGCACTCTTACTGTGCGCCGTTGGAGACACCTGCGTCGAGGCATGCAGTCGCGTTCTCCATTTGTTTTTTGCCACTTGCACTCCCAGCCTCCTCACCTGCGGTGGCGGGGAGTCACCCTGGAGTGCCGAAGGGTTTATTCAGGGCGCACCCTGGGCCCGCTTAAAGGCGGGTGGACCCCCCCAAGTGCCCCATGTGGCGGGGTTGGTCCGTTCCTTACCTTCCTAGTAGATGCGACTTCGTTTGGAGGCGCGGTCGATATGACGGCGCTTCGAGTGGACCTCGCACCTCTGCTCCCGAGCCCTGCCGTTGTCTCCCGAGGGCCCGAGGCCGTCGCGGAGCTGGCGGGTCTCGGGGCGGGGCGCGCGCGTGAAGTCCGCTCATATCAGTGTTATATCATCGCATGCAGCAAACGTATCGGCTCAGGGATCGGCATGGACATCGCGCCGCGCTGCCCCCCGCGCAGCGCCTAGGAAAAAGGAGTGGCTGACCTCTTCCTCCTTTGCCTCTGCCCACGGGCCCTAGTGTAGGATCGACCCCATCGGTTGTGTCCCGACGCGCGCGCCCCTAGCGGTGGCGCCTGACTTGAGGCGTTGGGCATGCCTCAGTGGAGCGCGGCGAATGAGTGGACGGGGAGGAGGGCGGGGGAGGGGGAGGAGGAGGAGGAGGAGGGGTAGGAGGAGGGGGGGGGGGGAGGAGGAAGAGGGGCAGGAGGGAGGGGGGGGATGATGATGAGCATGAGGACGAGGAGGAGGATAGGGATGATTTGAGGCCTTGAGGTCTTGCGAACGCTCGGGCGCGAGAGATGAGTTTGACGGCGCGGAGGGGTGATCCAGAAACGGCTGGCATGGGTGGCCGCCCAGCGCGAGCTGGGCACTCCTAGGGGCAAACTGCTCGCCGACCGGCGCCTGCAAGTGCATGCAGATGTTGATCCTGGGCGCGTCTGGCATCGATGTCGACTGCGCGACGGCCGTCTCGACGGAGATCGCAAAAGGGCAGTCGCGGCGGCGTTTGGGCGCGAGGGTGGGGGGCCCGTGCCCGCTCCAGGTCACGCGACGCAGTCCGCTCTGGACGAGTTCGTTCTCGCCGCAGGGGTCGGGAAGACCCGCGGGACTTTGGGGCTTCGCTACACCACGAGTGGATCTCCCACGACGCAACTCGCCCTTCCAGCGCCGCGGCCCGCCCCTGCCATCGACCTGGGCAACCCTGGCGGGCATCGGGGACAGCGGGGGCAGCATGCAGCATCGATGGCCGCTGCCGCGCAGCTTGCCGCGGCCCCCATGGGCGCGCCGACTCGAGAGTCGATGGCCGACGTCTCGCGCGTCTTCCAGCCGCGGTGCCCTGAGCGCCGCGACCTTGTAACTTGCTGGGCGACTGAACTCCCGGGGGCTCGACGGCGTGGGCGCTGGCGCCGATGGGTCGTTTCCTAGTTCTCTTCCTCTCGGTGACCTTGCTGGCGCAAGCCCAATCCCTACGGCGGACGCGGCCGGTGCACCTGCGCCCGCTGTTCCGCGCCTGCAAGGGCCATTCCGCACGGGCCATTGGCCCGAAGCGCGTGCGCAATAGGTGCGACGCGGCGGCGAGGTGCTCCCATCGGGCGATTGCCGCCCCCCTGGACGTCGCATCAGTGAAAAGGCTTATGACCGTACACATCGAGTCGCCACAGAGGGACTTCCAGGGTGTTCGGCAGTACCGCTTCATTACTTGCATGCCTACTCAGCTCGGACCGTGCAAGGCCCCAAGGGGCGCAGTTTATTGAAGTGGAGAATGGGGCTCCTATGGGGCGGTCAGGCTGGTCGAGAAAGCTCAGATCGACGAGTGCGGCAGAATGCGCGGGGAGCTGCCGACGCGGCTCAGACCTCGAGGATTGGCGAGAGCGGTGGCTGGCCAGGCATTAGTGCTAGTGCATCTGGTATGATTGATCCGCGCCCGCTCTCGGAGTCCCATGTCCTCTCCTTCGAGCCCCGCATCTTCGTGAATCAGGACATTCGGATGCAGCTCGACGGCGCGCTGGCGACCGCATTCCGCCCCAAGTGCAGCGAGATTTGCCAGATTATGCGGCTTATTGTGTCGGGGATACAGCGCGCTCGGGCATCGTGGGCGTTGGTCTGTGACCGTCGGTTCGTTGCGCTCAAAGTCTACCCCGATTTCGAGACGGCTTGCATCGACTGGGAAAAGCAGCATCAAGAGCTGGAGGAGACTGGTGATTAGCTCGCGTTCGCAGAGGGAGAGGGCGCGCTATGCGCGCCCAACGAATGGGACGAAGGTTACTTTCTGTGCAGCAAAAACAGCCGTAATCGGATCGGGGCGCTGAGTTGTCTCACGCGTAGGACAACTGTTCAGCGCGGGGCTGCCATCTCCGAGCCCGATACAATTAGGCCAGATATTGTCCACAGTGGCACTGGTTCAGCCAGACGGGATCGCCAAGACTATGTCCGTGACCCAGCGGCGAGGAGATGGACTGGTGCCGACGGCGATCGCGTGCAAGCATGGACACATAATGTGTGGAAAGACGCTGACGCGGCGGGGAAAACTACCCGCAGAGACAACGCGTTGCAAGGCAAAACTGCATTTCCACAGCAACATCATGACAGTCTTTGCAAATTTGCCTACGTCCCCAGATGACGAGCTACCTGTACCGCAGCGTCCCTACAAGCTCGAAATGACGAGGCGGTTGGCTCGCAGATGGATCAAGTTCCAGAACAACCACCTCCGCGCGCCTGCGACAGGGAAGGAAGCGGTAGTTCACCCGAGGGTGTGGTGGCCGTGCATCAGCGGGAGGGTGATGAGTGAGGAAGCCTATGCCATCCTGAACCCCTTTGACTGGGAGTACCCGCCCAGCTGAGCGACACCGTGAAGAACCAAGTGTTGTTTGTCGCACGGTGTGTGACGGCCCCAGGGGCGAAGGAAATCGAACCGCTCAGCCGCTTGATAGCTGCCACGATGAAGGAGATCGAGGACCACTGGCCACAGGCAGAGTTCCGAAAGGGGTCCAATGCCGAAGGCGCGTGAAACGAGGGCAGAGGCGCCAGCCGACTATGTCAGAGCCGGTGCGTCTTGTCGTGAGTCATGTGCCAAGGGAGCTAAGAGGCCGAATTCTGCGATGCCTGAGGGCCGCCCAACGGCAGCGAGAACGTCGGATGACGTTACGGGCAAGGGCAAGGACAACGAGAGTAGCGGAAAGGGAGCAAAGAGGCCAAGCAGTCGCGCGCCAGATGATCAGCAATAATCCAGGTGGCGCTGAGCTGAGAACCCGACGCGTTGGGACATGTCCTACAACGCGGGGGGTGCTTCTTCGAGTTCCACGCTGGCTGCGAGGCCACCTGCAGCCCACGACTTTCGATGTCGGGACGCTCCATGGCGCGCTGAGGCAGATGCCGCGCGGCGCCGCGCGGAGCAGGCTAGGCTGCCCTGCCCGTGGCGCGCGTGCTCCGACACGGAGGAGCAGACTGCGGATTCATCCCCTCCGTGGCAGGGAGGTGCCACAGACTGGTGGTCGTCGTGGAGCTGGGGCTCAGACAACTGGCACGATAACAGCTGGAGCCGCGACGATCACAGTTGGAGCATGAGAGGAAAAGAACGAGGGAGGGGGCAAACACGGCTATGCCGAGAGTACCTCTTCGAGATTTACAATCGCGGTTCAAGCGCGCCCATATGGGATGCAATGGGCCTCCGTAGCACAAAGGTGCTACGCGCCCGCGTCTTAATGCATGGCGAGCCAGACAGCGGGAGCGCCATCTGCCGGGCGCTACGTTACAGGACGTTTTGATGAAATTTTCGGGGCGTTGACAAATCGTCGACGTCCTCCCGCGCGGATGGAGCT
Organism: Prorocentrum cordatum; assembly: GCA_963575745.1. Classification (NCBI taxonomy): domain Eukaryota; class Dinophyceae; order Prorocentrales; family Prorocentraceae; genus Prorocentrum; species Prorocentrum cordatum. The sequence goes on from CAUYUJ010016638.1 coordinate 380,666, forward strand.
CGCCGGGCTGGCCGCCGGGGGGGGTGAGCCCCCTCGTTTGCCCGTCGGCGCGTGTTGGCTGCGATTGCAAAGGGCCTTGCCCGCCCCGCGCGCGCCCGCCGAGCCGGCCGGGTCTCGTCGTCCTCGCAGCTACAAAAGCTGACGGACACCATGCACATTTCTCGCCATGGCAAGAGGGGGCACATCACCAATCCACAAGATCAACGTGATCAAGAGACTGTCACAAGCAGAGCATGAGGAATAACAGCAATAATATTAATGTGCACACATTTTGCTTACCAGTTGGGCTATGAAAGCTCCCGCCTGAATAGAGAATTGGCAAACTACTAGATATGTTCCAGGAAATTCCCGGTGTGTCCGTGATTTCAGCAAGCTGGGTATTTCGAGGCACTATGGCTTCATTCACATTGCTCGACTGCGCGGAGCTCGCAACGTGGACTCATATAAGCAGCGATCATCTTCATTATCGTGGACACTGGTAGTGCGGAGCTGTGCGTTTCGAGATTGAGTTCACGCAGACCCAGATCTCATCATTGTTCGCGCTCGTTTTCTTTCATATTCAAGACCTGTTTCTCGCGATCAGGCGCCGCAGTCCCGACGATAACACGTTCTTGACAAGCCGCTGCGAGGCGCCAGATGCTATCTCAGCGGACATCACATCCAGCATCGCGTTTCTCAGCAGAGACATGCGCGACTCCAGACAGCACGCGAGGCTCGACGAAGATGGCCCGCCATGCTACGACGGGGCCGCAGCAGTAGCAGAAGAATGGAAGGAACGCGCGCGGCTCGGAAGGAAGGTTTCGTGGCCAAAATCAAATTGGTTTGACGGGCAGAGCCTGGGCGCCGTGCCACAAAGACGAGAAGATTCGCGCGGGCGCGCTTGCGACGCACTTCGGCCGAGGCAGCGCTATTGCCGAGAAAGAGCGAGGCGTCGAAGACGCACTGGGCGCACTCATCAAGACGGTTTGGGCTCATTGCGAGAAGGTAGCGCCGCTCCAGAAGCACGGGGCGTTTCTGGCTTTCTTCCGACGTGGACATCGGCGACCGCGCGAGCCGACCAAGGATTTCACCCAGCGACGAGTTCAAGCATGTGAGAAGCTACGAGATCTCACTGGCGGTGGCACGCAAGTTTCGGAGGATCTCCTGACGTCTTCTTATTTGACATGCGCGGCACCACCGAGCAGAAGCGCAACGGATATCCGGGCCAGGCCCAGAACGAGTTCGATTGGGGCGCGATATGTGAAGCATTGGAGATGCAGCTGGATAGCGCGGGCGCTCGGGGCCTACATCCTCGGCGAGATGGAGGGCGCAAGTGCCGGGGAACGCAGCCTTCGGAGCTACCCCAGAAGACGACGAGGATGGCGAGGGCGAAGAGAACGGCGACGACGAGGATAGAGACGAAATGGGCACTCGTAGCAGAATTGGACGAGCTCGAGACAGCGATGGAGATGCAGACGTTCGCTGCTGATGTTCAGAAGATGGTTGGAGATATCCGCAAAAGGGCGAAGTCAAGGCGAGGGCTGCTCCAACTACGCGAGGCAGCGCCAGTTCATAAAGGACGGCAAAACCAACCGAGGCAACAAGCATGGCAAAACATACATCGATTTCGACGGGAAGATCAGCTTCGGCACCATGGGGCTGCAGGATCGATTGGGATCGTTCCAGAAGGCCAGCAGGTGCAGCGCCTGCGGCGAGACGGGGCACTGGGCTGGAGATCCGAGCGCAGCAAGACTGAGAAGGACAAGGGCGGCGCCAGCAGCTCTTCCAAAGGACGAGGGCGTGGCGAAGGACGGGCCAGAGGATTCCTAGCTCGCGCCGGCTTGGCTGCGGCCATGCCCGCGACAGGAATTGGACATGAAACGGGCAGCCACGCGACGGACAACTGCATGATCGACCTAGTCGAGACGACCACCACGACCAGCAGCGTCCTCACCACCACGGTCGACGCTATGGTGGTCGACCAAGCGACGCCGCCAGGCTGCGCGGTGCGCGACGCAACGGTTCCGGCACCATGCGCGGGAGACCGAGCGATCGACGGCCATCTGGAGAAGTTCAAACTGGCCGACATGCAGACGCCCGCCAGGGGCGTGTTCAAAGACATCAATGCCGCGGCGCCGGTGCGGGCAGGGAGCGCACAGGCCATGCCAAGCGGCATTCCAGGCCGAGATTGTTCGCTGAACTTCGAGCGGATACCCGATTCAGATGCTCCGATGCCCAGTCGGAAAATCACGACGACACTGGCATCATGACCAAGTTCCGCAAGAAGCAGGTAGACGTTTGGATTGCAGATCGGGCTCTAGAGCGGAAGGCTACCTGGAGTGCTTTACGTGCGGGGGCGCACCGACTACGCGTGCTTGGGACGGTCGTGAAGGGGATTTGCGGCGGCGAATGTGACGTCGCGAAGGTCATTTCGAGCTGTGGACTCAAGACGGGCAGGCGCAAGGACCTGCCTACTAGTGGAGACGACCAACTAGTACCCAAGCAGCTACGATGAAGGAGTTCGAGGTTGAGGGCCCCCGCCTCACCGTCGCGCTGTTCCCGTGCGGCGGGCCCTCCGCCATCCGGGACCTCCGCCCGATCAAGGGGGGGGGGGCGGGGGGGCGACGCCGGACAGAAGCATTTGGACATGTGCGGACGCGTTGCAAGTGGTCAAACACCAACTCGACGGACGACGCGTGCTACTGGATAACCCTCCGCGCGATAATGGACGAGCTACCTCAGTGTTTCCTACCTAGGCTCTGCCTAGAAGGGTTCTTACCTTCTGTGCTTAAAGGGCCCGACAGTGCTACCCGCCCCGGGCGTTTCCCCAGCATCCGCCCCGCGGTTCCCCCGGTTGCGCCCCTTTAGTTTAGCGTTGCTTATCTCATCTTAGCTTAGCTTATTTCATCTTGGCTTAGCTTAGCTTCATCTGAGCTCAGGTTTATTCCCCACCTAGGCTCTGCCTAGAAGGGTTCTTACTCTCTTTGCTCAAAGGGGCCGGACAGTGGAACGCGCCCCGGGCGGTTTCTTCAGGATCCGCCCCGCGGTTCCCCCAGTTGCGCCCCCTTAGCTTAGCGTTGCTTATCTCATCTTATCTCAGCTTATTCCATGTTCGTTTAGCTTAGCTTCATCTGAGTTCAGGATCAGCTTAGCTTAGCCTACCTTCAGCCTAGCTTCGCTGAGGCTTAGCATAGCAGAGCACAGCATAGCATAGAGTAGCATAGCATAACGCAGCACAGCATATCATAGCATAGTCCAGCATAGCATAGCATAGCGCAGCATAGCATAGCATATCATAGCATAGCATAGCATAGCACAGCATAGCGCAGCGCAGCACAGCACAGCACGGCATAGCACAGCACAGCATAGCTCCCTACCTAGGCTCTGCCTGGAGGGTAATTCCCGACCTAGGCTCTGCCTAGAGGGTTAGCTTAGCTCAGCTTAGCCTAGCATATCATAGCGCAGCGCTGCCTTAGCATAGCACAGCATAGCATACTATAGCCAATCATAGCATAGCATAGCATAGCACAGCACAGCGCAGCATATCATAGCATAGCGCCGCATAGCATAGCATAGCAAATCATAGCATATCGTAGCTTAGCATATCATATCATATCATAGCACAGCTTAGCATAGCACAGCGCAGCATGACATAGTATATCATACCATATCATTGCATATCATAGCATAACATAGTGCAGCATATCATATCATATCATAATATAGCATAGCATAGCATTGCTCAGTCTAACATGGCATAGCATAGCATAGCACAGCATAGCAACTTATGCTGCTTTCCTAGGGGCTCCCACTTCTAGGTAGGGTCGCACTGGGGTAATTTGATATGGGTTCGGCATGACCAATGCGTTTTTTATTTGCGAGGCGATCGTGGATATCTGCTTCTGAAGCCGACGAGGTGTGTTACTTCTGCAGTTGCCTTGGCACACGCATTGGGTGCGAGCTGCCCCTGCGGCCATGGGCGCGGAGAAGCGCGGGGCCGAGGTGCGCAATCAACAGATTTTGCAGAATGGGTGTCCGATCTGGCAGGACGAGTCCTCGATGGGTACGAGGCAGCAATGCGCGTTGGTTCAGCCATCCTTGGAGTTCCCGGCGCCACTGACGCATGCCGCGCTCGAGATTTAACATCGAGTTCGAGGCCCATCATGGGCGCGGGCGCGGAGACCTACCAGAGCTGGCTTCAGGTGCCGGCGATCGTGAAGACAGCGGGCAAGAAGCTACATGCTTAGTTTTCTCATGCGCTGCGAGGCGAGGAGCTGGCGAAGCAGGTCGCGACTGGCGGTGGCGCTCCAGCGGCGATTTCAGCGGCGAAGCCCTTCAAGTGCGAGCTTTGCGATTCGCGGCAAGGGCAGCCGGCGCATCCAATCGCCGGCTCACCGAAGTGGGCCAAGTTCAACCAATGTCTCGGCATGGACATCGCCTGCGTTCCCGACCCCAACTCGCGCGTGCAAGCTTGCCGACTCATGCTCGACCTGTCTTCAGGTTCCACCGCAATCCAATGCGTGATCAGTGGCGGCGATCGCAAGCCAAGCCCCGCATTGTGCGAAGACGGCTTTTACGCCATTCACCGGCGCCGCGGAGGTTTCACATCGACCAGGGCGCAGCCTTTCGTCTGGAGTTTGGGGTCATGTGCGAGGACATTGGAGTTCTTTGCCTTCCAGTGGCGCCTGAGGACCATCACTAGCATGGGAAAACTGAACGAGATATAAGGTCCTTCAAGGAGATGACCGCCAATATTTTTCGCGACCAAGTGGTGAAGGACGATGAAAGTGCAAGGGTTGCTGGATATCAGATCTCTCAAACCATGAACCGACTGGCCAACGCCACGGGTTTTTTAATTGGCTTCATGGGTTCCTGGCGAACATCCATCGGTACTAGCTTCCCAGGGCGATCGCAACACCGACCCAGTGATCGCGGGACAAGTACCACATGAATCTTTCATGTGGCGCCGATCTCGATTGCAAGAAGCACGCGAGATCGCATCTCACCAGACGGCCAACAGCTCTGCTCTACGACGGGCAGCGCTTTCCAAGACACGACCTTAGGCCAGACTTTTCGAGCGCGGCGAGTGGGCCCGTTACTGGCGGACTGGTGGAGGCAAACGAGGTCTACATCGCAAGTGGCAGTGGCCAGCGCGAGTCACTGGGCGAGATCAGTTTGGTTCCTGGCTGATGCACAATGGCATGCCTATCTTTGCTGGGCCTAACATCCCACGAAGATCCACCCTCAATGAGACCGAGGACCGCATGCCCGTCGACCAAAGAGAATGGCAAGAAACGCCACATGGACAGCGCGGTTTCGCAGACCTCCAGAACACCACGTGTGCAGCAGCGCGAGAACCACCGCAACCTGGACTACAGCCTCAACCACAACCTGAACCTGCACAAGCACCAGAACCGCCTGGGCAACCTATGGAAGGAGTTCAATCTCGTGACGAAGATGCAGACGACCAACCTCCAGCTCAGAGACGGCGCGTGCAGGCGGAGTGGCCTGGGGGATCATGAATCATTCCCATTCCTGAGTCCTGGTCCGTGGTCATTGGCACCGAGCCTCGTGGACCCTAAGACGTCGTTTTAGCTGCGCGGATTGCAAGATGCGCGACGTTGCTGGTAGTGGACGAAGGTGTCATCCGCTCGACAAGCTTTTGCGACGACGCATCTCCAATAACAACATCAAGGCTATAGTGGAGGACATTGCACGTGACAGCCTGGAAGTTTTTTCGACATTCTTTTGGTACGAGATATGGACGTGCTTGACATCGCGGCCGGATACATTTACATAACCGAACAAGATCCATTTGGCGGACGCGGGCAAGAAGGAGGCGCACCAGAAGGAACCGCACTGCTGGGGCCACCAAACCCCCCGCAGTCCTTTCCAAGCGCCAACGACTTCAGCAGGGTCAAGCAGTTCATCCACTCAGGGAGTCGACGGACCACCTGGAGACAGCAGTGCTCGACAGCGGCAGCGCGCGCGACAGCGGGCTCGTCGTGGGCGAGGACAGCCAGGGGCGCAATGGGCGCGGCTCAAGCGAGGGCCCCCGCCTTTCAGACGGCACATGCTGGACGCACGCACATCGGCCGCAACGCAACCGCGCCGAACTAGCCGACCGAGTGTCCACGGCAGAGATGAAAATCAAGGTGGCGCTTAGTCGAGAAAATCACCGCGCGCGGGAGCGCACGGAGAAGGCCGTCAATGCGCAAGTCAGGGAATGGAGTGCCTGGTCGAAGTCCGACGCCGCGACTGTTACCAGCCCTACGACGGCCAAGAATATTAACACGTTTTTGCAGATCGAGATCTGCGCAGCGTGGACGAACAAGGGCAGCGACTACGACGTCAACCTCCAGCCCGAGTGCCGGACCCCAGCGGGAGCGACCTGTACCTGTGGACGCTTCAAGCGGAATCAGGTCTACGTCACCCCGTTCGACATGGGCGAAAACACAGACGGCATGACCGACTACCGCATGCCGCGTGAGATGGCCAAGCAGCAGAAGGAGAAGCTCACCGCTGCTGAACATCGATCGCCCAGAGGCACGAATGGGCAAGTTCAGCGGGTTGTTCGATTTCTACTTCGCAAGTACATTTTCGAGGCATCACGGCTGGCATGTCAGACGACTCAACCGGCAGCGCAGGACGTGAAGGACATGAGCATCTCGTTCGTTCTACCCGCCGTGAAGGAAAGATGGTGATGATATGTCGTGGAGGTTTTGAGTTCGAGGGGTCTGTTATCATCGCCTCGCATGGCGCCTCTTTCGACGTGCCTAACCGCAGAGCCATGGTGGTTTCTACACCATGGTTGAAGACGGCAGCAAGACAGAATACCATGCCAAGCTCTCTCCATGCATGCTACTTTCGCGGTCTAGTGGGAGCATCGGGCGCGCTGTGGGATGCGTCGCATGCAGAGGCCAACAGTTGTTCGGAAGTTCAAGATGTGACTTTCTGGACTCGCGCCGCGCGCGCCGACGTCTTCTCGTTCAATTGGCTCGGCCATGGGTGCCGTTGAGCAGCTGGAGAGTGGAAAGGCATTTGTCTTGCCGATTGTCGTTCTCTGTGAGATTGCGTGGCCAAGGAGCGCGTTCATTTATCGGATCGGAGGGCTTCCTTCGAGGCCGCCACTGCCTGGCAGCAGCGCCAGCGCGGCGGCGTCGAGCGGGCGCGACCTGAGCAGCAACTTGCCGGTGGGCTCGCCAAGGAAATGAGCGCGCCGTGCCAGGGCCGAGTTCCCCATGGGAGTCCATGGGCGTTCGGACCAGATGCCCGAGCACCTGCATTCAGAATGCGCAAGCTCACCGACCCATGGGGCAACCTGAGTCGCGCTCAGCGGATGGAGTCACGAGAATGCGCAGACGCTCTCAACGCTAATGACCTGCGACCGACCGACCACGGCGCCATGGGCGACATTGCCCGGGTTGGTGTACATGATATGGTCTATCTGGATGAGGTGAGTTCGCCGTGTGGCCTTAAGTCATCGCGCGCTACGTGTAGCAGTGCTTTCACGCGCGTTGGCAAGCCATTTTTCATCGGGATATGTTTGCTCATTCTTTCTACCAGTAACCGCAGCGGGTGCAGTATGTGACCCAACGGTACATCAACACGTTTCAGCGATGCTGGCAGAGCCTTTTAATGCATGGTTGCAGCGTTCGCTTCGCCAGCTGCGGCAGGAGTGTTTGCAGTTGGTTTAACAGTTTGTGGTCTTATGGTGGCTGTACTTTATCGATTTCAAGTCCAGCACTTGGTCAAGGGACCGAATGAGAGCCAGCCTCTGTTTCAATCGAGTTTGACGCCATCCGCCCCAGCTGAGTGTCGTGGGTGCGCAGTTTGCTCGCGCAGCACTCATGGACGTGATTGCGGCATCAAGGAGCCACCAACGACCAAGCCATCGACGTTCTGCCGAGTTGTGGAAACATCGGCTACCCACGAGGTGACATCCAACGATCTAGCCACGCAGACGCCTTCTGACATGGAGAGGGAGCTCACGGCAGTGCCAAACTATGCCCTCCAAGGCATCTTAAGGGACCTCCAGCTTCCGGCGTCTGGCATCAAGGCAGCCCCGTGGCAAGGATCGCGCGGTTTTATAGCAAGGATGGTCGAAATTTGCTCGTGCCATGTTCTACCTATTGTGTCCAGTTTTTTGTCTTAGCCTACGACATGATTCCCAGTGGGAGCGTGCAGAGTATAACCTCGTACAGTTTGAGTATCGTCCTACATGTTGCTGATCTTCAGCTTTTGGAGCTGCAGATGTACAGTCAAACTCCATGTGCCGATGATCCTGTTTTCCTCAACTAGATACGCAGCTCCTCAGCATATAAGTGCTCTATTCCCTACGTGTGGCTTCGTATGATCTTAATACAACATCACCTTCATGTTGTGCGTGTCATTGCCGTGCGCGGCTCGGACTGTATCAGGGGGGCCCTTTTTGAGTTATCATCGATAACAAGGTATCAGATGTGTTCCAGGAGTTTCCGGGGGTTTCCCTGATTTCAGCAGGCTGAGTATTTCGAGGCACTCTGAATTCATTCATTTTGCTCGACTGCGCGGAGCTTGCAGCGTGGATTCCTATCAACAGCGATAATCTTCATTATCGCTGACACTTGGGAGTGCTCTGGGATGCTATCCAGGTCGCGGCACTGCAGGCGTAGCCCTACTAAGGTGCTGCAGTTCCTCTGAGTGGCGCACAAATTTCGGACCGCTTAGCTGTTGCCCCGATGTTTCCCTCTTCCTCGCCTCGCGTCTCTGCCCCCCCCCCGTGCGAAAAAACGCCACAAATTGTTGCGCGCGCGTTTTCCTAAGCAGTGGCAGAGTGCGCCTGTTGTGTTGGTTCCGTTTGTGCCGTTTCCCCCTCCCTTTGGTCCTCCCCCTTTTTTTCCCTCCTCTTCTTTTTCTTTCTCCCTTGGCGTGGTGTCCTTCGCTGACCGCGCAGCCAGCAGTTTCTTAGCGAAGTGCGGCCGAAATGCTGCGAATCGCGAGGCCGAGAGTTACTCATGAGTTGGGGTTGTTCTATCGCCCGCACAAGAAAACGACAAAAAACTTGGGAGTGTTATTCGAGGCCTCTTGGGGCGTCTTCTAGCCTTCTTGGTCCGTCTGGAGGCCGTGCAGACGTCTTGGACCGATCGTTCGGCGATTCGGGGCCCTCTTGGACCGTCTTGGGAGCCTTGTGGGGCACCTTTGGCTCGTCTTGGATTGTTTGGGGTCCTCAGGCTTCCCTGGGGGGGGGGGGGGTATTCTGACCCAGGACCCCCCTCTGGGACCCCCCCCCCTTGGCGGTGAATGGGGTCAAAGGGAAGGGGCTTCCTTCGACTCAATTACGACGTTGCGCGAGTTCGTTTGGGCTGGCGCGTTTGAGGAGGAGGGCCCCGGAAAAGGGGAGGGCCTCGATGGGCCCAGGGAAAGAGAGGGAGCGGCGACGGCGACGGCTTCGACGACGACGACGACGAAGACGAGTCAAACGGAACAGCGTTTTCCACACGCCGACACGGTCGGCGGATTTTACCGTTGGTATTGCCCAGTGCAAACGCTCCAAGTATGAAACAGTTGGAGATTGAAGGCGCAGGACTCTGCAACGGCCAACGATGCTGTCATCGCGACTTGTGGCCATGGCGCGCCACTCGCCCACCTTGGTACGTGGAGGGCTGGTGCGCGGAATAAATAATTCGATACGTTTCAGGATTAGTGGACATGCAAGTGACCGTCGATCGGAACGCAATATGTCGATTCAGCTACCTGATTTGATTACAAATTACAACATGTTCAGCAGAATCCCTTTGTAAACCGCATGGCGGTGGCACAATAGTTTGGCGGGATGGAGGTGCTGAACGCGCACATATGGCCGCCATCCACGTCTCGGTACAAAATGCTGGGACAGTGCACTCGCCACCACCAACACCACCCCCCTGCGGGCCAAATTTGCCACGGCGCCCTGGGGGCTTCCATACATCGCCTTTTGGACGTCTAAGGGGTCTCGGGGGTGCTTCGGGGAGCGCCCGCATCTTGGATGTAAGGGGACCTGGGCACCTGGCCCGGCGCACCCTTTAGCCTCCCGAGTGGCGAAGGCACAAATGAAGTTTAGGATCCGAAGCAGGGCATAGTTGCCCGCCGTGAACTCTCACGAGAAGGTTGTGTGTGAGGGCAGGCGGAAGAGGTAGGATAGCGATCACCATGCGAGAACACTTGGAGAAACGGGGAGATATATGCGGCGGAGGGGGGGGGGAAGCGGAAGGATGTGGGAGGAGGAAGGGCGGCGGAGGGGGCCGCCGATGCCTCGTTCGCCCCCCCCCCCTCCCCGAGGAGGATTTCGCCCTGCACGAGGTCAGTCTGGACCGGGCCGCGGGGCAGCAGGCATTTTTGTGAGTTTTGCGCGCGCTTTTGCGGCCGCAGGTCGCGGAGGAGCAGGGAGGAGGAGGGGCGTCTTCTGCTGGGTGTGGAGTTCAAGGCGGGCTTTGCCACTGGACCCCTCGGGGCCGTCCAGGACAGCGCCGCCCAGACAGCCAGCTAGGATGGACAGAAGCGACCCAGACTCGTAGAATCATTGAGAACGCATTGTCTTCGGCGTCTTTTGCCTCCCACTTTTTGGGCCCAGAATGGCTCAAGGGGGGCTTCCAGAAGGGCCGCGAGGGCCTCATGTCGGCTCAAGATTGCCCGAGGAGTCCGCCAAGAGGAGTCCAAGACGGCCCAATCTGTAGGAGCCCGAGACGGCCCAAGATGATCCCCAAATCCCCGTATCCCCCATCCCCAGATGGCCCCAGAGGAAACCCAAGACGACACAAGAGGCAAACGGAACGGGCGCCCTGGGGTCGCCCATGAGAGCCGTAGGACTTAGAAGGGCCCAAGGGGCTCCAAACATTGCCCCCAACCCTAGACGAATCCAGAGAAACTGCAGACAGCCCGGGAGCGCTTCAAAAGCTCAGAAGAATTTTGAATGGGTTTACATCGCCGCTCCGAAAGTTCCTTGAATTTTCTGAATTGGGCCCGATGGCATTGTGTGCTCGCCTACGTTGCAGCCCTCTTGGCAACGACCCCGATGGGGTTGAGGGGCAGGATGCGTTGAACCCTCCTCCCCCACTAGAGGCGTGCCAAGATGTCCCTCTTGCGTGGTCTCGGCTGGATCCTTGGCGAGTAGTTTCCCCTTTTAAATGATATAGTTTAGGTCCAGCCAACCATACATCCCACCCATGAAAAATAGGGTCCGGATAAATCCCGCGGCGGGACCCAATCCCGCGAATGTATGATGTGTTCGGGTCGTCTTGAGGTCATTTTTAAATCCTCTCCAGGTCCTCTTAAGACCATGGTGTTGTGCTCTGGGAATGCTCTGGCCACCTCGGGCTCGCTCTGGAGCCACCGCATCTGGTCTCCGGGGCATCGCTCACATCTTGAGCCATCTTGGATTCGCCCCCCGGCCATTTTGACGCTGCGTCTGGATCCTGCAGGGGCCACGGGGTCTTCTCGGGGTCGCCCCGGGGTTATCTTCGTGCCCGTCTGAGGCCGTCGTGGAACCATCTTGGGGCCATCGGGCCGCCCAGGCATCCTGTCTGGGTCGTCTGGAGGTCTTCCGTGTCTCCAAGGAAACTTTCGTTGCGCCTAAGCCTGATCGCGACTGCCGCACTCCGTATCATGTCGACTCAAGGTTGATTTGCAGAGGATCCGGGGGCAACTGAACTGTCCCTGCTGTCGCTTTGCCGTCGCCTTGCTGTCGCCTTGCGAATAGAAAACTACGCAGCCTGATCGCGCCTGCCGCACTCCGTACCATGTCGGCTCAAGGTTGATTTGCAGAGGATCAGGGGGCAACTGAACTGTCCCTGCTGTCGCTTTGCTGTGGCTTCGCTGTCGCCTAGCGAGTAGAAAACTACGCATCGCCGATGGCATTGTGTGCTCGCCTACGTTGCAGCCCTCTTGGCAGTGGCCCCGATGGGGTTGAGGGGCAGGATGCGTTGAACCCCCCTCCCCCGCCTGTGAAGATATCCCTCTTGCGTGGTCTCGGCTGGATCCTTGGCGAGTAGTTCCCTTGTTTAAGAATATAGCTTTAGTCCAGCCAACCATACATCCCACCCATGAAAAATAGGGTCCGGATAAATCCCGCGGCGGGAACCAATCCCGCGAATGCATGACGTGTTCGGGTCGTCTTGAGGTCATCCTGAAATCCCCTCCAGGTCCTCTTAAGACAATGGTGTTGTGCTTTGGGAATGCTTCGGCCACTTCGGGGTCGCTCTGGAGCCACCGCGTCTGGTTTCCGGGGCATCGCTTGCATCTTGGGCCATCTTGGATTCGCCCCCCGGCCATTTGGGCGCTGAGTATGGATCCGGCAGGGGCCACGGGGTCTTCTCGGGGTCGCCCCGGGGTTATCTTCGTGCCCGTCTGAGGCCGTCGTGGAACCATCTTGGGGCCATCGGGCCGCCCAGGCATCCTGTCTGGGTCGTCTGGAGGTCTTCCGTGTTTCCAAGGAAACTCTCGCTGCGCCTACGTAAGGAAGGCCAGGGGGCCCGCAAGGGCTGCAAAGCATCGCAGTGGCAGTGCCAGCAAAAACTGCAAGAAGCCCTGAGATGGCTCCTGAACTCTAAAAGTGAGCTGAGGGACGTAAGGAGCGGAAGCGAACGTGCGCCCGCGGCCGTCTTGGTTCAAGCGGCCGGCCGCCTAAATTTGACTGTGCCTCACTGCGAGGCGCACTATCGCTATCGATACTAAAAGGCATCCCCTTTTACTCGACATGGCTTCCCCTCTTGCATAGGAACTATCGCTACTACGATACAACCGAGCTGGAGCTTGGCTTCGCCTGGGGCGAATCTGCTGGCGGGGCCCCCCAGCCCCCCTCAAACTTGGTAGCGGAGCTGGCCTATGGTGGTCAGCTCAAGCTCTACTCCTCACCATCCACGGCACTATCTGGTGGACTACAGTTATGGTGGAACATCAGGGCGCAGTGGCATTGCGCGGAGGAATGTGCATCGATACGCAGTACCGCAAGGAAACTTGCAGTGATACCTCTGATTTAGCGGAGGTCTCTCATTCATATTCTACATCCCTGCGCTATTACACTCCTGAAGTCCACCCACCTACTCCAATAGGAAATTTCTTCGAATATATAATGCATGGAGACATGCGATGCGATATACTGCCGCCCCCGACCCCTCGCAGGGTTACGACGACAAAACACGAGTCTCCACGGATTACGCCCGACTACGACTTACGAGGCCAGTGGATTGGGGTTGTTATCTTTGGGCTCATTTGGGTCGCTCTTGGATGCGCGGTGGGACATATGCCGGGCGGAGGCGACGCTAGGACGACCGGCCCCCATTGGGACCCTGCCGGTCAAGTACCAGTTCGCGACCACAGGCAACATGACTCCCCCCCAACAGGCCGCCGCACTTCAGCGCGGTCTTGGAGAGCTCGCATTGACCATGGCCATGAGAGTTCCCGCAGCAGTCATCAATTCTGGCCTCAATGTGGGTGGTCGCCACACCGATGGCGCCACTTACATCATGTTCCTCTTAAGTACGAAGTTTGAGAACCTAGAAGAGGAACGCCAACTCAACTCAGGTACGGCTCTCATTGATTTTAGTGTCCATTTTTGAGAAAGGATCGACCAGTCGTTAGCGCGGTTCGAGATAGCCCGTTACGAGGCAGAAACCGCCGGCTTCAGCATCCCTAATTTCCAGATATTAGCAATCATATGATTCAGAGCTCTGGGAGTGGGGACGTCGCGGGCACAGCAGCTCCTGCAGCTTCTGAACCACCATATGCCGAGGGGCCAAGCACAATTGGATGCTCTCCTCGAACGCATGAGGTCATGTGCTCACATAGCTGAGAGAACCCCTGGCAATATCGGTGGTATTTTTAGTCACGGTCACCGAGCCGAGACCTTCCACACAGAGGCCAATGCAGGGCAACCTGCTAACAACGTCTGGAACGATGATATGCCGCCGTCTGAGACCACTACACTGTTGGCCCAGAATGGCGGCACGGCCTCGGGGTCTCAAGACCCCTGGGCCAGATCTAGGGGACCACCCGACGCGGTCTCCCCTGCGCGAGCTATGACCCTCATGGGCTCTGCGGGGCAACCCGCCGAGTCCGACTTCGACTCCGGTACCGATGCCGGCGCGTCTTCTGATGAAACTACCGCGCTGGACTACTCTGATATGCCTACATACCTTACTGAAGAGCAGCAAGCTCAGTTGTTATTTTGGGGATATCAAGAACACAAGCGCCGTTGGCGGAAATTCGTGAAGAAACCAGTCAGAAAGGTAAGACGTATGGCACGGCGAACACTCAAAGGAAAAGGCAAGGGTCGAAGTAGAGTCAAAGGTAAGCGTCGGCGACTACGCGGTAGAGGCACACTAGCATTCCCAGCATCTCTCACTGGGCCTCCGTAGGAAGAAATGTTTGTAAGTGCTGGCAAGAACCGTAGGAATACGTCAGGTAAAGGTAAAGAACGACGAGGGAATCCAAAGGATGCCAACGGTAAAACTATGGAGTGCGACATACGCCACAGTGCACAACATTTCCGACGCGAGTGCCCCCGAGGCGATGGAAGAGGCAGGAGTCCGTCAATACATCTGGCTCAAACGGACTCCGACGTGCAGTGCGTCGACTGGGGGTCGTTTCTGGCCGACCCTGCCGACGGCTCAGCCACAGTTATTCATTTCATGGCTGCCAGGTGTTTGTGCGCCAGCATGAACCTCGAGAATTGCGCCGACGAGCTGTTCGAAGAGGTGTTCGCCGGTCACGGCGATATTGACTTGGCAGAGTGGCTGGGTATACCCATCGCGGGGCAACTTGCAGACATTGAGTTTGTCGAGAACTTCCACATGCCCGTCGAAGGTGACTTCGGCGTGGCGGGGGCACCCGCGGACTCTGAGTCGACCATTCCCGCGACAGACGAAGAAGTTCATGCCATGCTCCATCCTCAGGTGATTGGAAATCTGACAAACATGGAATCGATCAATGATGATCCATTGCGGGGGAACCCGCGAGACGCTGGTGACCAATCTGAACGCATTCAATAGGAGCTTGGGCACGATGAAGAATTCCAGTGCACTTCTGTTGCGTCAGATCGGTCTGCGAGCACTCCGAAGCAATCGCCACGTCGTGTACCCTTCAGAAAGAAAAACACATAGCACGACGATCCAAGTCTGTCGCCAATGGACGACGAAGACGAACATGATGACCGCATGGTGCGTCGGGTCGAGTTCCCAGTTTCTCACCAGCTCGGGCGCGAGCCCGCCCCAGTGGCGCTCTTTTCGAGCGGTGCCCAGCGCCCTCGCCCTCCTGGGGCGGGAATTTCAAGTGGCCCGCCAGGGAAGACGCCAAGGGCGCACGCTCCCCCAAGGAGGGAACTTCTGCGGGTAAGTCCGCTTCAAGACGATCAGCATCACGAAGATGAACATTCAGACGGCCAATTACAGCGTTTAAAGGGTTGGAACAAGCTTGGATTGGCTCGTCAGCAGATACCCGCTGAGACGATGCAGTGCTGGCTGGGTAGACAGTGGACTGAACATCAAATCCGACACTGGCATTCTCTTTGCGAAGCTAAACGGAACGATGATGGTACTACCACTCGATCAAAGAAGGGACATACTAAAACGCAAGGAAAGGCAATCGTGCGTGATCACAAAAGGGCCATCATCGAGGATCGAAAGACGTATCGAGGCGTATGCTGTACATGCCTCATGCCGACCACAGGCTCGGCTGTCCCATGGGGCGCCCATCAAGAAGTCCGAACTTCAAAAAGACACCGTGGGTTTGGTCACATGGAGATGGTCGGGGCAAATGTATTGATCCCACCATGACGCCATACCGCAAGCGGATGACGGAAGAGAACTACCTTCCTGCCACAGCGACAGAAATTGAACAAACGAATGCTATCTGGAATAACGTGACACCGATTCATCCTCTGATGCAGTTCAATCGTGATTGGCGCGCTGGGGAAACTACCGATCATAAGTCGGAAGAAGATAGCCAGCCATATGTCCATGAAGTTGAAGAGGAAGACGCTGGAATGGCGGAAGAGGTTGATCCTGCGGATGCCGCCCTTGGCGACGGTGAAGCAAGTGACTCGGGTATAACAGACGCCGCGTGTGATTCTGATACTCCGATCGACCCCGAACACGCTGTCACAAGAGACGTGGATCTCTCTACTGGCAGGCGCGTTGCTTACCGCGCCGAAGGTGCGGGCTGGATCGCTACTTACGTAGCTGAACGACGCAGCGCAGACAAGTATTTACTTGGCGGAAAAAAAGAGATCAACGCAAAGTTCCTATCAAGAACATGGCCCTCAGAAGGCCAGGTGGTGAAGATTTGAATCCTTGCCGGGGTCTTCTAAAACGTTGTCGCCGGCTTGCCCTTGTAATGCTGGCGGGAGCTACGGCAGAGGCAGCGCCCAAGCAGGAGCCAGAAATGATTGAATTTCCCTCGTCTTCAGATTTTGAGTCTGACTCAATAAGCCCATCTCTTGGCCCTGATCATCCCCTGCCCAAGAAGAAGAAGCGTAAGAGCCCAGGTGGTGACCCTAATCCTGGGGATATCAAGAGATATGCAGGGCAACCTGCTGAGCAACATGCTGATCGACAACGATCTAAAGGTCCAGCAGTGGCTGCTGCAGCAGCCAGATTCCAAGGCGCCAGTGCGCCTACCCCAAAGGATCCTGTTCCACGTCGCGGCCCCTCATCTGGTCGGACACACAGGTCAGGATGGATGCCTACTTCTCAGGCAGGAACAAGGGGTGCATCTTCCACAAGGCGCACTGAGAAACTCTTGACTACTACGCCAAAGATACCAGGAGCAGTGCCCAGTGACAAAGATATCGAGATCTACAGCACCAAGGATAAGAAACACCAGGACTTCGACATCAGTGCCCCGCGAGGAACTCCAAGGACGCCCAGAGGTTCCGCTGGCGCATCTTCATCAGCTGCGTGTGCAGCAACGTTTGCAGCGCCAGCGTCAAAGGCGGCCCCGCGTTCTGCGGGGCAACCTGCTCAGAGTTCTCCGGGGCAACCTGCCCTCGCGCTGGAAGCACTGCCGGAATGCAAGGACTACTGGGGCAGGCTGCGTTCAGGCAGCCGCATGAAGATCAATCCAGCATATGATCCGCGAAGTGATGACGGATCTGATCGCTACATGGTTGTGTAATACAACGTCATGGACACAGCTGTCCATGCTGACGAAGAAGCACGCATTCGCCAGTCAGTGCGCAACATTATGCGGAAACGCCCTGCCCTCACGTTGGATCGAAAAAAAAGAATAGTTGAAGAACGTCCTTGTCACGGAAAGGCTTCACAGGCCGAGGCTCGACTATAGAGACAAACGTGAGGTATCTGAGTGGTTGACGACAGCCCTCCGTCACAAGCCATATCATCATGGTAAATTGTCAAACAGGTTCATTCGTGAAGTTACGTCCTATGACGAGTACGATGGTTGGGCCGATTTGTCGCAGTTACTAAACAGATGGCCCTCAGAAGGATACGAACACTACCACCATAAGCGTCTTGGCACGGTACGTCGTGCGCTTAAGCGTCGTCGCTGGGCGTATCAGGCCTACGCTGCCTTGGATCTCATCGGCATGATAGATGAGTCCGGAATGAAAAAGAGCAGGCTGCAGATCAAGAAGATGAGGTACGCCGATATGACTGACGACACATACTTCATCCGCCCGTCCAACGGACATAGCAGCCCTGGCATCAGATACCCAGAATTCCTATACATGAGGATCACGGACTTATCAGCACCTGGGGCGCCTCGGTATTTCATTCATGGCGCTCAATGGGAGCATATACCGAATATTCTTAGTATTGGTTTATCGTGTCGCGCCGACGGCGCTATTAAGAAGAAGGGCAGGCAATTTGAACACGGATGCCCATACCTACCTGGTGACAGTAGAATCCAATCTGGTTTACGCATGGATTCTGAGGTCCTGATCATGGTCAGTCTGAAGAACTTGATCCGGGATAACATTCCAGTGTGGAGTTCGGCGAACGACATCGTCATGGCAGCAGGCCGTCATGGTAGGATCCCTCCTACTCACGTCGTCCAGTTGATCGGGATCCTGCCAGGGTACAATCGCCAGTACAATCGTGTGGGACGAATGTGGATAAATTCCTTATATTTGAAGGATGACAACCAGAAGTACACGAGTACTAGAACTGATGAGATGTACGAAGTTCGCAACGACGCACCATCTTTAAAGAACTGGTTTGTTACAGATACCCCCTACAATTTGAAGTGTCCTGAACCGCTCCTTAGGGTATTCTCAGAGGTGTTCATGATGAACGCATACCATGCAGGGACACCTGCAGGGGGATCTGACGGATCATGGATACAGGCTCAGAGCGCTGATCTGCCGGGTATTACGCCAAGTGGTATTACGCCTACTGATACGTTATACGCTAATGATCCGTGGCGTGCCCAGGTTCAACAGCTGCCAGTAACTGCAGGGCAACCAGCTTCATTTGCCCCTATGAGCCGAGCTACTACATCACTTGGCACTCCACAGAGTACTGGGAGCACCAACAGCCTGCAGGCGAGGCTCCAAAGTATTCGTACGGATCCGCAGCTCTACCAGGCTCTCCAGGCAACATCGCCGTTCGCAGCACCACGTCCAATTGCAGGGCAACCTGCTTTCCCAGACTGCCTGGAAACCCATGTGTTCGGGCGACGGCCGACGATTCATATCAGTCTCAGCTGACACGCGGTTCAGGATATGCACCAGGTATGCCAGGACAAATGCCCCACTATGGGTAACTGGCACCCTCCATGGATCGAGATGTACAGCAGCACGCTCCATGCCTAGTGCTTCCACCGACCATGGGAGAGATGCGCCCTGAGATCCTGGCCATGCACGAGGCGCAGCATGCCAACTTGGCCATGCAGGCCACGCGGCAGCGCCGACAGCAAGACCGTCAGGCCAACAGAATGCTGAGCCGCGCAGGGCAACCTGCTAACCACAATGCAGCAGGGACACTTGCGAGCAGCCCAGCTATGGATGCATCGATGCAGCTGCCAACTTGCTCGATTATTCGATTCGAAGCTGGTGAATCCACCCTGGAGCGTCAGATGCGTATCAGGCCAGCGGCAACACCGCCTATCATCTGTGACGGCGATTTCAGTAAGTGTGCCATATGCCTGGACCTGTTTACGACTCACGACAAGATCTGGCATCTCCAGCGCGGTCACATATTCTACGCGCAATTCTGGGATCGTGTGGTACACGCCCATGTGGACCGACAGGTGGCTGGTAACATGGAAGGTTCCGCGTGTGAGGCCGCCTGCGCCATATGCAGGGGTGTAGGCCTCATTGCTGCAGAGTTCCACTGCGCCCTGGCTGGTGATCAAGAAACACATGAGCGTCATGAAGATATTCTTCAGAGGGCGAACGAGCTCAGGGACCTCCGTGAAGAGCTCAACCGCGCTACAGCCATGATGGCCAGCACTGCGGAGATATCGTCGACGTTCCCCGCGGGGATACCTGCATCATCGGCCGACGCGGGCTTAGTGGTGGAAGCAGCTGCGCTTGCAGGGGCACCTGCCATGCATTACCTATTCCACTGGTAGCAGAGACCGACAGCAATGCAGGGGCACCTGCCCGATTGGCTCCACCTTCGGCACCAGCGAATGATACATGGTTGAGGCGCACGGAAAGGGCCACTGATAGCAGCGCCCAATCGCTTCAACCTTCACGCGCATACATGCCATATGGGCGAGACCTCCGTTCACGTAGCCAACGTACAACTGAACGCCCGGTAAGCAGGCGCAGTGGTACCAGTGGGACCTCTGAACGCGATATGATTCATACGGTACTTACGGTGAATACCGACGGCCAGATGGGGCATACGCGCAGAGGAAGATACTTTCATGAATATGCCCACTGTTTCTACGTCACACACATACACGTATGACGAATACCTTACCGCTTGGATC
This sequence comes from Prorocentrum cordatum, assembly GCA_963575745.1. Lineage (NCBI taxonomy): Eukaryota > Dinophyceae > Prorocentrales > Prorocentraceae > Prorocentrum > Prorocentrum cordatum. The sequence goes on from CAUYUJ010016638.1 coordinate 400,556, forward strand.
TTTTAAAAGAACCCGATTACAGAGGAAGAAGCGCGTGGGTACATGAATGTATTTACATATCTGCCAAGAAACGACTGGGTGTTAGAACAAAGGCGCCGTACAGGCCTACACGGTACGACAGCATTCGAAGTCCCTGGACTATTTGGCGAACGCCATGAATTAGCTCTGGCAGCAAACAGCGGAACCATGATCAATGGTATGTTGGTTCTTGTACTGGATATTGGTAGTAATATTAATACCATTGGTTTGAAGACGGCACATAATTTCGAGCAGATATCACGCTCCCACGGACACGCCATCAAAAGGTTGTATCTATCAAACGGATTGCATGTGTATGGAGTGGGACACGGTGCCGCGATCTGCGATAAATCCTTGCACTGCAAAATCGCGCGCAAAGCCAAGGTAGATTATGCGGGGGAACCTGCTGTGCCGAGACTCGACACATACTCAGCAAATGTGGCTGAGGGCTCTGGAGAGAACCTCCCTGCTATTCTGGGTCTGAGGAGCATGTCCAACATGCGGACCATCCTGATCCTCGAGCAGGGGCACGAGGATGATCGCCCCTGGAGTGGAAATGCACAAGGTTATACTTGGAAAGGGTGCCAGGGTACTTGATACATCCCCGTTACGAAAGTTAATTCATCTTGGCTAAAATTAACATGTGTGGGCGCTGTGGTGAGAAGTGGTATGGGAGTGATTCTTCCTTGTGGTTTCACACGGGGAGAGATTCAGAGTTGCCTGGAAGTGACCGGGGGTGATTTCTCCCTTGTGAATTTACGGGGGGGAGATTTTATCCTGAATTGGTCATATACTATTAATGCTACCAGGGAGAACCCCGGAAATCTCTCCCGCCAAGTCAGGCCGAAGACTGCCGTGCTAGGAGTCTACGGGGGGAAGGGGGGGCCACTCGGAGACGCCCTAGTCGTCAGTGCTCAGGATGAATAACTTCCGTAACGGGTAAGTGCGATGAAGACGCCCTCCGGGCACCTGGCACTCAGGGCCGATGAATACGAGAAGGCTACGGAGGACCAAGGGCCGATATCCTTCACGATCACGGCCAATCCTCAATGTGAGGTAGCTCCGTTGCTTGTCAAGGGGGCCCCCGACCCAGAGCCAACTGCAGGGGCACCTGCTGTGCGCGATGCTCATGCGTACATGATGTCACAAGACGCGCAGGGCATCAGCTCTTCCGTCAACGAGGAGACGTTCACTTTCACGATCCACTCTCTGGCGAACAACACCTTGAGGGATTGGCATCGCAGAAATGCGTCCTGTGGGACTACCCCTACCTCGGCCGACAAAGACTTCGCCCTCCACGACCTGCAGGCGAAGATCTATCAGGCCATCCACGAGGAGGGGGAGACATGGACTCCTCCTGACACACATGCAGGGACACCTGCGGAAGAAAAGGATACCGTCGAGAAGTTTGATTTATTTACTTCGAGCAGCAGTTCTGCAGCGCAGCACGGCACTGGCATTTGGGCCCCCCCATCAGGAGGGTGGGGTTCGCCAAACGAGTGACGGGGGCAGGCGCGTGCCGCGGCCACTCGCGCTTGCAGGGACAGGCCGGCCACTCAGGTGCTGTCAGCAAACGCAGGGAAACCTGCAATCTTGTCCCAGGCACCGGCTGTGCGCGCCAAGGACCGCGGCAAGCCCGGCTGCGCGGCTGCCGCAGACAGCAGTGGTCCCGGCTGTGTGGCCGCTGCAGAAAAAGAAGGATTGACGCATCATTATCATTCTCGTGCATTCGTTATTGAAGATATACGGACAGCTTGCGCTGAACTCCGAGCCCGTGGATACATGTGCGACCGTAACACACATACAGAGGTGATGACCTCCACTGGTGCACAGTATTTGAGTGCGCTACTTTCGGGTGATTACCAGCTGTTTTGGGTCGCAACACCTGCCGACTGGCATGCGAGGCTGCCTGGTAAACTGGCAGGGCCACATTACCAGCGTATCCAAAACTTGATGTCAAAGGCTCGGGCTCTACGCGTGACTATTGTACTGGTGGGGCCACCAGGGTATTTCTGGAGACAAGGTCCCATACGAGATGCTATTGAAGATCTTGACTTACAAGTCATGCGCATGAGGTTCTGCCATTTCGGCTTCAAGTACGACCGCGCGAACAAGTTGCCCAGCGGGTCACATCTGCAAGTGGCAACTACGTGCAAACGCATCTCAACCAACTTATGGAGATGCACATGCAACAGAGCAGCGACACCTGCAGATCCTACTGAGCATATTCTGGACTGGTATGGACAAGGTGCTCAGAAAGCCGAATGGCAGAATAAGACATTAGCGATCCTGGCCGCAAGGTTGGTCGCTCACATGGACTTGCATAAAACGCGAAGGAACCATGCAAGTGCTGTACATTTGAGTATTCATACTCGCGTGGATAGAAGGAGTTCGAACATACGTTCAGTCTCCTAAGAATGGCCCTGAATGGGGCCATATCGTGAGACGGGTGATTACGAACCTAGACGACAACGAGGTCATCCAGGACATCAAGATCCACGACCAGCCGACTGGGTACAACTACAACGCACCATTACCCGATGGGGTCACTAACATCCGTACTCGACTGTACTGGGAGCAGCCGGAACCAACCCTTCTGGGAGACGGCAGCTCACGACCACGCTCAGGGCGAGTGGCGATCATCGATGACGATCGTCTTCCTCCCCCTTTGATTGAGCGCGGCGGCGTGCTACCTTCTATTCCAGAACTTCCGACACTTAGCTTACCAGAAACAGAACAACAGACAGTACTACCAACAGATGCCAGAATTAAACAGAAGGAGGAACAAAAGGCAGACAACGAAGTTGGCATCAAGCCACGCAAGATACCCAAAATAGTCGAAGAAGGCAACGACGATTGTGGAGACGACCTCAAAGGACTCGGGTGTAGCTCGTACTACACCGACGTACCATTGGACTCCGACACGGATAGCAACGGTGAAGGGGATACCTCCCTCACTCTACCTGCGGGGCAACCTGCTGAATCCTATGTAGATGTATTCTCCATAACCCCCATCCTGTGTTATGGGCGACACAACAAGGTATACATGTTCGAACTATGGAGAAATCGGAGGCATCTCCCTAGCATTCAGCCGGGGTATGTCTTCAGGAAGAAACCTCGACAAACGTATTTTCGTTGGTCTTGGAAATAATGAGGTCCAAGATGCAGTGATGCACTATTTCGACGTTTGCTTCGTTAAGGTCGTCATACTACAACCCAGCTGCCGAACTGCTGGCTTACCTTCTTACTTCAATGCTAAGGTTAACTACGACACCTGGCATGAACATCAAAAGGAGGATTTGCAACACATCAAGTTCTGTGGGCAAGAAGTTGTACGTCAAAATCATCTTCGGCGATTCTATGTGCGAGAACAACCAGTTGGGACTTGGGTGGATCAGCTACCGCCATGGACTACGCTGGCCAGCAGCAAGGGCACTTGCAAGGTACATATGGACCAATGTAGTACTGGCCTACGTGATTCCCATGGGGTACTAATAAGAAAACCGACTGATATCACGGCTAACCATCGCTTATTACTTACGCCCTTTGAGCGAAAGCGATGTGATGGCCATCATCCACATGCGTCGGTGTGCAATAAAGAACTGTCCATGGTCGCACAGTATGCGCCAAAGATGCAGTCGCTCTTCGTTGAAGCTGTTCAGATCGCAAACAACCTTTTCCAAACAACTCGTGACCCTTTCCATGGTCACCCATATTCGTCTACCGCATTGGCGACCAACGTAAGGGGATGCGATCTGGCCGATCCGAGTCTTCCCCGACAGCCGGACGGCTCGATTACGAGACCGCCGTTGGGAGGATTTGGTTGCCCCGCCCGCGCGGATAACGTGAACCTGCACTCTCCATCACATGATCGGAATCCGAGACATCGCAGATGGTACGACAAGGATGACTATCATTGGGAGTGTCCGAATTGCAAGAAGAACTATGGGAATAATAAACCTGGACATACATTAACACTTGACAAACGCAAGTTTGCAAGTCCTTGGAAGTTTCCCGACAATCATGGGCAGATCCCGTCGGTTCTTGTCGGGCCATCAGCAGGACCTGCACCGCCAGATCCCGCTGAAGTTGCAACACCTCCACCTGAGGCACCAGCAGCACCAGCACTTACGCGACTGAGAGCGCCCAGACCTGGCCTGAGAGCTGGATCTGCCGCAGGCGCAAGCAGTCACGCCATTGCTGTTGGAATACACGCTGCTGAGCCTGTTGCAGGGCAACCTGCCTTAAGTGGAGCCGGTAGTTCGGATGGCCACCTCCGACTACCACAGGTTAGAGTCAGACGTGGTCGACATCAAGGTGGAGAAGCGCCTCCACCACCACCAGCAGGGAACCCTGCCGCACGACCACGACTACCAGACTGGTCACGGTTCGATGTACAAACCAGTCTGGACAATTTTTCGAAGCCTTGACCCAGAGCGGTAACGCGCGAGTTGCGAAAACTACATCTACGCTGGTTCCATGCGAAAGAACCAAAGATGATACTCATCTTAAGCAAAATAGGTCTGGACAGTGTTAGAGTCAACCTCATCAAGGGCGTCTGCGATACATGCCGAGAATGCAGAGCTTGGGACAAACCTGGACACACAGTTTTGCCCTCTACTGCATTACCTGGCGAATGTAATGATGAAGTGGAATGTGACTTGATGTTATACAAAGAAGAACACAATCCATTTCATATTATCGATCGTTGCATACGGTATGCTACTGGGATGGAAGTACCGGACAAAACGATGACTACGATCCTGGATGCATATCATCAGTGCAGTGTGCAGTTTGGACCAGTTAAGGTACTTTACTCGGATGGAGAAGGTGCCCTTAATAATGGCACTGCGAAGCCAGTCCTCAAGGCCAAAGGCACTGAACTCAGAATGCGCGCGCGTGGACAGCACGCTACGACGATCGAGGTCAGAAATGGCATCCTACGTCATCTACTCCACGTAATGGAGGCTGAACTCAATAGGTTAGACATTCCTCGTGTGTTCACTAGGCTACTGCATGAAGCCTTGCTTGCTGCCAGCGAAATTCACTTTCTACAACGAGGTGTCTCCATACAATGCACTATTTGGACGGCAACCAGCAATGCTGCCTGACCTCCCTGTTCTGGATCACGAGCAGTCGACAGAAACATCAGATCATTCTCGCGAACAGACAATACACAGGGTATGCATTGAGGCGATCACACAGGCCACGGCAGTAGCTAAGACCAATCGTGCACTACGCACTAAGACGACCATTACGGGCCAACACTATTATGACGAAGGAGATTTGGTTGACTGCCATCGCCTTACGACTACTAATGATGACTGGGGGGGTTGCAATGGCCCGTTCCCAGTTGCGAAGAATGATCCTGAACGGGGTCAGGTCATCATCCGAGTAGGCAACCAGGATGTTCAAGTACAATATGGCGATGCAAGACACTCGCTCTACTTTGAAGCACTCATAGCCCGAGAGATTGGCTCCGACAACACTGCACTACGCACAGTGTTGACACTCGTAGCTAGCCTTTCAGCGGGGAGACCTGCGTTGACATTTGGCCATGTGCCGACTAAGAAAGGCACGCTTTATATGGCAACGGCCAGCCGCCTATCTCCAAATGTACACTTGGATCTACAAGATCTCGTCAAACATTTTTTCCGCATCGAGAATGTTGTTTCGGTCAGATTAGCCAATGGCATTCATAAGCTACCCGCGGGTACGTATGCCGATCGTTGCACATTGGTTTATTACGATAACGATGTGAATCCGGGGTTCCACTACTACGACTGAAAATACACGGTATAACTGGATCAGCACACTCACGTGTCATTCAATGCCTGAAGTCCGTCAAACCTCAGGCAGGCTTCGATCAGGATGTGTCAAAGTTTGAAGACTTGGCGGATGCGCCGCCACCTGAGGGAGCCGCTAGAGAGGCTTCAGAAGCCGAACCAGATCATGGTGACGGACGGCTGTCTACGATCTACGAAGAATCACAAGCTGACCTTGAGTCGCATGTTATGGAGGTATGGTACGCAGAGTTGCGAGAGGAAAAGGAACTGCTGGAGGCAATTCCACTAGAAGAACTCTTTACCATACCCACACAGATGATTCCCGACCAGAGTGTGTTGATCACTGTAGCTGGTGAACAGCGGGGACACCTGCCGAAGTGGGGACGCACTCATGATCCTGACACTGACACTGAAGAAACGTACTTCGCTGCCTTGTGCACCCTGGTCGAAGACGACAGCTATGGACTCGACTCTGACGAAAACGGGCCATACGTTGAACTCTGGTTTGCAACAGAGATGTCAAAGGTCGTCTTGTCCGAGCAGCAACAGATGCTGTTAGACGTTGACTGGGTGACCACCATGCGAGTATATGTTGCTGCTGCTGCAAAGCGAGCTGTGGTCGTCAAGGAAGACGACCTCCTCGCGAAGGCTGACATCCAGGCGAATCCCGAGAAAATATCGAAGGCCCTTTTCACCGAACTCAAGACATGTTTCGACAATAGATGCTTAAACATGCAGGAGATCGCCAAAGCGTCGAACATCATGCCTTCGAGATATGTATACAAATTGAAATTCGTTAAAAACGACGGGTGAGATGGAACGCACCATCCGACTTCGTCTGGTACTTCGGGGCTTCATAGATCTAGAAGTTTTCGATGTAGAGACATGTTCGGGAACAGCCAGAAGGTCAAGCCAGAGGTTACTTGCCAGCGCGGCAGCGTGCAAGAAACAGTGGATCATTGCATCCCTGGACATCAACATGGCCTTCCTCAAGGAATTGACCTATCGAGAACTCGCCGAGGCAACTGGTGAAAAGGAACGTGTGGCGTGTTTTACCTTGCCGCCTGGGTCGGCAACTGTGCTCCGTACTCTTCCAGGGTTTGAGGGCTACGACGAGTCAAAGCACTGCTTGCAGTGCTTGAAACCGGGCGCAGGCACTGAGGACGCCCCACGGGCTTTCTCACTCAAGCTCAGGAGAACCACCAGAGGATTTGGTCTCCGATCCACGTCTTACGACGAGGAGTTCGAGACGAGCACTAATTTGCTCACGGTCAAACATGTCGATGACATTAACATGGCCAGTACTGGGGGCACCATTGACAAGTATGTCAAATGTGTTGAGGATACGTTTGGTAAGTGTAAACTCAACGAACACACATATACGAATTGTGCTGTGATGTACACCATGGATGAGGACGGCAATGTCACTTTGGATCAAGATGAATACATGAAACAACTCCATCCTATACAACATGCTGAATTGACCGGCGCGGACGCTGACGCTCAAGCGACCAAGATGGTGGCAGATATGTTCGTTAGCCTCAGAGGTGCGCTGGCTTGCGCACTGTTCACCCAGATCTGGTTGATGGTCTATGTGGTATCCCTCCAGCGTGTCCAAGAACCGACCGATATTCAAGTGCTGTCTTCCCAAGGCCCCTGAGGGTCCGTGGTGTGTCCTCCGTCCGCTTTGGATCTCTCCCCGCCCCCCTTTGTGTAGCCACTTTGGCTTAGGTGCTAACTACCGTGTGCTCTCGAGCTCGCGGCCGGGAGAAAAGCCCCTCCTCCGCTTTCCCCCTTTTCGACGCGCAGACCCATATGTCCATCCATTATGTGGCAGTGGCAAGCGGAGCGATGTCGGAGAGGCTGGCGGAGAACATGGGCGTTCCGGGCGCGGGCGGTCAGGAGCAGCAGATGGGGGCACAAGAACAGCAGGAGCAGGGCCCGTGGCAGGCAATGCCCACTCCAGAGAGGTTCCGCCGAAGAGACGACGACGCCTCGGCCCAGACAGATGTTCAGCAGTCATCAGGTTCACCGGATCAGCAGGCAGATCCGTGGACTAACTGGAGGGGTTCTTGGGAGCGGAAGTGGTGGTGGCAGCCGAATGGGTCATCCAGCTGGGGCAGGGACGACGGCTGGGCACCGTCGTCGGCGGCTTGGGCGAACTCGCATGAAGTTCCCAATCGAGATTTCGGTGCTCCCCCTCCTTGGTTAAATTTCGAGGACACAAGCAGGGCGCATCTTAGAGGGTCTGCCCGTGGAGCTGCAACTGAAGTTTCGGACGATCAGGTCGGATCTAGACTCAGCAGAAGGCATCGAAGCACTTGTCACTCCTGAACGGCGAGCGGCCTGGGGATCGTGAGAGACAGGCACATAATGCAGCGCTCTTTAGCTACATGATCAAGAATGGAGAATCGATCACGGAGTTTGTGTTAAGGCGTGATGCGGAGATCGCCGAGGCCGAGCGGTACGACGTAGCGCTGCCAGATCCGATCAAGTCCAGATACCTGGAGGAGGGCGCGTGTTTGTCGGCACAAAACAAGATCAACATGCGCACGTTGGCCGGAGGCAAGGACGACTTCAGCTCCATCCGGGCCGCTCTTCTCAAGTTGGATGTCAAAGATCAGCCTATCCTCCCGACGACTCACACGCCAGTGGCCAAGACGTGTGCAGCTGAAGTTTCGGAGGAGCCTCCTCCGCCACCCGAGCCGTACGAGGGCGAGACTTTCCTGACAGAGATCGACGATTCGGTTGGGTTACCCGAAGAGGACGTGGGTGTTTTTCTCGCTACGCTCGACGAGCAGGACCTCGGGGAGACCGAGGTGCTGCAAATCTTCGCCGCGGTGGTGGAGGACCGGCTCGGCAAGGACAAGAGGCGCACTTGGGCAGAGGCGAGGCGGCTGAAGGCCGCAAAGAAGGTGGACCGCGACTTCTTCGACAGGAAGCGCGCTGCCCGTCCTGGCTTCAAGAGGCTCACGATGACGGACGCGAAGAAGCGCACCAGGTGCGCGAACTGCGGAGAGCGCGGGCGTTGGGCAGAGTCGTGCAATAATCCTTTCAAGTCGAAAGCTGATCGCATCGCCGGCGAGAAAGGCAAGAAGGACCCCACGAGCAAGCGCTTCTTCTTCGACGTGCTGCCGGAGTCCGACAGCTACATTCAGGTGGGCGACTGGAACTTGCTGCTCAGGACCTTGCACGTTGCGGGACCCGAGCTCTCTCTCCGGCAGCTGGGGGACCATGCTCTCGTCGATGCGGCGGCCGGCTAGGCACTCATCGGGCGCGAAGACTTTGAAGTGATGAGATCGGCCTTCGAGAAGCGCGGATTCCGCATCTTGGCGAAGGAGGGGCCCGTGACAGGGGTTACTTGCGGCGGAGTCGGCGGCCGAGTGGCACCAGTGGGGAGGGCCTGGGTCCCGGTCAGCATCTGGAAGTGCGGGGCGGGGTCGTGGAGTTCTTAGTTCTTCCTGGGCGATGCCCCCCTCTTCTTCCAGCTCGACTCTTGGAGTCGATGCACGCCCTGATCGACTTAGGGGGCGACGAGATCGAGCTCGGCGACCACGACAGGGCGCGGCACCCTCTCGTGCGCCACCTGGACGGGCACAGGTTCCTGAGCTTGATCCACTGCGAGCCCGAGGACTTCCGCGTGCCGGACGACGTGCTGTCGCGCATGCCGGCGGATGCGCGCGAGGACCTGAGGGGGGGTGGGCGGCTAGCTGTGCGATTTCAGATCCCTCCTCCCTCCTCTCTCTCCTCGGCGTTGGGGAGTGTCGGGCCCCGGGAGCAGCGACGGAGGACTCGGGATCGAATTCCGCAGCCGTCTTGGCTCGGAATCCTCGGACGACCAGTCGTACACATCTGCAGAATGGTGAAGTCGAAGTTCGGCACCCCGATGGCCAGGACAGCGCAGCCGCTCCGGAGGAGGCGCTCAGCGGCGCCGCTCAGGTGGGAGGGGCTGCCGGAAGCCCTGCAGGAACTGGACTTCACGGAGGAAGAAATGTCGATCGCGCTCAAGCACAACTTCCTGGGCGGCGTTCCCGGCCCTGATCAAGCCGCAGCTCTCGTGGAGGAGGCTCGCGCTCAGGCTCTTGCACATCGCCTCGGGGTGCGCGGGCATCAACGGGATTGCGATCATGTGGCCAGCGGCTGTCGAGATGCGCTTCGACGACCAGGACACTTGCCTTCGCCCGCCGTGGGCAGCGCAGGAAGGATCCAACCCGACGAGCGCGTACAGCCACTGCAGGATTCGCAAACTCAGGCTCTCGCTGAGGGACAAGACGCCGGCCGAGAAGGCGTCCGCGGAGGCGAAGAAGCAGGCGAAGGCCGCGAAGAAGGAGTCGGCGAAGCAGGCCAAGCAGGAGTTCGAGAAGCTGGAGCGCGAGAACATGGTGGACGGCTACACGCGGGGCGGCCCCTGGGCGGCAGCGCCGGTGCCGCGCGAGCCCCCGCGCCCCACCGCGCCGGGCGTCCGCCCGAAGTGGGGCCCGGGCACCAGCGGCAGCTCGGGCGGCCCGAGCCATTCGGAGGAGTGGCAGGGCTCTCGGGCGGACCACGAGGAGGCGAAGAGGCTCATCCAGTCCAGGATGTCGGTGCTCGAGCCGTCCGACCTCCCGGCGGGGGCGCCGCCGATCGCGGTGAAGAGCCCGCCGGCGACGCGCGCGCAGCCTCCAGCGCACTCGCCGCCGCCCGTGCTGGGCAGGAGGATGCCGCCGCCGGTTTCAGCTCTCGCGGCGCAGCAATTGCACTCCAACCAGATGAAGACCTTGCTCGACCAAATGCACGTGATGGCAGAGCAGCTCGCCGAGGTTCAACTGGGGCTTGCGACAGTTCCAGTGCGTCCGGCAGGCCCGATGAGCGACGAGGAGATCATGAGGCTGGCGCACCGGATCAGGACCGCAGGCGGGGAGGCCATGCAGGCAGCGGCAGAGCGGCAGGAGGAGCACGATCTGGAGGGGAACCCGCGCCTCTGAGGAGCTTGGGCCGCGCTAGGGGACTGGCCTGAGACAGATCAGACGCGATCGATCGGCAAGCTCGCCCCCTCCGAGATAAGCGACCTCGACTCCGCGATCTCTCCGCCCGGATGGCTCGTGATCGTCGGGTCCGCGATAGACCTGCCGCCCCGGGACGCGCTAGGGGCATCTGGGATCGGATCGAAGCTCGAGAGGTCTCCCTCGACCATGTCAGTACCGAGCTCGGATGGCACTCGCGCACCCTCGGGCAGGCGGATAGGTCGGCCTTTTTCGTCGGAGCCGCTCTGGTCAAGAGCGGAGGCAGGCCGCATCGCACTCTCATGCCTGCCGGCACGCGCCGGATTCAATTACGTCGCGGCGACTCTGTGTTGTTGGACTCGTTGTGGCGACACATGTGTTACAGGGAGCTGGGTGAGAAACTGAGCCAGGAAAAGGCCTCGGAGTGCTCGGTCGATCTCTGGACGTCTCGGGAGAAGGAGGAAGGAGAGGAGCGCGATGAAGATGAAGAAGAAGCGAGGAGGCAAGCCACGGCCTCAGATGGCCTCAGTTGTTCTGGAGCTCAGCACGGGTAGGGAGGGGTCGCGGCCTCAGATGGCCTCAGCGGGCCTGGGGCTCGGGGTGACGATGTCGCTAGCTTAGCAGATAGTGCGCCTCGATCGTCCGCTCGGGGGGCCGGCAGCTGCGGACTGGGACCTAAGGGGATTGGGAGGTATTACGTCGTCGAGTCCGACGCGCTCGTGGCTCTGAGGATGGCAGGGATCTTGGAAGAGCTGGAGGCCCCCACCGTCCCACGTAAGGTTCGCCAGGCGGCGCTCCAGGTCCTAGACGGCTCGGGAGTCGCCAAGAAGCACGCCTGGAGAAGGCGTCAGCTCATCTCGTCCGAGGCCCGACGTGGAGGCACTGCCCTCCTCGAGGTCTTCTCTCCGCTCCGGGTGTCGGCCCTTCTGGCCAAGAGGGGGTGCCGAGTCTCCCCCGCTGTCGACTCAGAGACGTGCTGGGATCTGGACACCCCCGAGGGGGGGAGGAGGCTGTGGGACCTGATAAAGAGAGATCAGCCTCGGTGCGTCTCGATGTCGCCAGTCTGTCGAGCCTTCAGCGTCGCTTTTGCTAGCAATTGGGACCGCATGAGTCAGAGCCAGGGGGGCGTGATTGAGCGCAAAGGCCTCGCTTTCATGCAACTGTGCTGCGAGATAGCGGCTTACCAGATGTCCATCGGCCGAGATTTTGTGTCGGAACATCCCGAGTCAGCCAGCTCCTGGGACCTGGAGTGCGTGAAGATGATCGCGTCCTCGCCGGGGGTGGTCTCGCGCGTCCTGGACTAGTGCCGGCACGGTCTTTCCGTGGCCCCGGGGGCCATTTCCAAGAAGCCGACTCGGTTCCTCGCTAGTCAGGGGGCCCTTCTGGAGGAGTGTGGTAGGAGATGCACCGGGCAGCGCGAACACCTCCCTTTGAAAGGGAGTGGCAGGACACGCAAGGCGCAGCGCTACCCTTCCAAGCTCGCGGCGGCGCTGGCGAACGGGCTGGAGTCGGCGCTGTGGCAGCGCGAGGCTACTCTGAGTGCCCCGGCCTTTCGTCCTGGACCCGACGGCCTCGAGGCCCAGTCCGACGAGGGCCCCGAGGCGGACGGCGCTGGCGCCCCGGCCTCCGAAGACGAAGACGCGGCTACTCAGCCGGCTCGGGCCCCCGGGAACCCCCATATAGACAAGGGCCTCCAGGGAGAAGTCTCGAAGCTGCACGTGAACTTGGGCCATCCTATGTTGGATGATTTTGTCTGGGCCTTTCGAATAGCTGGAGCTCGACCAGAGATTCTTCGCTGGGCGAAGCACAAGTTTCATTGTCCTCATTGTGCTTCGCATTCCCGACCCCATTGGCGTAGAAAGGCTTATCTTCCTCGGACGTATCGTTTTAATCGTCTGCTTTCGGTGGATCTGTTTTACTTCGAACTCCAAGGTGAAAGCTTGCCGGTTCTCAATATGGTCGACCACGGCACCAGCTACCAGCAGTGCTGTCTTTTAGAGGGCGATCGCTCAGCGACTGTGTGGGCGGCTCTCGCTCGCTGGTGGATCCGTCCGTTTGGGCTTCCCGAGACGATCCTTTCGGACGGCGGTGCCGAGTTCGGAGGGAGCTTCTCGAAAGGCTGCGAGCATCACGGGATCTACTTGCAGGTGATACCCGCCAACTCACCTCACTTTACCGGCAAGTGTGAGCGTCACGGTGGCATCGTGAAGAATGCCGTGTCTCGGGCCTCCTTGTCGGCCACTCCGACGAGTCGACAGGAGGTGGACATGCTGCTTCGTGAGGTAGTCTCAGGCAAGAACCGTACCTTCCATAGGGGAGGATACAGCCTGGCGCAGTTAGTGTTCGGGGAGAACCCCAGGGTCCCGAGGTCCATGTTGAGCGACGGTGCCGTGGATGAAATTGGGGTCGAGAATCTCCGGACCAGCGCCGTGGATCAGGACACGGCGGCTGCGGCCTTTGCTCGGGCCCATCAGCTGAGGTCCGAGGCGCAGCGGGCCCTAGCGGCTCATGATGCCCGTAATCGGCTCGCCGAGGCCTCTAAGGCCCGCAGACGCGTGGACAAGGTCTACCAGCCGGGGGAGCGGGTGTACGTTTGGAGGAAAAGCACGTCGGCTAACCGAAGTCACGACCTCCAGCGAGATCGCTGGACAGGTCCCGGGGCCGTGGTGTTTCAGGCCCGTAGCACGGTGCGGGTGGCTATGCGTCATCGCCTTTTGAAGTGCTCGATTGAGCAGATCCGCCCGGTCACGAGACCCGAGGCCTTGGGCGCGGAGCTGCTCGACAACCCTCCTATCGACCAGCTTCGGCAGGAGTTGAGGAAGCCTGGCAAGCGTGTGGGTGCGTTGGATGTTGCTTCTGACCTGACCTCCCAAGTGGTGTTGTTTTTCAAGGTGCCTCAAACGTAGTGATATTAAGTGAGTGTTTTTGTTTTGTCAAACGTTTGATATTAAGTGAAGTGTCTTGATGTTTGGTAGCCTGTCTTGATGTTTGGTGGTATGTATTGATTGTTGGTCAGATGTCTTGATTTTTCGTTAGAGCAGCAGAACCTAGCCCCATCCAAGAAGCCCTACACCCCCATGCGCGCACTAGAGCTCTGATATCCATCCTTGCCACGCGGCACGGGCACTCTAGAATCCTTGCCATATATCTATATGTTTCACCAGAAACGCAATCATTGTCACACGGTACAGGCACTCTGGCATCCTTGAAACAAGTCTCCACGAGAAGCGCATGCTCGGGCACCCTGGGGCTTGCATCCCTATATATACACCCGTAAACATTTTGGCTCAAACGAGCCTGCAGGGCACGATGGTGCCCTTGTTCGACCCCAATGCAGTTCACCATCCGAGATGGAACCCGATGGTGCCCTGGTTGAACCCCAATGCCGTTCACCATCCGAGATGGAACCCAGTCACGAATATGTTTGTATACCCGTGGGTCGCATATGACGGGTCCGTAGAGTGGCTCGGAGGCGCAGCGCGGTTGCATCGCAATGCGCACAGCGCGCCTGCAGCGCTAGCCGCCGCCGACCCCGAGGATTCCAGCCCAAATATATTGTCAGACGACGAAGACGGCCTCCCGCCCTGGAGGCCGAGGCCAGGGACTCGCAGCTCGAGCGCAGCCGAAGGAGGTTGCGGCCAGGTGGCGCCGCGCAGGCGGCAGAGGACGACGGCGTCGAGGGCGGCGCCGCGCGCGCAGAGGGCGTCGGCGTCGAGGGCGGCGCCGCGCAGGCGATCAGGAACGTCGGCGTCGAGGGCGGCGCCGCGCAGGCGGCGGAGAACGTCGGCATCGACGCGGGCGCGCAGGCGGCAGAGGGCGACGTCGGCATCGAGGGCGGCGCCGCGCACGCAGATGACGTCGGCATCGAGGGCGGCGGCGCGCAGGCGGCAGAAGACGTCGGCATCGACGCGGGCGCCGCGCAGGCGGCAGAGGGCGTCGGCATCGACGCGGGCGCCACGCAGGCGGCTCAGGACATCGGCGTCGAGGGCGGCGCCGTGCAGGCGGCAAAGGACGTCGGCATCGCGGGCGGCGCCGCGCAGGCGGCGCACGTCGGCGTCGAGGGCGGCGCCGCGCAGGCGGCGCGCGTCGGCATCGAGGGCGGCGGCGCGCAGGCGGCAGAGGACGTCGGCATCGTGGGCGGCGAAGTGAAGGCGGCAGAGGTCGACGTCGGCATCGAGGGCGGCGCCGCGCAGGCGGCAGAAAACGTCGGCATCGAGTGCGGCGCCGCGCAGGCGGCAGGGGACGTCGGCATCGGCGGCGCCGCGCAGGCGGCAGAGGTCGACATCGGCATCGAGGGCGGCGCCGCGCAGGCGGCAGAGGTCGACGTCGGCGTCGAGGGCGGCGCCGCGGCGCAGGCGGCAGAGTGCGACGTCGACGCGGGCAGCGGCGTGTAGGCGGCGCCGCGCGGCAGATCAGCCGTCGGCGCAGCAAACCCTTATCCTCCATCCAGTCCCCCTCATCACCACCATCCCTCGAGTATCCCTCGGATCATCTTCCTCGGAGGCATCTTGGCCCCTCGAGTCGCCCCTCGAGTCCCCCTCGGATCCTCCCTCGGATCATGAATCCTCCTCCCCCTCCTCCTCCGCCTCCCCCCCCTCCTCCTCTGCGCCCCCCTCCTCGCCTCAACCGTCGTCGTCGGTCCAAGGGCCGACGACGACGGCGAGAGCGAGGGCGAGGTCGAGGTCGACGACTCCCGCCCCCAGCCTCTTCGAACTGCGCGGGCGCGCTGCGCCGGCGCTGGCGCAGCGCGTGGCCGATCGGGCCATGGCGCGGCACGAGGAGACGGCGAAGGTGGTGGCGGCTGTTCTGGCGCAGGTGCCGTCGGGAGAGTGGGGATGGAGAGGTGGGGCGGAGGTTGGCAGTTGAATGATGATAGGCGCGGATGTGGAGGGGGGGCATGGGAGGGCAGGTCGAGGAGGGTAGATCGAGGACCGATGGGGGGGAGGGGGGCAGCGATCAGGGCAGATCGAGAACCGATGGAGGAGATGTGAGAAAGAGCAAGGAGAGGGCCCTCCAGGAAGAGAGGGGGGGGGGGGGGGGGGGCAAGCGGAGCCAGGTGCTGCTCCAGATCCAAGACGATTGGCCCCTCCTGCAAGGCCCGCCCGACTACGACGGCGACGACGACTACGACTCGACGATGAGGGCGATTAGGAGACAGCGGCGACAGCGATGATGAGAATGAGAAAGATGAGGATGGGGATGGCGAGGATGAAGAACCGACTACGAGGATGATGAGGATGATGCGGATGCGGAAGATGAGGGGTGATGAGGCCTAGGGAGGATAAGGGGGGATCAGGGAGGATGAGGATGAGTAGGATGATGACGATGAGGATGGGGAGGATGCGGACGATTAGGAATGATGAGGATGAGGGTGAGGGAGGGGGTGGGGGAGGATAAGGGGTGACGGGGAGGAGGATGCGGATGGGAAGTGGAGGACGATGCGGATGAGGATGAGGATGGGGATGAGGATGAAGAATGGCCGTCTTGCGTTGATTGTTGCGTCTCATGCTGTCGATCCAGCCCTCCACGGCATCCCCCTCACCGATGTCCGTTATTTAGCGTCACTGCTTCGTTCGGCGCCGAGCCCCCTTCGCCCGAGCAGGCAGCGTTCCAGAATACAAGTTCACGTGCGGCGACTTCGGCTCCATGCCGAAGCCGCGCGAGCTGCAGGCAGCTCGCTTTCCTTCCGATCATCATCGATCTTCCACGTCGGAGAAGGATGGCGAGGATGACATAGCAGGGGGATGCTTAGGATCATGCTGATCAAGGAGATGAGGATGAGGATGCCGAGGGGGATGGGGGTGAGGATGGCGCCGGTGAGGATCATGAGCTAGGATGAGGTTGAGAATGAGGAGGGGGGTGACGAGAAAGAGGATGATGGCATGGATGAGGAAGATGAGGAGGATGAGGAGGAGGAGGAGCCTGGTGCCGCCGTCGTCGATCGCCGTCGCCGTCGATTGCGGTTATATTAAGCTCGCCCATCCCCCATTGCCACCGACCGAGATCTACCGCGACATGATAGCGGCCATGGCCTCCATCACCGACCACAAGCGCGTCGAGCAGGCGCTGATGATGGAGCTCCAGGGGCGGGGTGCCAGGATGAGAAGTGAGGAGGGCCAGGGGGGGGGGGGGGGGGGGAAGGGGGAGGAGGATGCGGAGCAGGAGGAGGAGAGGATAAGGAGACACTCGAGCCATGAGGAGGAGGAGGAGCACGCGGCGGTCGTCGCCGCCGTCGCCGCCGCCGTCGCCGTCGCCGTCGTCGTCGTCGTCGCCCGTCGCTCCACGCCGTTGCCCCAACACCTCCCGAGGAGGCGTGGGACAAAGGCTTCCGCATGGACTACATACAGGCGTTCAAAGACGAGCACGGCCGCGAGCCTCTCTCGGAGAGGGCCAATGGCGCACGGATCGCTTCATTTTTCCAGGTTGGAGGACATGAAGGAGGTAGACGATGAGGATGAGGAGGGTGTGAGGGTGAGTTTGTTTGCTAGCAGCGCGGCGCGTGTGTGCGCGTGTGTGTGTGTGTGTGTGTGTGTGTGTGTGTGCGTGTGCGTGTGTGTGTGTGTGTGTGTGTGTGTGTGTGTGTGTGTGTGTGTGTGTGTGTGTGTGTGTGTGGGGGGGGGGGGGGCTTCCCCGATCGGGGCGTAGAGGAAGATGGGGAGGGCGATTATAATATTGTGAGGGGGCGAGGAGCTAGATGAGGAGGGCGATCGGCGACTAAGGAGTGGGAAGATGACGGGGGGGACGAGGATGAACGGCATGATCGAGGAGAAGATTCACGATAATGGTGAGGAGCGTGCGGGCTGGGGCAGGAGATGGAAGCATAGCCAACGAGTTATTCTCTGCAATTTCGTAGCATCAAAGGAATGCTGAGGATGAGCATGTGGGGGCGCAGATGAGGATAAGGGGGATGAGGCGAGGCCGATCAGGATGGTCGGTGGGGGAGAGGATGACGGGGGCGAAACTGAGGAGGATTGAAGGATGCTGATGCGTATACAAGTGCGCTGCAGCTACCTCCAGAGCCGCAACGTGAGGATGATGCTGAGCCACTACATCAAGCTGAACCCTCGCGCCGGCGATGGTGGACAGGCGACCGCGGGAAGGAAGGGCGGACATTCCTTGACATGGTCATGCGGAGGATGAGGATGAGGATAATGAGGGCGATGATGATGAGGGCGATGCTGAGGATGATAAGGCGGATACGGATGGTGAGGAGCATGGTGATGATGACGACGAGGACGATGAGGATGCTGATGAGGAGGACGATGAGGATGAGGGTGAGGAGGTAGATGATGAGGATGAGGATGAGGATGAGGATGGTGACGAAGATGCTGCTGATGATGGTGATCTCATGATGATGCTGATGGGCGTTCTTGGAACTTCAATCCGCGAACAGAACGAGAGCCACTGGACAACGGTGCCCATTTCAAAGGTTGCCTGGTACATGTAAGGGAACAGTGTAGGCGTTTTGGTAGGGATCAGCACTGGCCCGAGTGCTGATCCCTGCCCGAGTGTTTTTTTCCTGATCAGCGATAAGACTCGTCATGCTTGGTATATGTTAGCCGTAGCCTCAGACAGAGGGAGTCTATATGAAAATGACACACCTTATTTATAGACCTCGCAATCGCTGGAACGAAGTTTACCCCCAGATATTTCTGAGGATGGCGACGTTGATGGAGGGTGAGTGATGGATGGTGAGGATGATGAGGACGAACATGATGGGGATGATAGTGATTATGATGATGACGGTGATGATGGCTATGGTCATGATGATGATGATGTTGATGACGATGATGATAATGATGCTGATGCGGACGAAGAGGGACGATGGCGATACGGATGGGGGGGGATAGCCACGTCGTACGATAAGGATGCGGTTGGCGATGTGGGTGATGATGGTGAAGATGCAGATAAGAATGACGACGGAAGGCGATGCATGATGATAACAAGGATGTTGACGATGAACGCGGTGATGATGATGGTGATGAGGATCATCATGATGATGATGATGATGCTGATGACGAGGATAAGGATCAATATGGATATGCGGATGGGGATGACGAGGATCCAGGGCGAGGGCGAGGATGAGATGGATGCTGAGGATGAGAATGGTGATCACGAGGATGAGGATGAGGGCGACGAGGATAAAGCGAGGGCGAGGAGATAGAGCGGCCTCCGCTCCCCGCTGCGCGAGGCGACGGGGATCGACGACGAAGACGCGGGCGTGGGCGAGGAGACGTTGATGGACTACTTCAACTGCGCCCAGGCGATCAACGCGACAGCGTCAGACTCCGAGGCGGCTGTGCCCGAGGCACGGTCGGGGGGAGAGGGCGAGGGAAGGGGGGGGAGATGAGACAGGGGGGGGGGGGGGGGGATGGGAAGGAGGGGGGTCGGTGGAAAAGGGGGGGGGAGAAGAGGGGGGGGGGTGCACGGGAGAAGAGATGAGAGCTAGCGTGGACAGGGGCAGCTCGAGAGGAGAAAGCCAAATGTTCCCGAAGCGATAGTGGCGCCCATGATGTGTCATCATGGTCGGCGCCGCGCCCCTCGCGCCTCGCCGGTGTCTTGAGATGGCGGGGCCCGCCAAAGAGAGAGAGAGAGAGAGAGAGAGAGAGAGAGAGAGAGAGAGAGAGAGAGAGAAAGAGAGAGAGAGAGAGAGGGGGGAAAGAGCAACCGCGCGCCGTTCGAGACAGAGATGACGGGCCGCAGAAACAAAAAAATAAAAAAGGGAGAGAAAGACAAGAAACGGAATAAGGACGACAAACGCAAGACAGAGAAAGTGGTGCCAGACAGCCCCCCGCGGCTGAAAGGATTGAAGCGGCCTGCAGCGGCGCCCGCCGGATCGCCCGGCAGCAGCGGGCCCCCGCAGACAAAGCCCGCGCCCCCCCCCCCCCCCCGAACAAGCAAGGCGCGAAGAGGCCCGCTGCTGCCCAGGCGCCGCCAAGGAAGAAGGGGGGGCCCGAACGCTCGCAGGCCAAGGCAGGATGCAAGAAAGAGAAGAAGAATAAACAGGAGGACGATGGGGGATAAAGACGAGGGAGGCTCGGATCAGGGCGACCCCGAGGACGAGGGCGAGGAGGGCGAGGAGGGGGGGGGGGGGAGGGGGGCGAGGAAGAAGGCCGCGAGGGCGACGAGGAGGAGGGCCCCGACGACGGAGCCGAGACCAAGGCCAACGGGGCTGAGGGCGGCCAGGAAAAGCAGGAGGAGGAGGAGGGGTCCGTGGTTGAGCGCCCTCGCGGCACGTTCCTCTTCACCCCGAGTGACGGGCCCCAGATGAGTGTCAAATGCATGAGACGTGACGCTGAGAAGATCTGCTCAGTTCAGTACCGTCTCGGATGGAGCGGCCCGAAGTGGCTGCAGATGGTTCAGATTATGGACAAGCCCTGGTCGATTGAAGACCTCCGCCGCACTGGCCAGGATTCCCCGAAGGCCTTGTCACAGGCTCTCATGGACGAGACGCTGCAGCGCATCGTGTCCCAGGGCGTTTCGTCTGAAGCTGCTGCCGCCATGATTCGCGAGGAGGCGAGGCGCGCCTGGAAGATCACCGCGGGGATCCCAGGGCGGGGATCCGCATGCAGGGATGAGTGAGTTACTAGAGGGCTCCTCCTCGTCCTCCTCCGTTTCTTCCTCCTCCTCCTCATCCTCCTCCTCATCTTCCTCCCCCTCCTCTTTCCGTAGCCATTTTGGCTCAAGATGGCAGGTTCCCCGCGGGACCACGCGGATACCGCTAGCCCGCGGCCAGTCTCGTTGCATTCGCCTGGTCCGCCCCAGGCAGAGGCTGGAGTGGTCCGCCCCACTTCAGCCAGCCCAGCTTATTGTTCCCTTTCTACCTGCTCAGTGTCTCAGCCATGTCGGGCGGCACGCCGAGGCGCTGGGTCGCCTGCCAGAATTGCGGGCCTCGTAGCTGGGTGTATCTTGACAGTGGTCTTCGCAAGTGCAAGTATTGCGGGAGCAACTTCCAGCCGCCCACAGGATGGCCCCCCAAACGAGGTCGTGGCAAGGGTCGAGACGCAGGCTCTGCAGGAGGTGCTGCAGCTCCCGCTCAGCCGCAGGTCGACCTTTTCAAGTATTGCCAGAACCGCTATGGCGCCAGCGGCACCAGCATACCGCAGCAGCCACCAGCGGAAGAGCAGCCGCCAGATGTTCCCAACCAGTCCAAGTCGATCGACGAGGACAAGCTGCAGCAACATATCTCCTCACTTGAGAAGTACATTGCTACGGCTGACACGGTCACTGATGAACTTGTTCCAGGCCATGCACAGAACATCGCAGATTCCAAGCAAAGGCTGGCTCAGCTCAAGGCAAAGGCTGCAGCGCATCTTCCCCATCATGATCAGGTCCAACGGGCCACTATTAGAGTCCAGCGAGCAGCTGACAAACTTGAGAAGATACGCAAGCAGCTGGATGAGAACGCTAAGTTCATTTGCCAGATGGAGCAGCTCCTAACCACTATGCGAGAGGATGGCGCCACTCTTCAACGACGTCTTGAGGAGGCTCAGCAACAGTACAACGAGGAGCGCGAGCAGCAGTCGAAGACATGGGTTTCAACTGCGCGTGGCCATTTGGGCGACACTCAGGCTTTCAAGCTGTCCCTCGACACGTTGGCAGCTAAAGCAGATGTTAACAGCGAAGTGGCCCAACTATTGGCCATGGGCAAGCAGCTTGTCACCGCACTCGTGTCCAACAGCGCCGAGGATGCCATGGGCGCCGAGGCCGCAGCGCCCGTGCAGCAGGACAGCATTGTGCAGCAGCAGCTCGCCGCGCTTGAATCCTGGATTCCTACCGAGAGGAAGGCCGACTGGGAGGCAGCGAAGGCGCAGATGGCCAGCGCGCAGCAGCCTGGCACACCGGTGCGCGCGTCCTCAGCCGAGGAAACCAGTGCACCACCTGCAACCCTCCCAGCGCCTCCTGCTCAAGTGGGTAAGCGACCTGCTGTACCTGCGCCACTTTCGCCGCCACCAGCTCGTGCTAGAGATCAAGGGCCTGGCCGCGGCAGGGGTGCGCGCGCCGACGACACCAAGGAGCGCTACGAGGGCCGTGGGTCGCGATCCCCGAGGGAGACGCAGCGAGCTGGCGCTCCTGCTGAAGTGCCACGCCCTGCCGAGCCCGCAGATGCAGCTGGCAGTGCGGCTGAAGTCAGGCCACGGTCCTAACAATAACTTTCCAGTCCCTGCAGGCACGCAGCGGACTCCGCATACTACAAGGCAGAACGACTTCCACAGTTTTGGGCCCGAATTTTCTGGCAGCGATTTTGATTTCGACCTTTCCGATTTTGATGGTGATCTCGGAGGCGAGGGCGAAGCTATGCTGGTGGAAACTTTCAATGGGTCGTCGTGGGGTACAATCAGGCAAAGACTGGGGGAACTTCAGAATACCTCGGTTGCAGTTTTGTTTGCGCAGGAAGTCAAACTCCTGGAGGGGTCTCTGGGAACTGCTTCAGCATGGGCGCTTAACCATGGATGGAAGTCGTTCTGGGCTCCGAGTTTCATAGGCCCCTCTGGCACGGCTCGTTCCAGTCGCACAGACCGTGGGGACGAAGGCGTTTCTTCTGGAGTAGCCATATTCGTTCGCGCTACTCTAGGGGCCTACAACCTCCAGCCACCCTCATTCCCTTCCGAAGGAGTTCTCTTTCGAGGCAGGGCCCTGTCTGGTGTGGTAGAGTTCCCAGGCACCCCAGGAGTCTTGTGTGTCTCAGTTTATGGGAAGGTCTCTGATGGGGCTGTCTGTTACCAATTTGGAGCTTTTGGAGAGGGTGGCAACACACTGCAAGGCATCAAACATGCAGTTCATTATTGGTGGTGATTTCAACATCCCCTATGAATCATTGGCGTCGTCTGGGTTCTCGGAGGCACTTGGGGCACAAGTCTTGGTGGCCGAACCTCCCCTCTCGGACAAAGGTAAGGCGCAAGTCATTGATTATTTCGTGGTGGAAACAGAGTTGGCCAAGCTGGTGACCTCAGTTTTTACGGATTTCGATTGGCACGCAAGGCCGCATTTTCCAGTCAGGATGGGTCTGCCTGCCAGGATGCAGCACGTTCGCATACTTCAGTTCGACACCGCGCCCGCACTCGCCTGCCAGCTGCCAGAAGAGCCCGAAGAGATCGGCAATTCCACGGTCGACTGGACCGACCTTTTGCAGCGTTGCGAGCAGCCCTTTTTTCCAGCTACAGGGGCAGGCGGGGGAGGAGAAGCCAGAGGGTATCGAGAGATTGCATGGGGTCCTCTATCGTTATTGGGCAGCTAAGGCGGAGAGGGAGATTGCGGACAGGTTGGGTAAGAAACTCACTAAGCCAGGAGTTCGCGGTCTTTTGCCGAAGCCCCGCCTCGCTCCACTAGTTCAGAAGACGCCAGTGCATAAGCATTTTGCAGCAGTCGCACAAGGGCCAGCTTGGCTAGTTTCGCGCATGCGGCGCATGCTTCAGCTGCTTGCATGTATCCGTTTCGACATGAGTCACTCGTGTTGTGTTCGTGCGGAGCATGCGCGTGATCTCAACAACCTGTGTGTCAAGATAATCAGCAGCAGTCCTCATCATGTTCTCACGAACGCCAGCACGAGCAAGTCTTTCGTGGCGGTCAAGGGGCTTGCCAAGCAGATACACACATACTTGCATAGCTAAGTGGGGTTGAATGAGGACAACAGGAATGATATAGTACTTGAACTTGAGCATGAGATCAGTATTGTTGTAGGTTTTGCGCGTGCGGTGATTGCAGACTCGCATAGGCAACACCAGAAGAGCTGGCAGGATTGGGTGGCACAAGCTTTGAATAAGGGGGCAGGGCAAGCACGCAGGTTTTGCAAGGAGAAGGTAAAGTGGGAGCCAGAAGTATTCGTGATAGACGGCATTCAGTCGTCCAGTGTACAAGCTCTTCTTGATGAGTACAATCGCAAGTACTCCAGCATGTGGGAGGCAGCAGCTTCGCCTCACCATCGCACGGCTCGTGTGCAGACAGCTATCCCACTTCCATCAGTTGAAGCAGTGCAGGCCATTAGCAAATCGTACTCTACCAAGTCTGCAGTCAGTTTGGATGGATTTCATTGTCGTCATCTGTCGTGTCTGACTGGTGTGGGAGTGCAAACTTTCATCTATTTCTTGGGTATCTCGGAGTGTCTGGGGCAATTACCACCTCAGCTTCAATGGGTTCTCATGGCACTCCTCCCCAAGGCCTCCAAAGGGTACCGCACTATTGGGCTATTCAATATGTTTTATCGGGTCTCTGGGCGCATCAGGCTCCCGTATGCCAAGTCTTGGATGGACAAGTTCGACCACCCATGGTTCAGTTGTGGCCCTGGGAGATCACCTATAGACGTTGTCTGGAGGCAGAGTCTGAGGAGTGAAGCTACCAAGGCTTCAGGAGAAGCCGCAGTAGGCCTCTTTTGGGACCTGACTTCCTTCTATGAGAGGTTCGTGAGAGCCAGGTTGCATGATAGAGGCCTAGAGTTAGGTTTCAGTCCTACCCTGATGCAGTTCCACCTTGCTGCGTATGGTTCTGCTAGGTTCGTAGGATACAAACGAGCAGTCAGCAGGCCTCTCTATGCTTTCCGCGGCATCGTGGCGGGCTGCTCTTTTGCCATAGTCTATGTTCGCATTTATTGTGTTCAAGGGTTTCTCAGAATCACCTCATTGAGTGCGGCAGTCTACTTCGACTTTTACTTAGACGATTTCTCGCTCACGGCGCTTGGCTTGAGCAAGGACGTTATCAGGTGGCTCGTCAGTGCCGCCAAGCAGCTAGCGAGGATGATCAAAGAGGAGCTAGATGCCACGCTCTCTGTCGACAAGTGCTCGCTGGTTTCTTCCTCGGTCGCGCTGGGCAGGAACATCTTGAAGGCATTAGGCTCTTGGGCAGGGAAGTACAATCAGTCTACCACAAATCTGGGGTCCGACTTCCGAGCAGGCAAATCGGTCTCCCTCACCAATGAATCCAAAAGAGCCAGAAGGATGAGTAAGGTCAGAGCTCGCGCCGCCAGATTGCGACAGCTTGTCAGAGTTGCTGGACAAGGGGCTCGGAAAATAGTCACCTGTGGTCTTCTGCCTGCGGGGGCTTACGCGTCCGAAATAGAGGGGCTCTCTAACAATTATTTAGAGCAACTACGCAGCATTGAATTGTCAGCCTCGGGACCCAAACGCAGAGGAAAAAGCGGAACTGTGACGTTTGCGTTGCATGGGTGTAAGTCTGACAAGTGGGCTCTTGGGCCAGTTATCAGGTGGGCTAAAGAAGTTTGGGCTGCCAGTATTGGGAAGGCTGCTCCGATGGGTACGATTGGGCTCCTACAGTTGAAAGCTTTTTGGGGTCAAGTTGGTCCACAGTCGGGCCTTAAGTACAGTCAGGTTCGAGGCCCGATCACGGCAGCAGTTCACGCGCTCGATAGGATCGGCTGGAAGTTTCAAGGACCCTTCGTGCTAGTCACGAACGAGGACAAGGCCTTCTCGCTCGCGGACGTCTCGCCAAAGTTGGTAGAGCACTGGCTGCTGGACGCCTGCGCCAGGAGCTGGGAAATTAAAGCTGCTCGCAGTCTCAGCCACATCGAGCCCACACCCAGAGTTTGTTTCGACGTGGTCAGGAGGGTTCTTGGTGGAGGAGGAGGAATATTGGGCAGAAAACCAGCCAGGGACCTTGACGAAGACAACGCCAATCAAATCAAACTATCCGCGGGACAGAAAGCCCTACTAAGGGCCGTCATATGTCAAGGTTATTGGACTACTAGTAGGGCAGCTGCTGCAGGATACTCCACAGAGGACCAGTGCTCGCTCTGCGGAGATTCAGGTGACACACTTGTACATCGCCTGTACTTCTGCCAGTCCGAGGAGGCTGTCGAACTGAGAACGAACCTGATGATTTTCGGCCGACGGGGAACTCGAAGCGGTTGTCTCTGGGCCTGTTGTTTTCCCCCTCCCTCAAACCCCGCAGGCGGCAGAACATTTAGGATTTTTAGTTTTGCAGCAGATCTTAACAGAACAAGCGCAGGCTTTCGTTGATTGTAAATCAGTCCTCGACAGTTATCACAAACCCCTCGCCGCGAGATTATCCTATAGGAGCATGTACACAAGCACGTTTCGCACAGCTCTTGGCAGTGACAGTAGCAAGATCCTTTCTTCGGCGGTGAAAGTTAAAGCACATCAGAGTGAAGACTCGGTGGCGGCAGAAGACCTAGCGCCGTTTCGAATCAACAATCAGTGTGACATGTCAGCCAAGGCGGCCCTCCAGTTACATCCGTCGTTTGACCCGTCGTCTGAGTCGTCGTTGCGAGTCAAGATGGAGGATGCCGCCAATATTCTTCTTTTCATCCCTCGCATGCTACAGGCTTGGCCGAAGCATTTGCGAGGGGAACGTGTCCCAGGCAAGCAGGAGCGTAGAATTCAGCTCTCTCTGGTACATGACTGGCAACGAGCCCAGCATGTCCCTTGGCGTTGTGCAGGATGTTTTACGTACTCGCATTCGGATGAAGCTGTAGCCAAGCGCCAGTCCGAGCTGTGCACACCTTTCTCAGGAGAGTTTAGGTCGCGCCTACAGCATGTGCACCCCTCTCACGCCCTCTCGGCAGCGACATGCCAAGACGGCCTCATTGTGTTCTGCGTCAATTGTGGGATGCACGCGACTTTTGTTTTCAAGGGATTGTTGGCACAGTGCCTTGGACCACCGAGGAGTGGCAAGAGATTCACAGTGCGCAAGCGCCTTCTCTCGGGCCTCCATCCAGAGGATGGCAGTCCTTTGAATGAGATTGAACAGTTCAAGGCACTACAGAGGAGCCGGCAGTCCAGGAAGGCCCCAGATACATAGGCTGGGGTCATCGGCGCTAGCCACGTCAGAAGGCTATCGCTTCTGCCCTCGAGCAAAAAAAATCCTCCTCCTCCTCATCCTCCTCCTCCCCCTCCTGCTGCAGGCGCACTCCTCGTCCTAGATAGTTCGGTCGAGCGTGCGTCGATCGAGTGTTCGGCTGAGTCCTCAGGGGGGGGGGGGGGGGGGGGGGCATGACAGAAGACTGGTGGGAAGTCTGGGTGCGTCAGAGCCGCGCGGGGGGAGGGCCCGCGTCCTACCGCCCTTGTTATCGGCTGCCCACCCCTCCAACTCGGCCCCAACGCCCCACTTCTTTGAACTCCCTCCCGCTCGATCCGCCCACCGCTCCGAGTTTGTAGAGCTCGAGCCGCTGCATTGGGCATCGTGCGCGCGCGCCCTGCCAGCAGGAACAAGGAGCAGCAGAACGGGGGAAGGAGGAGGAGGAGGAGGAGGGATATGTGGAAATCTGACTTCAAGACCAGGAGGAGGGGGCGGAGGATGGAGGGAATAATGACGATTGCGACCGCGAACGAGACAATGAGGAGGATGAGAGGATCGAGGAACGAGACAATGAGGATAATGAGAACTGGGCGCATGTGCATATTCTCTTCCATGTGCTGCTCACGTGGTCACTGGATCACTGGAGCAATCGTGCCGCTCGCTAGTGTGACTGTTCGTGCCAAACGTTGCCCATCCCAGCTGCTGGTGATCACGTGGTGGGCCTCTTGTCTCAGTTTCGCTAGTGTGACTGGTCGTGCCAAGCGTTGCCCATCCCAGCTGCTGGTGATCACGTGATGGGCCTCTTGTCTCAGTTTCGCTACTGTGACTGTTCGTGCCAAGCGTTGCTGCCCATCCCAGCTGCTGGTGATCACGTGATGGGCCTTTTCGTTTCAGTTTCGCTAGTGTGACTGTTCGTGCCAAGCGTTGCCCATCCCAGTTGCTGTGTATATGTTCCTTGATGGCTTAAGCGGGGGAGAAACCCAGCACGCTCTGAGCTTCGCGCCCGTCGACGAAGCGCAACAGGCAACAGGCGAATAGGGCTAGAAGTGCGCAGACGTCGGCATGGGAATGAGATTGATCATGACGACGACGACGCCGACGACGACGACGACGACAACGCTCACGACGACGACGACGATGACAACGACGACGGCGGCGACAACGATGACGACGACGACTACGAACACGAGCACGAGCACGGGGACGACGACGACGATGACGATGACGACGACGACGACGACGACGACGACGACGACGACGACGACGGCCACGACGACCGCGACGACGACAACTTGAGGGAATGTCTGCCGCTCCCGCTCGTGCAGATCAAGCCCCCTCGCGACGACGATGACGACGACGACGAAAACAACGACGACGACGGCACGACGACGACGACGACGACGACGACGACGGGCACGACGACGGCGACGCCGACGACAACGACAACGAACACGACGATGACGACGACGACGACGACCACGCTCACGACGACGACGCCGACGACGTTCACGATCACGAGCACGAGGACGACGACATGAGCATGCGTACGACGACGATGACGACGACGACAACGACGACGACGACGACCGAATTGACCACGACCACGACCACGATCCACGCCCAACGGCGACCACGACGATGACGTACGAGACGACGCGGGGGAGGGAACGGACGAGGGGGATGTGGGGGCGGGAGGATGAGGAAAGACGAGGAGGAGCTAGTAGGAGAAATACGGGGAGAGGATGAGGAAGGACGGGAGGATGTGAACGGGAGCGCTCCCCCCCCCCGTCCCCCCGCGCATGCCCCGGTGTATACTTGGGCAGGCGGCTGGCCGCGCGCGTCGGCGCATGACTGCTTTTCTACACGGCCGTTTTTCTACAACGATTTGGAAGCACTCGTGGGGCGATCGGCTCTCGGCTGGCTTGTTTCGCTGGTGGCCTGGCTCCCGTGGTAGCTCGGCTGGGTGGCCCGCGCGTGCGTTTTCCGTCGGGGTATGCGATCGTGCGTTCGTGCGTCATGCGTCGATCGGTTCGTGTGGCGTGGCTCGAGCTGGTACGCTAATAGGGGTAGCTCATATGCGTGCGCACATCGATCCGCGCGCCTGAGCCGAACGGCAAGCGCAGCTCGCGCGTCGGCGCGTGACCGCTTTTGTTTACGCGGCTGCGTTTTTCTACACCGACTTGGAAGCCGAGCTCGGCTGTCTATTTGCTGGCTGTATGAGCGTGGCTCCAGCGCGCGTGGTACTGCGCTCGCGGGCGTTAATCTGTTTTCCTAAGTTTTCCCATGTGTCCTGGGTTTCCTTGGTTGTTCTGGGTTTCATGGGTTTTCCTGGGTTTCCTGGGTTTTCTTGGGTTTCCTGGGTTTTCCTGTGTTTCCTGGGTTTTCCTTGGTTTTCTTGGGTTTCCTGGGTTTTCCTGGGTTTCTTGGGTTTTCTTGGGTTTCCTGGGTTTTCCTGGGTTGCCGCATTGGCCCCGACAGCCACGCCGGCAGCGGCGCCGACGGCGGACACCGTCCGCGCAAGGCCACTACCGCCGCCGCCGATGCTCCACCCGCCGCCCCCCTGAAGGGGTTGCTGGTGCCCGCCACGGAGGCCACTGAGGAGCCCGTATTCAGGCGCCCCGTCCAGGGAGATGTGGGGGGGGGAGATGTGGGAGGCGGAGGAGGAGGAGAGAGGGAGGGATGGAGGAGGGGCAGAAGGAGCAAGGGGAAAAGGAGGATGGAGGGAGAAGGCACGAGGGGCAGCAGGAGGGAGAGGGAGATGGCGGAGAAGGACGAGGGGGGAAACGGAGGAGTAGGAGGGGCAGGAGGGGGAGGAGCAGGAGTGGAGGAGGAGGAGGAGGAAGAGGAGGAGGAGGAGGAGGGGCTCTTCGAAAGTACGCAGATCAGTTGAACGAGAAGCAGGAGGAGGAGGAGGAGGAGGAGGAGGAGGAGGAGGAGGAGGGGATGCTGTTATTCTTCTCCTGCTGCTTTCCCAGCTCCCGCACGCGAGGGGCGCGCCTGTGGACGCGCCGCCGTGAGGGCGCCCGGGGCCGAGCCCACCCCCCACCATCATCGCCGTGGGTGCAGTGGCTCGACGCCACGCCCGCCGCGCAAGCCGGCGATGGGCGTCCACGGCACGCTCGGCATTCGTGCAGGGGTGGGGGGTCGGCGCGCTCCCCGCGAAGTTGCGGGCATTGCAGCCGCCCCGCCAGGGCTGGCAGGGGCCCCTCCCCATCAGGCCTCCCCCTCGACCTGCGATTCCTGCCATTCCTGGCTTACTCTCCCCTTCCCTTCTTCAATTCCTGTTGAGGCAGGTTTGGGACGCTGTTAGGGGCTGTTGGGGTCGTCCTGCGCTCACTTGGGGCGCCCAGGAGGGGCTGTGGCCCATTTTGACGGGTCCTCGCGCTGCTTCGGGATCATGTCATGCAATGTTCCAAGTGTTTGTGTAGGTTTGAAGGGCGTCTGGGAGGGGTCGGGAGCGCGAGCGCGGGGGCGGTGCGTGCAGGTGGCCGTGGCATCCCGAGAGGGGGGATTCAATGATACGGACACCTGGCCAGGCAAGCACAGGCCAGCAACACATTCCAGTGCGCGCCCTTGGGAAGGGACGGCGACATAGAATTATAACAAAGCGTGCATCATGTCTTATGTTACGAATGATGGTGATGCAACTTGTTTAGTGCAAGTTGGCTGTTTTTTGTGCTCGCAATACCGTCGGTGGTCAACGTTTATCTCTGAAGGTCGGCGTTGCCATTGGTTCGTGTTAGTGTCGTGCCCACTGGCCATTACGTATCCAATCACGCCTGATTGGTAGCAGCATGGTTGGAGATCGCGTCTCACAAGGCCAATCGCTGTATCCAGCCTCCAAGCACCTCCGAATCGTGGTGAATTTCTCCTGTCTTGATCGATTGGGTTGGTAGGTTCGGGGGAGGTCGGGTTTAGGAAGCGCGTCCCAGCAAGAATCGGCTCAGTGATGCATTTTAGCCAGTCCGCAGGTGTAAAGTATTGGGTAGATTAGAGCCCCAGAGCGACCATGACCCGTTCTCTTCGAAGAGCCCGCGCAGAAATGGCGCTCCGCTATTGTTTGTTTGCGATACCACTGGTGCATGCAATCTGCGGGAAGGTTGACACGCAAGCGGCACATAGAGGAATCTTGTGATACGTATATTTATAGATATGTGTTCACCGGCAGCAAATCTATGCACAGGATGTTAACCAGCGTGGGCCCCACACAGTACGTTATTGCACTACGGATGTGCAAGCTATGTGGTGCAACCGTGTGGTGCAAGCTGTGTGGTGCAAGCTACGTGGTGCAAGCTACGTGTTGCAAGCTATGTGGTGCAATCTGTGTGGTGCAATCTGCGTGGTGCAAGCTGTGTGGGACAAGCAATGTGGCGTAAGCTGTGTGGTGCAAGTTCCGTGGAGTAAGTCATGCCGTGCAGGCCACACGGGGCGGCCACGGGGCGGCCACGGGGCGGCCACGGGGCGGCCGCGGGGCGGCCACGGGGCGGCGGGCAGCCAACCCCAAATCCTCGGGTTACCCACCCAATTTCCCAGTACAGCGAGCAAGAGCCACTAATTGCAAGCACAGTTTGGGGAATATGAGAAGCGTGTTCCGCGCGCCGAGAAATCTTGGACCGCTGACGTGAACACCTGCGCCGGTCCATGATTTCTCTTGGAGTTCTAATGGTTCCTTGCCAAACGCTCAGAATCTCTGCCGCAAGCGCGCAGGCTCATGGAAGATGAAGGGCACAGAGGTCCCTGCATGCGACCTGGAAACTCAGGCAGCTGCTATTCAGACTCTGGGACTCCACCCAAAGGCTTGGGGTTGGACGCTCGAGGCCCTGTGGCATGGCAACAACATGCTGAAGGAATTTGTTGGGGTTGCCCGCCGGGCATTCGACTTCCGCGCAGAGTGGCCGAGGCTGGCTCAAACAGATCGGAATCACACTGGGCCTTCCGAGTTGCAGTGGAACCATGTCCCTGACCCTCCACGGGCCTTCCTAGAAACCCAGTGCACTGTCAGACGCTTCCAGATCCCCTTCAGATGTCTGGAGACGTCACCGAGAAGTCATGGGGCGAGTCTGCTAGTTTAGGCCGTTGCCTTCACAGGCCTTGGTCGGCCTGAGTAGGCCTTGGTCGGCCTAGGTAGGCTTGGGGTGAGCCCAGCAGGGCCCAGGTGGACTCAGGGTCGGCCTATGAAGGCTTGGGGTAGACGTCGGGTACGCCTCGGAAGGCCCATGGGATCCAGGGAAAGCCGAGATAGACGTGAGTTGGCCTGCAGTTGGCCTGGGGTAATCTCGGGGGAGGCACAGGAAGGCCCAGGGTAGACCTGCGGTAGACCTGCGAAGGCCGAGGGCTGGCTCATGGCAGGGCTAAGTTGGCTTATGGTGGGCTCACAGAAGAGTCAATGCACCCCTCCGCACCACCAGGTTCTTGCCCGTTTCACCCGTCCCGCTTGCTTCTCACTGGCTGCTTCTTTGGTTGCTTTGGACATTTTTTGTTCCTGCAGATTACTTTCTTGGCTCAGATATAGCGGAAAAGGAGCGCGCCCGCGCGCGGCCGCGCGCGTCGGCCGGCGGGCCGGCCTCCTCCTTTCAGTGTTACCTCTGTTGCATGCTTAACGGCATTATCCTTTCTTGCCCATGTCTTCCACGAAGCCCATTGAGTATGAGAAATTATCGGGACATATTGCCGGGATAACGAATATCCAGGCAACAGACTGATGATCAGCCGAAACAACGGCACAGCCGTTCGTTTCGGGGAGCATGGGATCACAAGAAGGAGCGTTCGGAAGAACAGAAGATCGTGGACCTTCCGAGTATCACACAAGTAGGAGCGCCTTGGCCAGGCGACAGAACTCTCCTATCTTTCCACAAAAGACAGCATTAGGGACGATGTTCGGTTTAACAGAAGAAAATTCATCGGTTGATTCAGAGAGAAGATCCAAGTAATTACCCTCGGGTGGGAGGAATGGCATAGCCAGAACTTCTAACGAGGGACCCTCTGAAGTAGTGTTGGCGCGCTCTGGATCTCAGAGGTCGATAGACATAGATCTTGAGATGGATCAGTCGTTGGATACTGCTTCTTCCGAGGCATCAGGCGTTGAGCGCCTGGGCGCCGAGAGCGCGGTTCGATGTGCGTTGTGCGGACAGAGTGAGGATGCTTGCGATAGGCAATCTGAAGGAGACAGCTCCCGCTCGATAGAAAAGAATAAGGAATCTGATCGATTATACACTTCGCCCGGTCCGTCGCATATCCTTGAACCTCTTCTCGATTTGTGTGTAGATCCGACTTTCGACCATGCAATGGTTGAAGCAAGTCAGCAATCCGTTTTTGATTCGGACGATGATGTTAAAGACGAAGAAAGGCCAATTCAAAAAAGCGGGCGCTCGCCGGCGCAGTCGATAATGAGCTCACCCGACGCTGCGCGCGCGATGAGAAGCACGCGAGAGATGACAGGGGCGAATCCTCATCCGTTGACGAAGACATCAACTAATGAGAATGACGACTTGAATGTTTCGCCTTTGTCGCGGGTTTCTTTTTTTTTACAAGCCTGGTTTTTCATTGCATGGAACAAGCAGCGATATAGTGCCAGAACTTGACGAGCTTGTTGTTCAGGATGAGCCAAACGATTTGACGAGAAACGTGGAGGTGGACACCTCCAAGGGGGGCGCGAGGACCAGAGAACAACGCACTCCTACCCTTGATAGCGAGAGGGGGCGTTCCAGCAAGGCCCCCAGGGCCGGGCGCTCCAGCCCCTGGGGGATTAGTGCCTTGCCACGAACCTCATCGAATAGAACCACCAGCAGCTTCTGGACGCGGGAAGTTTGCTGGAACGCCGGGCCAACGCGCCCTTCCCGCGCTGAGAATCGGCGCCCGGGGAAAGCGCGCAAACCAGGGGGGGGTCATGTCGAAGACCCGCATGTTCTCAATGCTCGAACCTTTGCCCCACATGTAGCCTAGCATGGCTCTGTAACGAGCGTGTCACGATGGAAGAGCATAGTTGTCATCATCTTGCGATTCAGGAATGGGCTGAGAGATGGGCCGGAACGGGGGCATCTGAGGGCTGCAAGCGCGCATGTACATCAGATTCTTTCTGAGGTACAAGTCAATGAGCAGGCTGCCGAAGAGGCTCAACGCCGAAGAGAATGGGGCACGAGAAAACCATCATTGTTGAAGATGTGCAGAAGTTGATGCAACATGCTGAGGCTGATGCAGCGGGCACCGCAGATCAAGCTAAGCGGCGCTTTGGTCAGGGGGAGATTGAGAAATCGACGAGTCAGAGTATAGCAGAAAAACTGGTGTCTGACTCCCGGCAGAATGCAGAGAGAGAGAGGGCTGCTTGCAGATAGATGGCTGATGCTGCGAGGAGGTAAGGAGAGAGAGAGAGAGAGAGAGAGAGAGAGAGAGAGAGAGAAGCTCGAGAGCAGGCAGCACGAACAAATCAGGAGCTCCGAGGTCAAATCGAGGCTGCAGACAGAGTGAAGTCAGAAGCACTGCGAGCCAATCAGAGTCAATCAGGAACTCGAGACAGATAGAGCGAAATCAGAAGCATTGCGAGCCCTTACAGAACAAGAGCAAGATACCCAGGCAACAAGAGAGGAGGATCATACAATAATGGTTGATGACTTGGAACGCTTCATGGGGCAATCACAAGAACATATACGAAACAACGCCCTTGCAACTCGGGCGCCAAGTGAAGAAAACATATAAGTTGATATCCGACCCCGAGAAACGGCGAATTGAAAAAGAGGTTGATTCGACACCGGCACAGCCGATGCATGTTGAGCCGCCTCCTTGCCCTATCATTGCTCGACCTGCTAGAAAACCGGGTGCGTCGCGAGACCTGCTAGGGCGCCGGGTGCGTCGCGAGCCTGTGCGCGATCTGGCACTCCGAACCAGGCCTGTCATGTTCGTGCGCGACCCTCGTCCGATACATGTAAGGGTCGTTTGAAGCATATATGCATCGATCATCTGGACTTGGGCACCAAACGCTGCGATGACTGCGCTTGGAGGAAAACGCCAGGATATCGCGATGAGAACGACGGGAAGAGAGCCTCGAGATGCGCCTGGCGCCCGGAACCTAAGTGACGCCCATGATGAGAAAGCGCCGAGACAGTCGGTGTGCCCAAGGATGATTAACCTGAACAACAGGTGAGCAATCTGGCTGACATGATGGGAATGCCACTTTTCAAATCGGAGAGGCCAGGCCATGACAAAATGCCACTGCTAACTGCTCCGTCAATACCGACGCGTCCTTTTACAAAATCGCATGTCATTCCTGGACCAGCCGCTGAGGAAACCGCAAGAAGTGAGACTTCAGCATGGGAGGGCCCCCGAGGAGTGAATCCTGAGAATGTTCATTTCAATGCGAAGATATCGGGTCATCGTAATGCCCTTGACTTGCCCGTGCACTTTCCTGTGACAGTCGGCGCAGCCGCCGCTGGAGAAAGAGGTGGGGGCCCGGGAGGTCATGGCGACGATCGGAGAGATGATCAAAGCACAGCTCCCAGCGCGGGAATGATCGTTGCATTGCATTTTGATAAGACGGGTAAGTCCCAGCCCTCCAGAGGCCGCCCAGGAGGGCCGGGGGGGTTGTGTGACCCGGACGGAGACGGCGGCGGGGGACCGAATGATCACGATGACCCTGCATGGCGACCATTTCATGCCAGTCAAATGGACATCAATTGGGGAAGTTTTACAAACAATAAAGAATTGCATTTACTTGATATACCGAGTGTCCAGACTCTCCGAGAATGGAAGCAGCGCTGCGTAAGAGGTGTAGCTGGATCGCGGCATGACGTTCACCGCAGACATGGGTCAGCGAAGCAATGGGTCCTGATGCGCCCAAGGAGAATCTTAAATATTCTGGGGGATTGATGCGCCTTGATATGATGATAGCTACCAACTTGCTGGAGAAATCTGCAAAGATGAAACGCACCCAACGTCTGTCAGTGCAACGTACGCATTTTCTGTCGCAAATCAACAGCATGGAACATTCGTGTCAGATAGAAGGGCGTCTTCTCACAGGTCGTGAGATGATGCGAGCCATATGCGTTTGGTTTTCTGCCAGGTCGGAGGGTGGACAACATTGGATACGTCGAGATCTCTTCAAACTGATCATTGATCGAAAGAAGCCGGACCAGGACTTGCACTATTTCGATAGCGAGTGGATGGAGCGATACCGAGATTTTTATGGCGCCAGGGAACCCTCGGATGAATTGAAGCTTCGATACATGCACGTTTCTATGAACAGATACGATAGGGCCCTAGGCTTCAGTCCGCCATGAGTGGTATGAGTTGTCAACAGATCCTCCAAGCACGGGAATGAGAACGTACCAATGGCTATTGTTTCAGGTTGAATCCCTCATGATGCGAGATAGGGAGCAGTGGGCATTTTCTGAACATGAGTCGACCCTCAATTCCAGAAATAGGCAGGCGCATTTAACAGGCGAGAAGAGTGAGGGCGGCGGAGGTGGAAGAAGGGCCTCTGCCATGGCAGCAACAATCCAATGACTAGGGTTGCCCACTGATAAGGTAGCAGGTGGGCGGACGAAGGGCGAAAAGACTTGCAAATTCGTGAAGCAGGGGAAAACTTGCCCCGAATCAGGTCAAGGTTGTCCTCATAATCATAAGAAGCACAAGTGACGGTCGCGCTGCTGGCGGAAAGAGTGATCGTAGATGAAGAAACGGTCGATCTGCGAGTAGATGCTCGAAAGGAAAGACCGGCCTCGTTCCTCGACACGATCGCGTAAATTTAGTAACTCGAATGCGACAGAGTCGCGGACGAGGGCTCCGTCGGAATTATCGAAGGGGCGACACATGGTGTGTTATGCGTGGTCACGCGATCCTCGCAATTGCAAGGGCCCTCAGGATGGGCGCTATAGGCGACGCAGAGGCCTGACAGATGCCGAGAAAATCAAACGTGACAAATATGAGGAGGCACAGCTCAAAGCTGGTAAGTCTTTGGGATGTCAGAGAACCGTTCGGCAAGCCGGATGCTGCTGACGCTGCCCCCTCGCCGACGCCCCCAGAAGCCGGGGCTCGAGCAAAAGCCGCGGGAAGAACCGATACAAGGGCAGAGGAAAAGTGGAAGACGAACCATGCAAGACAGTCGCAGAGACGGGATTTTGCCCACGAGGCAAAGATTGTTGGCGCGCGAAGAACGCGCCGAATCATCCGTGACGATGGCTTGGCACTGACCTACTTTGGGTCAGTGCCAGGGTGTGATTTGCATATCTTTGCGTTGCATTGCTGACGTTTATTAACCTTTTGGTTCAATGCTCACGACGACCCAACGGGCCCAACAGACACAGGGGGGCGGAGTATGGCCTCGCTGGCACAGCCAGTCGGGTCATCGTCGCCTGCTCTGCCCCATTGGCCCAGGAATCCCGTGGTACCTGCATTGCGTCAAGGGGGCGACGCAATGCAGTCGACTTTGGCAATGCATGTTCCTTTAATTCTATCAGGTTTCCCGATGAAGCCGTCCTCGCTTCTGATGCGCAACAGGAACGCCGAGAGAAGCTGACTAAACTCTTCGCTATCCTCGTTGAATTACACCCTCTTCACAGAGAGGCCATGGTGTCTTTTTGTGAGGAACCTCCAGAGAATAGCTGCATCAGGTCTGCGAAGACGGGAAGATGCGGATATAGTGTGAAGTTCCACCCCTCCACCAGGGAGCCGAGAATGACTCGAAGGAAGGCGCGTCGCCACAGCCCAAGGGAGCTGCCTTCGAGCGCTGCTGACAGGTAGAGATTCCCAAGGGAAGAGCACAGACGGATGCAAACTGAGTGGAAAGCGGCATCGAGCGATGCACAGCTCAGAGCATTTGATTTGGCCGATGAAGTTGGGCATCTTTGGTTGGCGTCCGAGGCGACAGAAAGTGCCGCTCAGCGCGGCACAGCCGCTGCCGGGCGTAAAGAACATTTGCCGGTACATCTCGGTGCGCTTCGGCATAGTCGATGCGGGCTGTGGATATAATCTTCCCGCAGAAACATGCATTCGAGCTGCAGGCGCAATGGGTATGATCAAACGGTTTGGAGAATCAACAACCTTGAACCCTGCTGGCGGTTCCTCGCGGGCCCTCGGGTCAGTTTGCGCCGCGTGCCCGAATTTTAGGGATGGTATTTTCGATGCATTAGTCATGCCGGACACACCGGCTGTCATTTCGGTAGGAGAGCAGTGCATTGATCACGGCTTTAGTTTCGTTTTGCCAGCAGGTCAACGACCCTACTTACTTCTGCCCAACGGTCACAGAGTAGACCTGATCGTTGAGGGCAAGATACCATATTTGACACTACCTGGCAGAGAGGCGCTGGGTCAGTAGATGTGCGCGGTTGCCGCCGGACAGCCTGTCACTCCCGAGCGGTGGTGTTGCGTGACGTCAGGCGCCAAGACATTTCTGGATGATGTGGCATGCGCGGGAGGTCCTCCGCCCCGCTCCATTCAGAGTCTCGTAACTCTAGACCTACGCGCACATGAGATGATTGGTAACCATGGCTGCGCAGACGGAAGGCCGACGTCGGCCGATCACACATTTCTGTCCGCCATAGACTCTGTGGATGCAGTCACTAATTTTTATGATTCGCCTCGTACAGCTCGTGAATGCGGTTGGGAGAAGACACCGACGGGCGTCATGAGTCTTGCAAGTTCTTCATCTGCTCCCAATCACGACACAGTCGTTGATAGTAGAAATTGATGCCACGGCATCGCCAGCGGGTGTGCGATCGGTTCTGAGAACCATCACTGGTATGGGGTCTCTGGGGCCATGCCTTGCAGCACAGATCGCGCGCTGCCTAACATAATCGCCGCCCCAGGGCAAAGCAGGGGCGGAAATGAGGGTTCGGGGGATGATGATCTCATCGATATTGACGCACCTCCCGAAATAGACCCAGACGATGCTGTGGTTGAGGTGCCGATCTTTGCGACGGAGGAGCGATTCAAAAAGAGCGCTGCCTCCCTCTCGCATTTACTAACTCATACTCCTCAGAACCCTTATTGCTCAGTCTGTAACTGGGCCACGGCAATACGGCGCCAACAGAGGAAGGCGAAACAACAAAGGGCTGAGGGTACCACGACACGACCATGCGCGAAGCCCACGACGTTCGGACATCTGACCACCATGGATCACTGGCCTGCGATGGATGACCTATCGCGGGGGCTCCACGACTTCTCCGCGTGCGTGACTTTTGGCGACCGGGCAACCGATTTCATGGCAGCTCAGGGCGTGCGCGACAAATCAGCGATTTACGTGCGCAATGTTTTGATCAACCTCAAAGCCCCGGGAGAGAAGTTATAATACTGTTATACTGGCGGTGCTAGAGAGCTCGCAAGGGCGTGCGTCGATCTTAAGATAGCGCATGACGCTACCATCCCTGGCAACAAGAGGCTTATGGCCGTTGCGGAACAATCCAATGGAATTGTTCAGGTGGGGCCACGAGCACTGCTCATGCAAGCGGGCCTTCCCCCACCTTTCTGGACGTATGCTGTTTTGTATTTTTGTTTTTGCTACAATGCAAGGATCCCTGAGAATGGTGAGTCATCGTGGAGGCGCAGATTCGGACACGATTTTGCCGCCCCAATTCTCCACTTCGGTCCTCTCTTTCGATTCGTGCCTCCACCCGGGTCTAGGCTTCGGATCGCCAGAACAGGCGGGACGTAGTTTCGGGGATTTACTTCGGCTATGTACATAAGCGGGGGGCCTGGTTGGACCAGAGAGCCAAGTGGCACGGTTGCGACAGCTCGATGGTCTGAACATGGAGACTGGGCGGACACCGACTGGCAAGCGCCCAATCATCGAGAAGTCATATCACGTTAATGGCAATATCTTGGATGGTACTACACCCGACCAAGAACCTAAGTTTCCTTCGCGTGAAGCATATGTGATTGCACAAGGTACAGTCAAGAACGCGCTGATCCCTCCTAGTGGTGTTCCTGACGGCGCAGCTGATCAGGGGCCCGGGTCAGGAACGCGAGCGATGATGAATCCCAGTGCATCTAAGCCACCGCCTCGAATGCGAGGCGAGGTCGCACCACAGCCCCATGATGAGGGTCACTCCGACGACGATGGTCCGGGGGGAATTGCTGTGGACGACGTGCTTGCGGTACCAGATGGTAGGGGCCCTCGGCGAGATTCTCAGCCTGATGCCGACCCAAAACAGAAGTTTGGTCTTGCCCATGCGGAGTACAGGTTGGATCGACAGTTTAATTGCTCAGTGGCACAGCCCCGATCGAGGGTGCCTGGGCCAGGACAACTCCTGGCTCGCACCACGCAGAACTTGGACACGATGGACTATTCCGAAGACAAACGCATTGTTGCAGGCCTTAGGCTAGAAGAATTTACGGGGAAACTGCCGTGAAGGGCAAAAGCAGAACTTGCACCATGCGAGTCGCGTTGTATGGCGATCCTGATTATGCACCCGTAACCCGTGTTTGGGTCACAGACCAAAAACGGAGGAGGCGGATTTAACTGGCTCTAGCCCTTAGGCTTGGGCGCACGCGCCCTGTGTAGCCTGACCGAACACCAAACCCGTGTTTGGGTCACAGACCAGGATCCACGCTATGGGGCACAATGGCCCAAGGAGCTGCCCAGTTCGACGAGCCTGGGCACGCGCCCCAGTCGGTGGTTTGCCATGCGGAGCGAAGGAAAGCAGTGGGGCAATTCCGATTAGAAAAGCGAAGTTTCTTCGGCATTGTTGGCCTGGGACCATGCCTTGCACTTCTCCGTGACATTGGAATCGACGCAGTCGGTCTTCAGAACGCGCAGGGAAGGCAAGCACCCATTGAGTCTCCAGAGGGCGATGCCCACCCAGGCGCGGACGTGCGACGATGGAAGCGAGGAGATGCAGTTGCGCCAGTGGGCGCTGAAGTAGACTGCCGTGCAATTCTGCGCCCCGCGGGAGCGCCAGCGGAAGCTCCCGCCGACGCTGGCTCCGGGAGGGACCAAGATGCATCTGATGATGAGGAAGTGTGGTGGAAACAGACATGGTGGGACCGTTTTGAGGGGTGGGGCTCCTTTCCGCACAGTCAGTGAGGATTTCTCGTTCCCACAACTGTCTAGGCTTAACGGGAATGGCCTGACTCCGAGTCCGGCGGCCGCCGCTTCGCGACGTAGCGTACCCCGCATGCCATTGCAATTGCCTGAATCATGTCTTCAATCACGTCGTGAGCAAGGAAGATTGGACACATATTACTCGTGCAATCCGTTCACCGATGATGTTCGGATTGCTGAACAGGCTTATGAGCTATCAGTTGAATTTCAATCGCAACAAAGTCCAGCAGCCGTGGCAAGATCTGCATCCAAGGCTGAAGCCGCGGTGAATCAGGACGCTCGCGAAGCACTGCGAATCGAATGGGATCGATTGCGAAGCATCGGTGCTTGGGATGAGGTCGAGAGTGATGGAATACAGTGAAGTTGTCAAACAACGAAAAGGACAAACGACCCGTTTTGGGCGACAGTTCGCGATCCTGGTCGAGAAGAATTCTGAACTTCCAATCGGGCACAAAGGCCGCAAATATACAGGCCGCGTTGTCTTTGATGGATCTGATGCTAGAGATCAAAATTAGGAAGTAGCTTTGTTCCAGGAGCTTTCTA
This sequence comes from Prorocentrum cordatum, assembly GCA_963575745.1. NCBI lineage: Eukaryota > Dinophyceae > Prorocentrales > Prorocentraceae > Prorocentrum > Prorocentrum cordatum. The sequence continues at coordinate 441,682 of CAUYUJ010016638.1, forward strand.
GCAGCCCGGCTACTATGCAGGCCAGTAAGGCGGCAGATATTTACGGTATCTTCGAGGGAAATGATATTCAACAGGCGGATGCTGAACAGGCCTACGCCCAGTCCAATCTAGGAGGGACTCCAACATGGATTTTTCTTCCAAGAGAAGAATGGCCATCCGCTTGGCAGAACATGCGAAATCCGGTTTGTCCTCACATCCGGATTTTGGCGGATATGGGGAACAGCATTGCGAAGGACATGTGACTTCAAAAGGATTTACCAAATGCAGTCCTTGGCGCAGTTGCTATTTTCCTGTTGTCGTACGTTTGCTTCTCATTCTTCACGTTGACCAATTCAAGTTATCTGGGCCTAAAGAACTTGGACAAGGACTGGCGTCTATTGCAAGAAGCCTCTACAGGTTGCCCCAAGCGCATTGAGATTGATCCGCCGACTAACGTTGCGCGGTATCTGGGCTGTGAACATCATCTATCCACCCGACGAGTTGAGTGGCAAGGTGAACTGCCCACCGTCCTTGACCCTCCGCCGCCGAAAGCAACAAACCGTCTACCAGTAGCCCCACGGCAAGGGGTGATGACGAGGAAACGGGGGGTGACTCAGCGGCGCAGCCGCCTGAGCCTTATCAACCTCGCACGTCGAGATTGGTCAGAGTCTGTGAATATGATATGATTGAGTTATTAGAATCCTGTGTTGCGCTCTATGCACACTTTACCGGCACTGACCCCGCCACATACCCTGCTACCGGTATTCCTTGCGGTCCTGAGTTGATTGGTTTTGAGGATGGACAAGGAGGTCCGCGGGGGGAAAATCACCCGCCTGCTGAGGAAGCCATAGCAGCAGTGCTTGGAATTAACATTGACACGGGTTCTCCAAATAAGCCGATCGAGGTTCCCCGCCTGCCCGCGGAATCCGGCCCAGATGACCCAGAACCACCGAAACAGTCGGGCGCCCTTCAGCCTATAGCTGCCAAGGTTCTCATGAGCGGCTCGATATGATTTGTTACGCGCAGTCTGTCACGCAGCAAGCTGCGCCACCAAATGGACTGAGCAACGAGACGTTGATCTTTTGCGCCTGATATGTTACATCAGATCCACGATTTTGTATAAGATGACGTCGTGGGTCGGCGACAAAATGGAGGATGTTTCGATTAGACAGTACTCCGACGCAGATCTTGCGAGTGACCAACGGGTACATCGCAGCACTAGTGCCAGTCACCAAGTGATTTGGGCACCATATACAAGAACCAACCAGAGTGTGGCGTCGCGCAGGCAAGCTTGCGTTTTCCACAGTGCGCTCGAGGCAGAAATTGTTGCGGCAGATTTGGCGTTGCGAACTGGATTGCTTCCTGCCTTGTCTTTGTGGGAGATGTTGCTACAACGCAAGGTACAATGTACGTCCATGGAAGATAACCAGGTCGCACGTAAAATGATAATGCGGGAGGTTCGATGAAATCAATGCACCTCCCGCACGCCCACCGTATAGATGCTGCCGCATTTTTTGAACAATTTACTCGCGGAATTGTTATCCTACAGTACGAACGTACCCAAAATGAGGCTGCTGATATCGGTACAACACGTTTCACTGATCCTATTGCGTGGGTCAAGGTTCTTTTACCTTGCTAACATAGTCCCCCCCCCCCCCAAGTGTTGGAAGGTCAATCGATACCAGGACTATCACGCATCGATGTTCACTGATGGCCTTCCCCTGAAACCTTGGGGGGTACTCAAGCCCCGGATAGGTCTGCAGGCTGCGATGCGTCCGGGGGGTGTTGTGAAGAGCAAACAGATGCATGAAAAGAAACGGACAACCAAATGGTTGCCAGTGACGTCCATACTTGTAAAACACACGGAAGTGACGAAAACACCAAAGATGGACGCTTCGTTGGCTAATGAAAAAAGGAGCTGATATTGCACCCAGCACAGCCGGTAGCGCCGACAGCAAGAGACCTTCCGGGAGTAATAAGTGCGGTTTCAGGGAAAGCTCCCAACAGCGAAAATCGCGAGAAGACAAAGAGATGATGGCTATGTTCGAGATAAGCAACAATGAATCTGATGTTTCAGATAGACCCATGCAGCCCACTGGGGAAGTTGATTGCAATGAGATTGCCGATGTGGCTGCAGCAAACTCGAACGACAATGGGTTGAAACTATCGACAGACTATCCGAGAGAGGAAGCGGTAGTTGACAGAAACGAGCGGTATGAAGAAAGGTTGAAACTTGAATACTGCTGTGGGCCAAACAGCAAGATCGGTGATCCAAGGAACTTCGTCGATAACTCATGTCGGGTTATACGATATACTGAAAACGAGGATATGAGAACTGAGAAGGGTAACAACAAAGCATTAGAGGATAGTCGAGAGTTCCAGGGGAAACAGATTTCGATTTGGGTTTCGATTCCATGCGCTGGAGGTTCTCCCTGGCAGTATGTAAATGAGGCTCACTATTTCCGGAATGGTGATCTTAGATCCCGTAGAAGGCCCCGAGGAATTCGAACATATTTTCGGTCTCTGCTGTGGAATCTGAGAGAGATCGCGGACGCTGTCGTCGGTGCGGGGGGCATAGTTTGCATTGAGTGGCCTAGCCACTGCATGTGCTGGAAGGAGCCTTAGGTGAAAACATTCGTGAGAGAAATAGGATTGCACAAGACAGCGCCGCACAGACGCGCGCATGGATTGAGAGACAGGAAAGATAAGTCCATGAAGAAGCCATGGACCATTGCGTCGACATCCAGTATTGCTACCAATGGTTTAGAGCGGAGATGTGAGGGCACGCATGCACATGTGGAAGCGCGCGGTAAGGATTGTAAACTAGCTGAAGAATTCACAGACGAGTTTGCAAAACAGGTTCATGTTGTTCTTGCGCGCGCTGCTGCTAACTCCTCCTCTCGTCTTCCTTCATCCTGTCATAGTGTTTGCGCCGCTGCCATTTTCTCTCGCAAGCACGCGCGGGCCCGCCACCGGTCGCGCAGTGCATTGGAGGAGACGCCGCCTAGCCGCAGCCGCTCCCCTCCCGCCAGCCGCGGGCACCATTCATCCGCCTTCCGGCAGTTCCACCGCCCGACGAAAGGAACTCGTGCCCCCCCGGTGGTGCAGCCACTTGGGATTCGCATGAAGGACTGCCTTCGATATGATTTCTTCGCGAATACCTCACCTAATCTTGTGAAAAAAGATTGCTGAGAAGCTGGGCGGTTGTGGCCCCCGAACGGCGCAACCGCCAGGGGCGCTGAAAGTGCCAGTCATGTACACATCGGAACACTATCCGTAAATACTAGAACTAGACGCCACAGAGCTAGTCGTTACGGACCATTCAGACGGTGAGTTGAAACCGAGCGAGATCAAGTCTTCTGGAAGGTTAATTGCCAGAAAATGTTCCAGCGTCGAATTGCAACAAACGTACCATTTGGAGCCCGAGCAAGATGAGAAATAGCTTCTTTGTGGTGAAAAGGTGCTGCACATGCCTCGTGGGCGATGGATACAACAAAAAGTGATTGCACGAAATGGCTATACATATTCTCGGGCAGATAGTGTTGTTGTGGCACTCAAAAAGGAACTGAAGTCGGTGCATGAGTCAGTGGTGCAAAAGTTGTATAATAAAGGATCTGTTGACCCTTGGACTGCCTTCTGGGCAACCTGCGAACGGGACTTCGAAGGGAATTTCGGAGGTTATCTTGATGGTCCACCCCCAGTTTTAGCGCAGATCAAGGAGTGGCAGTATTTTCCGTCAAACATTGACCCGAGCATTTCGTTGATATGTAGGTTCTTCACAGGGCCTCCAGGAGACCCGACGAGCAAACCTGTCCGATTTTGTGAGCACGGGGAAATAATTTGACCGTTGCTCGGGACTGCTAAAGCCTTCTACGTGGCAGGGACTGGGCATTGTGTCATCATCAAAACCATTGACAGATGGACTGACCAAGTTGTCTTCATGAATATTTGGGGGCCGTCTAAGAATAGGCCTTCGCACAGCCCTACTGTTGAAAGCTGGGGGATTTGTATCGCACTTCCAGCTGTCAGGGGAGATCCCAAAGTCAAAGCGAATGTAATCCTGCAGGCGCTGGTTGGGGAAGCCTTGAATAAACGCCGATGTGAAGGTGATGAATAGGGAGAGCCCCGAACCAAGAAGGCTAAACTTTGCTCAGCGACACAGTCGTTTGAAAAGGGAGAGGCACTCTTAATAGAAACCAGTGCTTTGGCCCAAAAGGCTAACTCCCTACTGAAGCGGATGGGCGACGAGGGGGATCAGCGGCGTGTTAAAATGGCCCGAACCGAGACGCCCATGCAAGTTGAAGGGGAAGTAATCCCCTCACATTTACAGGTGCACCGATTGATGCACCGTGGCGGGGCAGTTCCTCGAGCTCCGGTGCCGTGCCTGGCGCTCCGAGCAGATGTGCTTCCTCTATTTGTCCCAACACAGGCACAGCCGGGGGTTGGGAATTGGCCTAGTGCCGGATGTGGTGGCGGAAACAATGGGCAGAACCTTGACAGCCCAAATGAGGGTGGAGGAGGAGGTCAACCTCCTGGTTCTGGTCCACCTGAACCTGCTCGTTCGGAAGGAACGAGTGGTGGATCTGATTCGGCTTATTTGGCCCGTGGTATATGGAATGCATTACAACACACTCAGCAAACAGGGGCCGGCACAGCCGCACCCCTGCCAAATAACGAAGTGTCTGATGACTAGCCCCGCTGTGTTAATGAGATAGCAATGCTGTATGCTGATGCGGTAGATCCCTACCTGAAGAATGCGTTGGCATGGCTTCATTGCCAACAGCTGCGCCAAGCAATTACATTAGTGGCGGAAGTGCACGGCCACGGGTGGATTCCTTACTGCGTGAGGATCCGGCCTCCATGGTGCGATTTGGCAGACCCCCAAGTGAGTTCCTCCGGCCTTTGGAACAGAGCTTGCACAGAGGATGCAAGCGTTGGAGCGCTGTCACGCGTATTGTGTCGGATTCTACCTGCAAGTTCAATGATGCGAAAGAAAAGAGGCTTGGCCCTATTGCTATCCCGCAAACCTTCATGCGGGAAAGTCTTAACGGAACGGACGTAGACATTAAAAGCGGAGCGTGCGGGCCAGCGCTTCTGGAGCTCATGAAAAAGGAAAATGTATGAAATAATCAGGTTTCCAAATCATATGGGAAGTTTCAAGCCAGGTCAACACACTTCAAACCAATGCATGTCTTGGTCCATGAATGATCTTGCGGACGGAAATAATGGCAACATCACGGGGCTGCCTGGGGCGATGCAGAAGAATGCTGAGCCTCGAAGGCTATTGTCATCGCTTGGCAAATTCTTCGAGCCAGCTGAGAGAATAATCGATGCGGCTGTAAAGCGCTCCGAAACTGGAGCCACGCAAATATTTTATGTTGGCGGAGATCGCAGATGTTGGCCATCGGAGAATGGAACATTCAAAATGGATCCTATATGGGACGACATTGCGACATTGTTGCGGGCGCGCATGAATCAGCGCATTGAGCGATGCAAGGCTGCAGGGATTCGGCCCAAGATAATGATTTTGGACGGTGCATGCTTGTATCGGAAACTTCGCCATACCTCAGGTGACGCGTACCATTTTGTCGACAGACATGAGTCATGCAGATTGATTGGACCGAGACGGTGCAACCATCGAAGGTCAAGGGGGTGAAATCATGGCTGATCACATGATAAAAGCAGCTCGATTAGCAGCTCGGTTCTTGCGTCAACCCTCTGGCGGCTCAGCCGCCCAGGGGTGGGTTCACGCCGCCGAGTTGCGAGCAGACGGATTTGCAAAGGTCGAGGCTACCTAAGACGAGCATGCCTTGTATTGGAAAAACTGGTGTCCAACCGCAGGCGGCACTCCAGTTCCAATGCTAGGAACGCTCCCTTTTGCGGATGCACTCACCACAAAGCCTTGCAACTCTGATGGAACAGGAGAGGGGGCGCGACATTCCTTGTTTTCGAAAGAGTGGACATATTTCATCTCAAAAGAAGGTGGCGGTGAGGAATATTTGCAATGGGGCGAATACCACTTCTTCGTTGAGAGGAGTTTGCCTTGCATTCCTGGCATGCCTCCCGAGGGGCGAACCATGCGTCGCGCTGGCGACAAGATCCTTATTGACCAATTCATGAGGGAGGCAATAAGCGCATTGGACGCACCTCGGTCATTCTGTCAATCACCTGCGAGTTCCACCAAGCGAATCGCCTGGCGAGCCTCCGGGGCACAGCCCTCGCCGAGGCAGGACGACCAATTGAAGGTTAGCCCTGCCGGTGCAGTTCTGGCCGCCAGTCCTACTGGGAAATCATCGCAAAATCCGGGTGACACGGGCGACCCGAATGGACTTGGCACAGCCGCGAGTTCAATCAAGAATCGGGCGCGTTCAGTGGGACCTGCTAGAGTGTCAACTGCCGTTTCTGCTGCGGAACATTGCGAAATAACGCTGAGAAACAAGTGTCTGGAGGACTCTAGCGGAGGAACCCTGGGCATCGGAAAAAGAGGAAGTATTCACCATTCGACTCTGATGGCATTCGTAGATGGCCATTAAATTGCCACGCCAGTCGACAAGTGGATCGACTGAAGGAGATGGTGGACAACCCTCGAAGACTGTCTCTTCGAAGCCCTTGAACGCCAAGGACCTAGCCAAACGTCTTTACAGCAAGAGTATCATGCGAGCAGGAGAAGATTATTATGTTTTGGTGTCCATAATGAAGAACAATGAAACAGTTGATCGTAGCACAGCTTATCAACGGTTGTGTGCCGCGTCAAATTCAGATAGATGGCTGGCAGAACAGTTGCTCCGAGACAGTGCAAAACGACCGAAGTTGATTGCATAATATGCGATCCCAAATTGGGCAAAGTTTTTCGCCGCGCGACGTGGCCGCCCGGCGCCCGGGGAAGGGAGGGCGATTGCTGACCGCGTTGCGCGGGGGAAGGCTGCGGTTGTAGAGCGCGCCGAAAAAAGAGCACTGTGTCCACTTGACGTTGCCTCTCAAAGTAAATGGGGGGAAATTGGAAGAGCTGATTCCGGACAAACATTGGACTATGCAGTCCCACGGAAAATTCTTTGGGGCGCTTCATTCGATTCTCGAAGGACACCATATTCTTCCATCTGGCCCAGAGTGCGGGGGGAATGTGAGGAAGACGAATGTCGGAATATATGATTTTGCGTACCCGGGTGACAATCCTGTGACTCACCTGGGATACGCTATGGCGGCAGTTTTTTTGTGATGGATATTGTAATAGTGTAGAGATGGCATTTTGGAGTTATCCGAGGGCCGTCACCGGTGACGGTGGTCCAACACAACAATGCACCGTGAACGCTGATCAGGTTGTGATGACAGATATACGCATTTATCAGTGGACCCCCGCCGCATGCCATGCGTGCGGGGGTGGTGTTTGGACAATGTTGCGACATTTGTTGGAAGAAGGTGAAGCTATTGATAAAGATTTTGGTGTGGAACGACTGGGAAGCAAAGAGAGAGCTGACTTCAGCAATGTGAATAGGTTCCCGACCTATGACATATTGAATGGCAAGACAATGCTTCACCATACCTTGAGCATGACTCTTCGATGGAGAATGCGCGGGGTTACTCGGAGAGCAAGGGTCACAAACTTAACTGCCCGCGCCCGTTTCTGGATGGAGCGGAGGAGAGGATTAATCAATTTGCTCAGTGAACAAAGGAGGTCAAGGCCAAGCCGTCGGCACAGCCGACGGGTGGGTCTGTTCCTCGCGTGCTTAAGCCGCCTCTGCGTTTTGAAGATTCTCCGGAACTTAAACCTCCGCCTCCTAAGGTTGCCAGACTCCCTGTGCCTCCGATACCTAAGAGCCGGGGGGATATGACGGCTGCTGGGTCGGATGGCGATTCTCAGGAAGGGAGTTTGCCCCCTGCGGCGCCGCCGCCAGGGGGCGAGAATCGTTGGGAACCTCTGTCCGGCAATGCGGTGAGACCGCGTCCGCCTCCTCCAGCGCCTGCCCCGAAGGCAGTGGCTAAGCCGCGGGATACTGATCAGACTCCAAAGAGAGAGGCAAAGGCGCCGCCACCAGGGGTGCGAAATGGATGGGGGCCTTCTTTGAGGGAAGAGTCATCTCCAGTAGAATCAGATACACCGAGCGTTAGAAGCCCGAAGGACCTGCCCGCGCCTCCAATGCCTCCTGCGAGGGGCCCACCACGGGTCGATCCTCAACACAACAGAGAGGGGTCAACTCCTCAGTCAGAGGCACAGCCTAAGCAACCTTTGAAGGCTGAGACAGACTTTAAACCATTAAAAGTATATACATCGGAAGAACTTGGCATTCTTGAGCACGGCTTCCCTGAGCCTCCTGCCAAGAGGCCTGGGGATGATGAACTATAGAACAGCTTGCGTCATATTGATTTGTCGTTGCCCCCAAATGATCTTCTAGACGACGACCCCGTGTCAATAGTTATTAAGTTGGCGAAGATTCTTCTCGCCGTGCATTCTGGGCCGCAGTCAAGCCGAGCGCACTTGTCACTTCGCAATGAACTCACGTTGCTCTGGCGAGTTTGCCCCGGACGGACTGATGCCGATGATGTTCTGGAGCTTACTGACGACGAAACAACCTTTCTGAAAGATGACATGATGACTTGGGCGCATCGTTACCTAAAACAAGCAAGAGAGAAGAGAAACGAACCCTTTGGATACTCGCTGCCTTATAAAAATTGGGCTCATTATTTGCGTCAGTTCCTTCGCCTTCGATATCCAGAGTTCATTCCGACAGATGAAATCCCGAATGTCAGGATGTTTGATGACCCCATCACGTTGACCGGCACAGCCGGGGCCAACGTCGGCGAGGGAGGAGGATCACGGACCCTTGCGGTTGAAGGACCTCCCGACAAAGACAACGACGGGTCGAATGCAGATGAATCGGAGAAGGAAAGGGATCCAAACGACAATAGACTGAGGATCCCCTATGCTGGAGAAAAGAATGTTTACGCTGTATCGCGACGAAGCGGATGCTGATGCAAGTCCCGCGGCAATGAATTTGGCCATGCGCGCGTGTCTCCCGCCAGCGCCTGATCATGAGCAGCTCCGGCCTGAGGAGCAAGACCAACCAGGTAGGTTTAGACATGTCTGCCACGCAACTTTGAACATTGATGATGAATCTTTATACCTTACGCCACGGCAGCGAGAAAACGTTCGGGATAATACGAGTGACGAAGCTTGGAAACAAGTGACTGAAGCCCACGGGGCGGGTCCAGTACCTCCACGCATCATGGCCGTCCGTGGGCGCGCCTACCATGCGATCGAGGATAGCGCGCGGATGGCACAAGAGCCCATATTCGCAATGCTTGGCGAAATAGAAACAGATACCTTCGAGTCAGCGCTTAGATTTCTCAAAGCAGAGTTTGAATCGGATGGCCGGTCAGACTCCCATCCACAGGAAGTCTGTAATGCACTGGTTCCCCTGGCACTGCCGAGCGACGCTACCGGCGCGGCCGAGGAAGCGGAGGCAGCGTTCTTAAAACGTAGCCACAGGACTGCCGCGCTGGCAAGTTCAGACATTTGGCGGAAGTGCAGCCACCGATCTCATGTACAAGCGCGAGCCATAAGTGAGCGCGTGGTGTACATGGCGAGACATTGCGCTGAGTGCGCCCGATCATCGGGCGGGCGGGTGCATGTAGGTGACCTCATTCAAAAGATGACGACTGATGGTATTTCGCATGCCACTACTGCTCTTGCAATGCAAGCTTTCACGATAATGCCACCAGGAGATCGATGTTCTCGGCATTCGAGCTGATGATGTTGAGATACTTGACAAATCGCAAATCCATACGCAATGGAGTTCTTTCCTGAACCCAGACACCTCACACGACACAGTCATCGATGAGGAAAACGGGAATAGAGTCATCAAGTTTGATAGAGCGGAACGGGCCACCGAGCCCATGCCACTCTTCTTCCGTGCGTGTCAAGGACACTCTTGTTTCGCTCGCAACGTAGAGCGCATGCATGCACCTTGCGAGATTGGAATGGCGCAGTGTCACGGACACCTATTGCATGTTACGTCTTTGGATGCTATAAAGGAGTCAGCGCTGGGAAGCGGGATCGTTGAATGCCCGGACACATTCAGCGGGTTGTGCAAAACACCTGATTACGGCATTCTCAGATCAGTGCCAACGAAGCGTGAGTTCCTGAAGGAACACGCAAAGTATGTTCCTCATTGGCTCAGCCAGCGGAAGGACTGTGAGACTCCACCCACAAGGGTGTATCAGCCCGAGGGCACCGCTTCTATCGGCGGTGGACTACCCACTCAAGGACAGTTGCCCCGTCCGATTACCCAATGTTTTTGAATATTGATGCGACACGTTATGAGCATTGGCCGTATATCACGTTTTTTTTCTTTTTTTATATAAAATATATATATAAAAAAAAGACTTTTGTTGCGACGGGTGAGGCACGTTTTAATGATATTTCTCGGATTGTGCAATTGTCCGCGATTAGACAGGTTGGGAGAAATCACGTACCACAAATCATGTGCAACCTGATCTTCTCCCCAGAGTGGTCTGCATGGGGGGTTGCCTTCTCGTCTGATACAATCAGAACGTGGAATTTCTCCGATGAAGAAGTGATTGGCACTGGGCGAGGTTCGCTCACCGAGGAACAAATGGCCCTTACCGGGCGGAAAATGTGGAGCTGATGATGGAAGATACATCTGTGCCGATTGTCATGCTGTGAGGGTTGGTTTTGGACATTGCTTGTATTGCCTCGCTAACGTCGGGCATTAAACGTATGTGAAGGCGAATTATTTGCAATCGCCTGCGGCAAATGAACTATCTGCTGCGTGGGCGACACTTGGCCTGGAGCCTCGTCGGGAGAATCCCCCAAGGGGAGAGAAACGGTCTAAGGCCATTGCCAGCAGACTGAAGGCAATGTTCAAGAGCTCCGCTGATGCTTTGGATTACTTGGGGAAAGATGAACAGCGCCAGCGCCGATGGGCTCTCAACGAGGAAGCCCGTCTTAAGGTGGCATCTGCTGGAGGTGCATGTATGACTTCTATGTCAGGGACTGCTCCTTCATGGCGACCCCACAGCGCCTCGGCACAGCCGCCGGCGCGACATGAGCTTTCTCCCAGTATCTTGAACCCCTGAAGCTGAGATTTATTGATTGGTTGAAATACAGACACGGGGATGATCGCCCCACGGCTGCACAATGGTGGCCTTGCATTTGGACACCTGATCTGGACCAATATGCTCGCCCTATGACGTGCTCTGCGCTTGCTGTTTTCGATTGGGATCATGTGAGCGCAGACCGAATTCAACCCGAAGTAGGCTGGGCCAGGTGGGAGCAAGATATGGGGGAAATGGGACTCGCCACTCCAACACTACAAGTGTTGATGGAGAACTTCGGGACAGCGAACCGAACATCTGCATTGACCAAGGTAGGAGACGTTGATTTTCAAATCGCTGCTGAACTTCATCATCGGCCCAGCCCTACCGACGAAGTCATTTTGCAACGCGAGCAGCACGCTCAAATGTCGATTGGTGTATCCAGTAAACATATCGCACAGCGACATCAAATGAATCTTCCAAATCGAGATTTGCCTTTCTGGCTTGATATAATTTCTATGTCTGGCTGCATGTGCGGTTATAACTATGACAATGCAACATACGACAGACATGGGGTTATCAAGGCAGCAAGACAGTCTATTATTGAATACCTGTCGGTTGGACCAAATGCAAGACCATTGGGTGCGGACGCGATTCATGCCGTGCCGCCTGAATCGCAGGAACTTGTAGATCGGATTTGGGACCAACCGCTCCACCGTATCCCTATTTACGGAAGATGGGGGATAATTCTATTTGTTGTACGCGAAACAATATGTTTGTTCATGCTTGCGGATATTCCTATTGCATTTCCCGGGCATGAGGTGCAGCGCGCTCCGAGATCAGACCAATTCCCTCGGGGTTCTTATGCTTTGAATTGTCGGATCCGAGCAGCAATCGAAACATTCGATCTGCTTAATGATTGGCTCGATGGTTTTGAAAATGAGGCATCAAAGACCGCGCGACAAAATTGCCCCGACATTATTGAGTCCATTGTTTTCATAGAAACACTGAAAGAGCCCCGACCAAGTGCCAACATTTGTCTCGCTAGCAGCCTCTTTGGAGTTCTCAATGCTGACAACGCTGTTGGAATTATGAATCTTTTTGCGAAGAAATAGGAGGAGAGCGGCGCAGCCGCCTCCCCCGCCGAGACAGTCCAGGCTGAGTCGCCAGCTGTTGCTGCAGCCCCAGTCGCTGAACGCATTGTTCCGCAGCGAGCCCGACCGCTATCGCGCCTGCCTTCGCGGCCGCGATTCTCGCGCGGGGGGCAATCTCATCGCGCCGCCCCATATTCGGCTGCGTCTGCCGGCACAGCCGCGTCAGGCCACGAGACCGGATGCGTCGGTCCCGCCCGGGGCAGAGGATTTCAAACCCCAGAGACCGGCTGCTACGCCGGGCGGCGGCTCCGCGCGCGACGGCTATGGCGCTGGGCCGGTCACGGGCGGAATCTACGACACGAGCGTGGACTACGAAGACAAGGGCGAGACTGGAGATATTCAATGAAATCATGTACATTTTTCTAGTCAGCCAGTTACTGGCTGCAGCAAAACGTGGCAATGGTTCAGTCTTGATGAGTGCAATGAGAATTTTTGCAGCACTTCTGGACCATCGAGAAATTTGCGAGCGCCCGCGCCTCCACCTGCGCCGACGGCGAGTTCGTCGGAGAAGGGCCAGGGCAAGAGTGAACAAACTGAATGGAGCCCAAGTAGTAACTGGAGCTCAAGGAGAGAATGGCACTGGGAGGACTACAGGGAACCCAGAGGCCGTTGGAGAAGCTGATGACGAAGATGGATTGGGTTCTTCACGACGCAGTCGTTGCTGGACAGTACTACTTCGTGGAACAGGTGCACCAGGTGTGCGCGGGCATTAAGACCTCAGCTGCGCATGTTAGCTCAGGCGGGAAACGTCGGGCTTCTCCGGCCTTCCGCCCCCTGGCACCCACCGTTGAGCGGTGAGACTTTTCTTTTGGGGTTCGCTCCGGTGGCTGTGCATATGTACAGGCCAGGTGGGTGGGGAGTCGGGGCGGCTCTCCGTATCCCGCCGCGGGGGGAGTCAGCGCACCCCTCCGCGCCAGGAGGTTCCTGCCCGTCTCACCCGTCCTGCATGCTTCTCACTGGTTGCTTCTTTCCTTGCGTTTGGACATTCTCTGCTCCTGCAGCTTACCTTTGTGGCTCAGAGATAGCGGAAAAGGAGCGCGGCCGCGCGCGTCGGCCGCGGGCCGGCCTCCCCCTTTCAGTGTTATCTCTGTTGCATGCTTAACGGCATTATATTTTCTTGCCCCATGTCTTCCACGAAGCCCATTGACTATGAGACATCATCGGGACAGATTGCAGGGATAACGAATATCCAGGCAAAAGACTGGAAGACTGCAGAAGCGTTTCCCAGGCATTAGAGAGATCTCCCTAGAAGCCCAGAGCGCTGTCAGACACTGTCAGGGTCGGCCAGTCGGTCGGTCGTCG
>CAUYUJ010016638.1:460168-520168 GCA_963575745.1 Prorocentrum cordatum
CGCGTGGGCGCTCGAACGATTTCGACACGCGCGCGCGCGAAGCCCGTTTGGTAGCATTTTCTTAACGCGCGGAAAACATCAACGACGGTTTTCTCCAGAACTCGCAAGGGCGCGCGCGCGAGTGGGTGGGGGTGGGGGGGTGCGGGGGCGGGGGGGCGGGGGGGGGGCGGGGCGGGCGTGGGGGGGGGGGGGGGGGGGGGGGGGGGGGGGCGCGCTGCGAAGCCCTGCGTTGTCATTTGTTGGGGCGCTTGATTTTGACATCGATGCGAGACCGAAGTCGTTTTGTTTTGTTGCAGGATTTGGGCGCGCGCGCGTCGCGACGCGCGCGCGCTTCGTCGTGTGTTTTGTTTTTGGTTCCCATGGATTCGTTTAAAGGTATGGTTTCTGATAAACGAGTGCGCGCGTATAGAAGTTGTTGCAGGGGATGGCGGCGTGGTGTGTGTGTGTGTGTTTGTGTGTGTGCGTGTGTGTGTGCGTGTGTGTGTGGTGCGTGTGTGTGTGGTGTGTGCGTGTGTGCGTGTGTTTGTGTGTGTGTGTGCGTGCGTGCGTGCGCGCGCGCGGGGGCGGGGGGCGTGTGTGTGTGTGTGTGTGTGTGCGTGCGTGTGTGTGTGTGTATGTGTGTGGGGGGGGGGGGGGGGGTCAAGCCAGCTCGGCTGGGGTGGTGTGAACTCGTGCGTATTTAGGATGGGCGATGGGCAGAATCACACGCAAGTTGCAACGCGAAAAGGCGTGCCGACGAATCCGGGGGGGTGGGGGCGGGGGGGGGGGGGGCGGGGGGGGGGGGGGTCTATTCTTTTAATAGGGTGGAGAATATATGTGGAGCTAACGAACTCAATTGCGTGGCCCGATCTGCGAGGTGTAGGCTGCGCGGTGTTCGGACCAACGTTGTGCTGCGGTGCATGTAATATCTGTTCGCGGTGAGTTGTCATCCCCACTGCCCGCGCAAACCCCCCGCGCGCCCGCCCGCGATCTGGTTTGGGAAACCCGCGAGGTGGCACTTGCGACGCCTGCCCGGCGCTGGCCCGCGCGTCGCCGCGGCCGCGCTGGCGCTGACCGCTGGGCACTTCCCAGCGCGTCTCGCGGGCCGCGCTGACGCGCGGACACGACATTGCGGGTCGGCGGTTTTGGCGGGCACGACGCAGTGGCACTTTTGACAACTGTGGACGCGACGAGGGTAATAGTGGCGACGGCAAACGCTGACGATGATGATGATTATGACGGCGGCACGAGCAATGGCGGTGACGATGTTGATCACGCCGATGACGACGATTGTGTCTTCGCGTCGGTGGTGAAGGCGTTGGAACCATTGCGGCGTGCTCGCGCGGCCGACTCGCGCGCGTTCTCCGCGCTGCATGACCCCGACGCGGATCGCGCCCGCCCCCCCCCCCAAGGGCGCTCGAATGATTCCCAAAGTGCGCGTGCGAGACGCCCGCTTGGTCGCGCGCGATGAACGCGTTGAATACGCGATGGTTTTGTCAAGGACTCGCAATAGCGCTCACAGACCTGTTCTCGAACCCCGACGTTGCAACGCCCCATGTTTTCATATGCTTTCGGGGCACTCGATTTTGACGTCCCGACGAAACCCTGGAAGTTGTCCAAGCAGGTTTCGGCGTGCGCGCGCGAAGAGACGCGCGCCTTTCGTCGCGCAATTTGTTGTGAGGGGTTTTTGAACATTGAGGTTGTTTTGCATGTAAGCGGGTGCTCGTGCGTAGTATTTCAATGCAAAGGATGGGATGGGTCGATGCCGGTCGGGCAGGGATGAGTTCTGATGTAGACTTAGAACGATGGGGCAGAGCCGCATGTCGAGTGCCCGCTGGCGCAGCATATGTGAACGAGCTCCGTGGCGCAGCCAATGTTAAGCCACGTGCGTGGTGTAAGCTATGTGGTGCGGTGCAAGCTACGCGGTGCAATCCATGCGGATCAGTATCTGTGGCGCTGTATTGTTGGTCGCAGCAAGACGTCATTTCCTCTGCCCGCGCAATCATCTCACCCACCCACCCGCCATCTGGTTTGCAGAACCCATGCGGCGGCGATTGCGATGGCTGGTTGGCGCTGGCTGGCGCTTCGCTGCGGCCGCGCTTGCCCGCGCGCTTGCGCGCGCAGCGGCCGGCTAGCTTGGCGCGACCGACGCAGGCGGCCGCGGTGGCGCTGTCCGCCGAGCAGTTCCCAGCGCGTCTCGCGCGCCGCGATGGCGATCGAGCACATCATTGCGCGTCGGTGACCTGGGCGGGCGCGGTGCCACGGCGACGCCGACAGCGGCGCGCGCGACGATGATTGCAGCGATGCTTGCGGCGACAATGAGGATGACGACGGCGGGGCCAAGGACGGCGCTGTTGCTGATAACCTCGGCGACGACGATGGCGTTCGCGCGCTGGCGATGAAGGTTGCGAAATGGCTTTCGACATGCCGGCGCGGCCGGCAGTCGCGAAGGGGCCGCGTAGACTTGCGCGATAAGGATCGCCCCGCCCCGCCCCCCCCCCCCAGCGCGAAAGAGCGCTCGAATGATTTCGGCGCGCGCGCAACGCATGCTTGGCTGTATTCGGTGAAAATGTTGAATGCCCATGATTGTTCTGGAAAATACGAAAGGGCGCGCGCATAATTTCCCATGGAAGAGCCAATTGCAGAACCTTTTGTTTTCAGGCGTTTCGGGGGCATTCGATGTTAACCCTCGCGCAACCTCGGGCTGTCGAAAGATTGCGGCATGTGCGCGCGACGACGCGCGCGCGTGCACTTCGTCAAATGCGTTGCAAAGGGCGATCCGAATTGTTGTTTGTTGCACGAATGTGCGCGCCTATTGTTTTTGCGAAGCCGATGGGGGGGGGGGGGGTGATATAGACTGGTTGGGATCATGTGACTTTGCATATAAATTGCGCGATGGCGCAGAATCTCAGGTAAACTGCGCATCCCACGGGCGCGCGGCCAAGTCCGCCTTCGGAGTGTTGGTGGGATCTACGGGTTCAGACAGGGCGATAAATATGTGGTGGTGGATAAGTGTCGCTCTCTATGTGAAGGAATCTTTGCGGTGTAATCAATTTCTGTTCGCAGTGAGTTGCCCACTCCACTGCTCGCGCCAACATCCCACCCACCCACGCGCAACTTGGTTTGCAAAATCTCTTAAGACCGCGACGGAGGGTACCACGTGGCACTTGGCAACGCCATCGACGCCGACGACAGCGACAACGACGATGACGACGCCGCCGACAACGACTACGACGATACTGACAACGTCTCTAACGACTTCGACGACGCCGACAACGACGACGACGACGACGACGCTGACGACGACGACGATGACAACGGCGACGACGATGACGACGCCGACGACGACGGTAACGACGACACCGACGACGACGACGTCGACGACGCCGACGACGACGACGACGCCGACGGCGACGACGGCGGCGACGACGACGACGCCGACGTCGACGACGACGAAGACGACAACGACGCCGACGCCGACGACGACGACGAAGACGACGACGACGTCGCCAACGAAGACAACGAGGAAGGAGGGAGGACGACGACGGCGACAACGACGACAACGACGAGGGAGGAGGGAGTACGGCGACGACGCGAACGACAAAGAATGAGGAAGGACGGCGACGCCGACGACGGCAACGACGAGGGAGGAGGGAAGACGACGACGACGACAACGACGACGACGACGACGGCGACGAAATAGGAGGGACGACGACGAGACGCCGACGACGGACAACGACGACGACGAGGGAGGAGGAGGAAGGACGACCACGGCGACAACGACGACGGAAACGACCGCGACGCCAAAGAGGACGACGACGACGAACACGAGGAAAGACAGAGGACGACGTAGGCGACGACGACGACAACGACGCGGGAGGAGGGAGGACGGCGACGACGACGACGACGACGACGACGCAAGAGCGCGCGCGCGCGCTTTTGTTGAAAGTCCGTGTTGCGAAACCTTGTGTTTTTGTAAGTTGTGTGGGCACTCGTTTTTGAAACCCTTCCGAAACCGATGGGTTTTGAAGGTTTTCGGCGCACGCGCGCGACGACGCGCGCGTCTGCACTTCGTCCCATTTGTTGCAAGGGATTCTCGCGACGGCACGCGCAAGGGCGTTCGACAGATTTCGACATGAGCGCGCGCGAAGCCCGTTTGGTAGCATTCTGTGAAAATCCTGGAAAACCAATGGTTTTCTTAAGATCTCGCAGAAGCTTTCGCGGAAGCTTTTTTAGCAACTCCTGCGTTGCGAAACCATGTGTTTTTTTGTGTGTGTGTGTGTGTGTGTGTGTGTGTGTGTGTGTGTGTGTGTGTGTGTGTGTGTGTGTGTGTGTGTGTGTGTGTGTGTGTGTGTGTGTTTTTGTGAAACTCGATTGCGAAATCCTGCCCGCGCCGAAGGTTTTTGATGGATTCCGGCATGCGCGCGCGACGACGCGCGCGCGTGCACTTCGTCCGTTTTTTGGCAAGGGATTCGCGAAAAAAGTGCTATGTTTGAACAAAATGCCACCGCATAGTGTTTTTTACAAGGGAACCCCGGGGGGGGGGAACTGGCCTAGCTGGGATGGTATGATTTCATAGTTAGGATGGACGAGTGTGCAGCATATATATATATATACATATATATATATGAAATCATATTACCCCATGGGGAACCGATAAGTCCGGGGGGGAGGGGAATATACGCGATGCTATCTATGTGCTGCGATCAACTTGGCGCCCGCAATGTAGTGCTACGCGGCGCGAGCTGCGCCGCGCAGTCTACGCGGTGCAATCCGCTCTGCTGAACTTGAAGTCGCCATCTCCACTGCTCGCGCAAACGCCCCACCCACCCGCCCGCAAGTTGGCTTGCAAAACCTCTTAAGACCGATTACTACGACACCGGCGACAACGACGACGACGACGCCGACGACGAAGACGACAACGACGCCGACGACGAAGACGACGACGACGACGCCAACGAAGACGACGACGAGGGGGGGCGAAGGACGACGACGGCGACAACGACGACAACGACGACGACGACGAGGGAGGAGGGAGGACGGCGACGAGGCGAACGACGATGAACGAGGAATGACGGCGACTCCGACGACGACAACGACGAGGGAGGAGGGAAGACGACGACGACGACAACGACGACGACGACGGCGACGAAATTGGAGGGACGACGACGAGACGCCGACGACGGACGACGACGACGACGAGGGAGGAGGAGGAAGGACGACCACGGCGACAGCGACGACGGAAACGACCACGACGCCAAAGAGGACGACGACGACGAACACGAGGAAAGACAGAGGACGACGTTGGCGACGACGACGACGACGTGGGAGGAGGGAGGGCGGCGACGACGACGATGAGGACGACGCAAGAGCGCGCGCGCGCTTTTGTTGAAATGCGCGTTGCGAAACCTTTGGTATTTGTATGTTTTTTGGACGCGCGATTTTGAAATCCATCCGAAACCGATGGGTTTTGAAGATTCTCGGCATGCGCGCGCGACGACGCGCGCGTCTGCACTTCGCCCCATTTGTTGCAAAAGATTCCCGCGACGGCACGCGCGCAAGGGCGTTCGACATTTTTCGACATGCGCGCGCGCAGCCCGTTTAATAGGACGCTGTGAAAATCTGGGAAAACCTATGATTGTCTTAAGATTTCGCAAGAGCTCGCGCGGAAGCTTTTCTAGCGAATCAGCGTTGCGAAACCATGTGTTTTGTTTGTTTTTTTGAAGCTCGATTGCGAGATCCTTTTGGCACCGAAGGTTTTTGAAGGATTTCGGCATGCGCGCGCGACGACGCGCGCGCGCACTTCGTCCTTTTTTTTGCAGGGGATTCGTGAACAAGTGTTATGGTAGATAAAAAATGTCACCGCATCGTGCCTTCTTTTTTTTGGTTACAAGGGGGCCTCAGTGGGGGGGGCCCGGCCTAGCTGGGATGATATGATGTCATATTGTGGATGGACGAGTGTGCAGAATATATGTATATATATATATATATTTATTTATATGAAATCGTATTATCCCAGGGGGAAGCGATAAGTCCGGGGGGGGGTAGATTCTATTCTCTTTTCAGAAAGGAGAATTAATTTCCGTTCGCGGCGAGTCGCCAACCCCAGTGCTGTCGCAATCGCCCCGCCCGCCCACCCACAACTTGGTTTGCGTGACCCACGCGGCGGCGATTGCGATGAGTGCATGGCTTTGGCTGGTGCATCTGCGGCCGCGCAAGCCCGCGCGTGCTCGCGCGCGCAGCGACCGGCTAGTTCGGCGGGACCGACGCGGCCGCGGTGGCGCTGGCCGCTGGGCGCTGCCCAGCGCGTCTCGCAGGCCGCGATGGCGCTCGGACACTTCATTGCGCGTCGGCGACCTGGGCGGGCGCGGCAGCATGCGACGCCGACAACGGCACTCACGACGATGATTGCAGCGATGTTTGTGGCGACGATGACGGTGGCGACGGCGGGGCCTAGGATGGCGCCGTTGCTGATCACCTCGGCGACGATGATGGCGTTCGCGCGCCGGCGATGCAGGTTGCGAAACGGCTCTCGACGCGTCAGCGCGGCCGGTGGCCATGCTCGCGCGCGCTGCGGCCAGCGGCCAGCTGGTTTGGCGCGACCGACGCGGCCGCGGCGGCGCTGATCGCCGGGCAGCGCATCAGCGCGAGTCGGCGATTTGGGCTGACGCGGCGTCGTGGCAACGTCGACAACGGTAGACGCGAGAATGTCAGTAGCGATGTTGGCGACGACGATGGCAACGACGACGGCAAGGCCAGCGATGGCGCTGTTGCTAATCACGCTGACCACGGTGACGGCGTCCTCGTGTCGGCGATGGAGGTTTTGGAAGGAGTTCGACACGCGCGCGCGGCCGACGCGCGAGAGTGGCCCGCATGGCGTCATTCGACGCGGATCGCGCCCCCCCCGCCAGCACGCGCGCAAGGGCGTTCGAATGATTCCGACATGCGGCGCGAGAGGCCCGCTTGGCAGAATTGAATGAAGCGGGTGAAGAAGTCGTTGTTTTCGGAAGTATCCGCAGAAGCGCGATTGAGAACTAGCGATGCAAAAGTTATGTTTTTTTGTTTAACGGTTCCCGGGCTCGATGTTGAAACCACACGAAACCTGAGGCCTTGAAATGGTTTCGGCGCGCGCGCGATGACGTGCGCGCGCACTTCTTCCCGTGTTTTGCGAATGGCTTCTTGCGACAGCACGCGCGCAGGGGCGTTCGAGCGATTTCGACATGCGCGCGCGAGATGCTCCTTTGGTAGCATTGCATGAAAAACGTTGAAACACACATTTGTGTTCAGAATTTGCAATAGCGCGGGCGCCAACTTTTTTTGTCTGAAACCGCGTTGCACATCCATGTGGGCGCTCGATTTGAAATCCTTGCGAGACCTACGCTTTTAAAAAGGATTGCGACATGCGCGCGTGACGACGCGCGCGCTTACATTTCGTCAGCTTTTGTTATCAAGACATTATTGAACTATTGGTAATTTTGAAAAACGAATGCGCGCCTAGTGTTTTTCTGCAAAAAATTGGGGGGGGGGGGGGACTGCCCTGCCGGATAGTTATCGTGCGAACTCGTATTTAAGATGGGTGATGTGGCAGATTCATATGTAAACTGCAACACGCACGCGCAAAAGGAAGTCGTTAGTTCTGGGTGGAGGGGGCGGGGTATATCCTTTCTTTAGGAGAATCTATGTGGCGCAGTTCGCCCTTCCGATCTCGAAATTAACAGTTTCACTGCTCGCGCAATCGCCCCGCCCACGGGCCGCAACATGGTTTGCACAACCCATGCGGCGGCGATTGGGATAACTGCTCGGCGGTGGCTGGCGCACTGCTGCGGCCGCCCTGCTGCGCGCGCGTGTTCGCACTCAGAGCGGCCAGCGGGTCTGGCGCGACCGACGCGGCCGCGGTGGCGCTGACCGCCGGGCACTTCCCCGCGGACAATCCAATGCGAGTCGGTGATTCGGGCGGGCGAGGGATCATGGCGACGCCGACAAACGCAGACACGAAGATGATTACAGCGACGCTGGTGACGACTATGACTATGACGATGGCAAGGCCAATGGCGGCGCCGATGTTGATCACGCCGATGGGGATGATGGCGTCGCCGCGTCGGCGATGAAGTCTGTGAGCGATTTCGACATGCGCGCGCGGCCGACGGCGTCAGTGGTCCGCATGGTGCTCTTTGTCAGGGGTCGTGGTTCCGGCCGCCGCACGAATGCGGGCGAACGAATTGCACGCGCGCAAGTTGCCCGCGCGGCCCCATTTGACAGGAATGTTGGACCGACATTTTTTTGAAACGGTTCAGCAGGTTCGCGCGAACAGAAGTTCCAGGATGTGGGTTGAGGGAATACGGTGTGTTCCGTTCGGGTGTGTGAAGTTCGATGTTGGGACGGTTGACGAACCAACGGGTTTGGGAAGATCCTGACATTCTCTCGCAGCGGACGCGCGCATGTGGTCCGCATGGTCTTGTTTGACATGGACTCGCGAAAAAAAGACGTCTGGTCAACGAGTGCGTCCGCATGGTCGATAGTTGGACTGCCTTGGATGTTTGGAGTTCATATTTTGGATGGGCGCGTGTGCAAACACCACGTGCGAAAACCATACGAAACAAAAACGATGCGCCAATCCCGGGGAAGGTTAATTTAATACATGTTTTATTCAAGACAACGTATGTGGAGCAATCGATCGCAAGCGCTGGCAGTCGAATGTAATGCAGCGGCGGAGGGTGCAACGGGGCGGCGGCGGCGGGCGGCGACGGCGACGGCGACACCAAGCATGGAGACCAACACCCAGGCGAAGTGGAACGGCGACGGACGGCGGCGACGCGCGGCGAGAGCGACAACAAACGCGGCGACCGACACCGAGGTAAAGAAGCAGCGGCGACGGATGGCTTGACGTTCGGCGTCGGCGACATCAACCCGGCCAGACCGACACGTGGGCCCAGTTTTGCTTAGATTACGCAGAATCCGAATGTGCAAGCACAGTTTGGAGAGCCCGGACAACATGAACGGCGGATCCTTTTCAAATTTGGATCGCGTTTGGATTTTGTTCGCAGGTCAAAGGCACAATCCGAGAATCCTGCAACAGTTACGCGAGTCTAGGGCGCTTATTATTCAACATGGGTGCCTCGCGTGAGGCACAATACATCATCATGTCGAGTCGTGTAGAGTTTCGCAGCAGCGTTATGAATAAATGACGGGCTCTTGTGAAAATGGGTCTCTCGTGGGGCACGTCCCCAAACTCTACAATCATACCTGTAGAATCTGCCTCGTCGCATTCCTCACAGCAGGAAGGATGAAGGGCAGCTTTTTCAAAGCGGGGCTCTCGATGGAATTGTGGAGTCATTGAGCACACTTCTGTCAATGGGGCTCTCCCCGTAGTGACTTGGAGGAGGGGACTTGGGACCTTTGCCTCCGTCTGCCTCTGTCCTCAACATGTATATTTCATCACTCTTCCTTCCTCCTCCCTCATTCCTCATTCCCCCCCGTGGACCTCGAGGGAGACATGGACGCGGGATCGCAGCGCCGCGCCTTGGCCTCTCGCGGCGTTGGGAGGCTGGGTGGGTGGTCGGGCGAATGGGGGCGTCTTTCTCCTCATCTCCCCCTTCAACTTGCATTCCTTTTCTTCATTCGCTGGTCTCCTGTACTCCTCTGTCCCGCCCTCCTTCGCCTCCTCGCTCATTCCTCTGACCACAACGACGACCGTAAGGAGGAGTGACAGAGGGAGGAAGAGGCACGTAGGGGGACGAGGAAGACGTAGAGGATGAGCAAACAGGATGAAGCGACCGAATATATCCTCCTTATCCCCCACCTTCTCCTCCCCCCTCTAAGCTCAGATGTCGAGATTCAGGGGCGTGTGTGGTGCTTTGGCTCTTCGGGAGGCCTCCTGTATGTTCTCGAGCGTTCCTCCACCTCGCGCAGGAAAATCTATGACAGGAGCATGTCAATTTAAGCATGTCTACTGGGAGCCTTCTTTATTTGAATGGCCTACGGCCAGTGCCGCCGATCCGAGGCGCTCCAGATGCTGGTGGTTGACACGACGACGGCGACGACGACGACGACGATGACGACCTCGACGCCGACAACGGACGATTTACGGCTAACGGGAGCCGAGCAGCGAACAGGATTATTGCACCGAGTGGCGCGCTAAAGCATTGGCACATCCGTCCATCATTGCCAGCCCGCCTGGCGGCACGAACCCACTCCACTATGCCTTTGCCCGTGAGTGGCCAACGTGGAGATGCTACTGCACGCCACGGCCGAGTCAGCGGACTGGGCAGGTTGTCAAAAACTACGAAGAGATTGTTGCGCCGTGTACGCGTCTCCACGCCACGACAGGAGAAGCGCACGGCACGGAACATCTCTCCCAGCCAGAATCAGCTAAACAACAGTAAGGGGGTCCATCCAACGAACCGTCCTGACCCGTTTCCTGAGTCGCGTCCAGCCATGGCGACGAGGGTCCCCCCCATTTGCCCAGAAATTTTAGGATGAGGGAGGAGGAAGAGGAGGAGGAGAAGGAGGAGGAGGAGGAGGTCCTTGGAGGCCCGAACGGACCATAGACACCCCAAACGTTTGATATTTGATCTTCGATTTTCGAGGGACGGGAGGGACAGGCGCCCTTGAGATGCCCAGAGAGGGTGAGGGAAGAGAGGGTGAGGGAAGAGAGGGGGTAAGGGAACCTGGTCGGGTTGCCCTGACTCCACTGACTACGTGTGCTTACAAGCTCTCAGTGCAAACGCCGTGGCTTTCTGATGCCTTCCATTTCCATTTCAAATGCTGACGTGGCATCGCCCACAAAACCGTACAGGAACCCAATAACTGCACGACTGGATGAACCGCTTGGTCCTGAATATCCCACCACTTGTACGCCATAGCCTCCCCCGACTCCTGGTGAATACCCTCCGTCGGAGAAACATTGCATTGCTACGACTACTCACAACTTTTCCTGGACAGCGTGGTAAGTCAACTTGCCACCTGAGGATTTTGTGTTCATCGCGTGCTTGACCAAGAAATCTGCGCCTGTTTTCCATTCCCTCGGCCTCCAATCAACGGGATCCATATATCCGCCTTTTTGTTGAAAAAGCCCCTGGTACAAGTGAAACAAGTTCGCCCGCACGCTGTGGACGGTCTGCTCGTGCGCACGATTCGTCACACATTGCGTAACATCCGTGAGTCCCGCCACCGACAAGTTGTTCACTACGAGCTCCAATTGCAACTTGTGCGACGCGTGATGGTAGAAAAGCGCATCCCAGTCCAAGGCGGATGGCATGAGAAGCTCTTCCAAATCGTCTGGTGCGGTTGGGCTCAACAATGATTCGGCAACCTCATTGCTCCGTCCGGCCGAATAGAAGCAAGGCGGCTCTGGCAACTTCAACACTTCGCATGCTTTTGCCAAAAATGTCGGGCAGCCTTGGGCACGGTCATGCTCACGAATATGGCTTTCTATCTCCGACCTCCAGTGATACCCCCAGATTTTGGCCATCATATCGTCGTCGTTGACGTGATTCCCCCTGGCGAGCTTGCACAGTCTCCGCTTCCGCTTGCTCGAGCTGGTGCTCGCTAGATCCACCATGCGGCGTCACGCTTCCGGCGCACTGCTGCTGCCAACTCCCCGTGGCCCTGCTCTCGCGGAAGATTGGCGCACACCCTCTCCAATATCACAACATGTATCGGTTTGACATGCAAGTATTCGTACCATTCCTGAAGCTTGAGAAGCGTGCGGCTGTTGAACTGCATGATGCCCTCCTTCGGCTTCCGCTGCATCCGGAAAACTCTGCGTAGGTGCGTGCGTTCCCACCGAGTCACCTCCCAGAACAGAGTGGCGGACCAATGCACAACTGGTGTAAGAAAAACCGCCGACGCCCTTGGACGCGTAGACTATGCTTTGAAGCTTGAGGCTAACTGGAGCTTTGCCTACCAAGTGGCGGCGGTATTTATTATAGCAAAGCTCTCCTTTGGAAAGCCGGTGGTGGAGAAGTGCTCGATCGGGATGCACAGGGTTCAAAGCCACACCCAAAGCAACCATATAATCAACGACGGCGTAAGTTAAGCTCCCCCCATCTACTGGAAACTCGAATCGCCCTTCTTCTGGACGCTCCGTTCCAACCAAGATCATCTCCAATGATGAAGGCTTCCATGTCCACCCGCACTTTGAATAAATGACATTACTAAGGGATCGGAATATGAAAATGTAATCATCGAGCGAGCGCGCAAACAACAAGTTGCTGTATACCCATGTCACGCTGGGGATGGTGACCCCAGTATCCGGCCAGGCAAAACCACCCCCCCCACAAATCCCACTCTGTTTCGAAGTGGTCCAACACGTCGTCGAACATCCAGGTGAACACCAAGGGTTCGAGACGACCGCCCGTCTTTATAGCCTTCGTCATCGTAGTATTCCTAGACATTGCGACACCTGGTACGTTCATGGTGACAATCTTTCCGTGCAACTCCCAGGCAATGGCTAACGATTGGTGCGGGGTGGCACCAGCCTGTCTGATGACACCGACAGCGTCCGCATGCTCCACGGAATCGAAAGCCGTGAGGATATCTTGCGCATCATTTCGAATAGCATTCCGAAGCAATCGTCCACAGCGGCACCTCCTTTACGATAACCGTCGATAATCGTAGTTCCTGGCTCGCACCAGGGTGCGCATAGTAAGCTGAGCAGCCCCGTAGACGGAAGCACACAACAATTTGAGCGCATGGTCCATCAGGCCAATCCATTTGAATTCCTTGAAAATATTTGGAAATGCGATGTTCGGTATACCCAAATTCAAACTGGTCCCACGTGTCCACATCCTTGTCTTTCCAACTCGTATCCAACACTCTGTTCACAAAATGGCGATACAGCTCAATCTTCAAAAAGCATGGAGCATGCTTCCATGCCGAACCCGGGAGCAAATTGGGCCCTGGCTTGTTGTGATCGGTAACGCGTGCCAAGTTCTCAAAGAAGGCCTCAAGGCTGGGGATACCTAATGGCTGTCCGTCCGTTGCTTGTTCCTCCGCCTCCTCCCTGAACGTGGCAATCACAGGAGAAAATTCCGCCTCGTGCGATTCATCGGTGTGGAACTTGCTGCATCCCAATTTGTGCAAAGCTTATTTCCAAGAGTACCTATCTGAAGTACCCTCCCCGTCCAAGTGCATGACAACGGGCGGCGAATGATTTATTACCTTCTGCTTCTTAATCAAATTGTTCAGCACATCTTTGTTATGCTGTCGAGGCTTTGATGTTCAAGATGGCATAGCCGACCGTGACATCCGTCCCCCGCTTTTTTTGCGAGCACCCACTGAAAATCAAATTTTGAAGCTGCATCTTCCCTTCCATCATGCCCCACCACTTCGCTGAGAGCATGGCACACTACAGAAACATAATCCGAAGGGCATGCATTCTCGTGGTAAGCTGATCTGGCACACCACCAATTTTTCCGGGACAGAGGGGCACAACAATTGCATGTTCTTGGCAAGCATGGTGGCATCGGATCTCGATGGGATGGTGGATGGAACACGAAATTTACCATAGACAGGCAGGTGGTCCGACTTCCGCAGCTCAGTGGCGTCAAGGGCACGCCGATGGTGAGCCCTAGCGGCAGCAGAAATTTTCAACGAGTTGGCAATGACATCGATTTGCGATTTGTTGCGCAAGCTCCGCTTGCGCCCCACCCTTGTGAAAAGCAGCTTTGGGTCCAAGCACGGCGTGAACGTGTTGTCAGCCTTGAGTCCCGCGTTGTCCAAAAGTCCTCGGAAGCAAGATTGTTGAAGCTCCGTGTGGGATCGCAACGGTTTGGCACAGAAACCATCTATTGCCGCGGAAGATCATGACCTGGCAGAAGTATTGGCATCCATATCGAGGATAACCACAGGAGTAAAACCATGAGCAGTGGCCTTTTGCATCGCGATGCTGATATTATCCGAACTTGCATTCAAATTGTCACTGCATACAAGATCAGATTCTGGAGTGCTACGATACTGAACGTATTAAAATGTCTCTGCCATCGAATATCGGAAAGCAATGCGGATGGCACGGCTACGTCACAATCATTGTTTGTTGAAGTTTCACCGACGGCCCAGATGACATCGTGCAGCCCCAACGTGGGATTCCCTGAAGTGTTCCGAATACGTTACTGCCGTGCAGCTTGATCATATATTTCAAGACATGCTTCGCTCTGGAAAGTTGCCGCTTTTTGGGTATTCCAGGAAACGAATTCAATAGTTGAAGAAATACCTTCTCCCGCATCCTGGCCGTCACCCAACATACGCCTGGAGCTTGCAGCCCCCGAGCAAGGGTGATGTGTGCTCAAACGGATACGTTTAGAAGCTCTGTAGTCACCTCCTATCTGCGCCAACCCCTTTCTGTAGTCTCTCTAGCCTCTCGCATCGATCAGCCAATTTTTGTGCAGCTTGCTCCAACCGCTTCTCCGGGGGCTGGAGCTTTTTTGCGGCGCTCCGTCCGCAAGACCTCCACAAGCTGTTCATCCAAAGCAGGAAATGCGGAAGAGTATAAATTTTCAGGCATCCATCTCGTCCCGAAGCGACTGAAGATCTTGTCGCCCAGACTCCAGTGTCTGCTGCACTGCAGAGAGTTCACTCGCAAGCCCCCCTGCATCCGCAAACATTCTGCTCTATCCGGCCTTTCTGCCGGCTGCATCCCCCGCCTGATACAAAATGAGAGTACCATCGGCAAGATTTCTAGGCATTCGTGGGAGCTGGAGGGTCGTGGCATGCGAAATGAGAGGTACGTTAATGAGACTTTCCTCTTCCCTTGACGGCTTCTTGGCTCCGAAGCAGTCACGCGAGAAGACGCGGGTGGGCCCAGGAGACGCGCGGGAAGCCCCGGGAGATTTGAGAGCTAGGGGGCCCTTGAAATAATCCTCAGGATTGAGGACTGAGGCTCGGCGGGTGAGGCAAAGGACCTGAAGACACACGACACACCATCTCGTGCCTCAGGACACGGTTGCGGATTTAGGGCTTACGCCGGCAAACATAGAAAGGAAACCCGTAATATGGCCGGCGTTGCGTGGCATTACATTTCCCAGAGATCTCGCGTTGGATCTCAGTTGTGCCGCGTCCAGCCGCAGGGCACCCGGTTCCCATGCACGCCCAACCCGGCGCCGTAAGCCCGTCCCGAGTCAGCGCACAAGATGGTATTGAAGGCAATTTGTCTCCGAACGTCAACCGCCTTGTTCCGCCCTCCCCTCCACGGAAGGACCCCGTCGTCCGCCTCATGGCGGCAGCCGTGTTCTCGCGCTCGTGCGGGGCGCTGGGCAACGAGCGGGCCGCCGCGCTGCTCGACGACCGGGCCTTGGCACCGAGGGGGGAGGGCAGGGCAGGGAGGAGGCAGGGGGGAATGGGCAGGGAGGGCGGGAGGAGAGGCGGGAGGCGCGGGAGGGGCTGGAGGAGTTCGCGACCACCTGCGAACCCTACCCCTGCGGGTCCGATCCACGCTGGGGTATCGGACACCCGTCGGGACTCGTCCTTCAAATTCTGACATTCATTCCTCCAGTGTTTCTGAGATCTGACCTTCGGGGGTAGTGCCCACATGTGGTTACCCAGTGCGGGGATCGGAAGCCATGGACTTGGGCAACATCCGTGGGCATGGATCTGGCGCGAAGCGCCCCAATCGACGCCCAAGAGGCCCCCATGTGGCGCCCAGAGGCCCCCAAGAGCGCCTCAAAAGGTTCGAGCAAAACAGCCGCAGAGGGCTCTAAGATGGCCCACGCGAGCCCCCGCAGACCCTGGAGACGCGCTTGGGCAGCCTATCAGAGCCCCAGAAGCTTCCAGAGTTCCCCCAAGGGAACCCCAAGAGGCTCCACGAGGTATCCAAAAGCTCCCTCGAGCGCCCGAACAGGCTCACACTGGCCACGAGAGCCCTAAGACGGCTTGAACATGATGACTATTCCGATGCCAACGTTGATGATAGTGGCTATGATGGTGATGCTGATTCTATGAACGCCCCTGAGGGGGGCAGACACCTCCGCCCCACTGTTTTCCAGAACCCGGAGTTTCTTTGCGGGGGGGGGTCATGGCGACCCCAGAGGGCCCAGAAAGGTTCGGAATGCGGCGTAAGAGGTAGGCAAGAGGCTCCAGGGGCGCGGGTGGTCGTGGTGGTGGTGGTGGTAGTGGTGTTGCTGCCACAGACAGGCGGCCGTCGCTATTCGGGAACGTGGGGAGTTTGGGAGGAGTGGTGGAGGAGAAGGAGGGGAGATGAAAAGATACTAGAGTGCGGGAGGGACGGTGATCGAAGGCGGCCCCACAGGGTCTCCGGAAAATTGAATTCGCGTACCAGGAGGCGAGAAGGGGGTCTGAGACGGCCCCTGTTCCAACTTGGCGCGGAGTTTGGGCGAGGGGGCGAAGAAGGCCCCAGAGGGTCGAACAAGACGCCGAGAAGGGTCCAAGAAGGTCACTGAAGGGCCCGAACAGGCACGGAAGACGGCCCAAAAGGGCACCCGAAGATATCGAAAACGGCGGAGCGAACCGAAGAGGGATACGGAGAGCCTGAAAAGAGCAGTCCCACGAGTTCTTGGGGCCTTAGAAGGCACGCAAGGGGCCCCCCAGGCGCGGCGAAGACGGCCTAAGAAGGCTCCAAAAGGGCGGCCAGACGGCCGAAGATGGGTCCGAGAGATCTTCAGGACGGCCCGGGAGGCCTTGTAGAGAGTCCAAGGTGACCAGGGAGGCCTCAAGAGTGGCGCAAGATGTTGCAAGAGTGCTCCAAGAGGCGCAAAGAGGAGGCCGAAACGGCTAAACTCATCAACACCCCTAAGGTTTTTGGAGGTTTTTGGCTTCTCAGTTTTTCGCCTGAGCCCTGAGCATGCCTCGAAGAGGGCTTCGGAGGGATCCGAGACGGCCTCGGAGGGTCCGAAAGAGGGGCCAGAGTAACGCAAGAGGGCTCCAAGAGGCTCCGAAGACTGCCCTGGAGGGCCTCCGGGGAGGTCACCCAAACGGCGCCTGGAGGAGTTCGGAAGTCTCTCGTGCGAAGGCCTGCTTGAGTTGAGGGCAAAATGGCCTCCATTGGACGCTCAGTGCGCAGCCTGGACCCCCGGACCGGCGGAATGAGCAGGCCCGGGGAGGACCCCAGGAGGGGTTGCCAGGGCTCTGAGGAAAGAAGTTGGTACGAGGAGTGCGTGGGTAAGGGGACTGAGGGGGAAGGGTTCTTGCAGACCATGCGGCGGGGATTTCACCGCCGTACCCTGTGGGGCGGCGGATCGCTTTGCTCATTCCGCCGGCCCAAATTGCCTCGCCGCTTGGGGGCCGTGTTGGGGCTTCTTGGGGGCCTCTGGGAGGCAGTTTTTAGGCCTCTTGGGGGCCGTGCTGGGCCCTCTTGGGGCTTCTTGGGGGCCTCTTGGGGCTTCTTGGGGTGCCTCTTGGGGGCCCCTTGGGGCCTCTTGGGGGCCTTTTGGGGCCTCCTGGGGTCTTGGGGCTGAAGGCTGGACTTTTCGGTTCCTGATCCCTGTCTTGGGCCCCTCTTGGGGCTGTGTTTGGGCCCTCTTGGAGGCTTCTTGGGCCGTCTTCAGGCTGTCTTGGGCGCCTCCTGGGCCGCCTTGGAGCGTTGGAAAGCCGAAAAGGAGAGAAACGTCGCACATGCGAAGAACGTAAGTTTTCCAACGATTTTTGCTTTTCTGAACCTCTTGGAGAGCCTCTTGAGGCTCTCTTGGGGCTTTTTCGCGAACTCTGGGGCCATCTGGAGACCATCTTGAGGGTCTTGGAACGATCTTTTGGCGCGCTCCTGGAGCGCCGTGGGGGAGTCGACCGGGCATCGCCCAGGGTACTTTTCGTCCAGGGGTCCCTAGGGGCAGCCACGCGCGCGCGAACCAGAAATATTGTTCACATGGTGGCAGAGATCTTAGCACGCCTCTGGCTCGTGGGTCCGGCGAATTCCGCGCCTCAACGTGCCAGGAGGCACGGAGGCCAATTCAGCGTTCTTTGCGCACTGTCATCCTCGTCATCCGCCGCCGTCGCCAGAGTCCTTCTTATCCTTTCTCCCCTTCGAGCCCAATGGACAACATCGGCGTTTCCCGGTCTTGTCCGATCAGGACTGGCGCGAAGTACCCTGGGTTGAAATTCCAGAATGCAGGCCTTACCGGTTCGAAGCGCCCAGACATGTTGTCATGTATCGGAGCCTTTAGAGGGAGCCTTTGCGAGTGAGGTGGTAGAGAGAGACGTGGAGGCCGAGAGGAAGGTTGATTGTGTCACATCGCGCAGAAGGACGAAGGGGGGGGGGAATACCAGACCGAGGCAGACAAACCACAACTGGGGGAGCTGTGATTCTTAATCTCCCTCGGGTGCCCATCTGCTGCGATACTACTTTCGAGAGATCGTCGAATCGATGGAATCCCCCCAAGCGGGAAGGAACACAGCTTCCCGAGTCGTGGCTGGTCGGGAGGGAAAGGCGAGGAGGGAGCGGGGAAGGAGGGCGCACTTGCGGCGGCCGTTTCGGTTCAACTCTTCTGAAGCAGTGATGCCGCAGCTGGCCGTAGCTGCAACGAGTCGGCCAGTACGAGGCACCCGCCCCAGGTGCCAGATCGGGCCCCGCATCGCAGTAGAAGGTCAGGCCCGCAAGCCCATGTCATCGATCGTACCGTTGACCAGCACACATCGGATCATGTTGAGAAGGGAGAGGAGGAGGGGGAGGAGGAGGAGGAGGTGGTGTTAGTTGATTGCTTTTCGATCGGGTGAGCAAGACAGGTTTGAGGAACAGTCGGACGTGGCTGTTGCATAGCAGCCAAACCGAAGTGTGTCCGACAAAACTGTTTGGCACTGCTGTTTGGCTCACGTCCCATTCGCCTCCAGAGAAAAAGCTCCTATTTCATTTTCATGGTAGCAGAAACCGTGGTTCGCCCCATGGGTTGCAGTTCGGGGAAGCACTTCGCTTTCGGCAGTGGCCGCAGTGGCAACCCAAGCGGGACCTGCGAACCTTGGCGCAGGTGACTCAATTTTCGATGTAACGTTACCCGAAGTCCAGGAGGCACGGTACAAACTGAGGACGAGCTGATTCGAGGATTTGGGCAATGCCGGTTACGAGAGTGGAGACTGTAGGTATGGTCGCACGGCTTTCAAGGCAAACCACGGAGACATGAAGGTATTCGCCGAGCGCAGTGTTAAACAGGGCACCAGGTCTGTTGGCGACGACGAAGCGCTTGCAATAGTGCAGATGAAACTACAAAATGATTGTTCATCGGATCTCATCTTACATCCGCCACAGGTATTGCGAGGAACAGTTCAGTACCTTGAAAGGAACATGTGAGGACGTAGATCCAGCATCAAGCGAACACTTCGGAGCATTTTGCCAAGATCGCTGAGGCAATACAGTCTGCAGGAAACACCAGGGCAGACGGAAGTGGTATCAAATCCCTGAGCGAATGTAAGACTGTTTAACAGTAGAAAACATGTTCAGGTGACAGGTCCAAGTTCGGGGAATGGAGCGACAAGTTGTTACTTGTACCCGCCCATGTGAAGCCTGGTCATCGGACAACTTTCAAGAGCATGGACAACACACCTGAAACCGTGGATGGGGCATTATCAGTTGACGAAGAGGACGATCTGATAAAGATCATGAGCAGGAGGTAAAAGCGGAGAGCGAGTACACCAAGGCGTCGGAAATCACAAACAGAAACAATACAACGAAAAAGGCAAAACTTGTTATATCACGGGGACCCAGGCCCCCGAACCCCAGGCTGGCACACTTTCAAAACTCCCCCCCCCCCCAGTGCCACTTTTTTTATGTTTGCTGGGGGGTCACGGCTGTTTTCGGAGCGTTTCGGGGCCGGGCCCGCTATTGGGGGGCCCGCCTAACAGCCCCCCGAGCGATCATACAGCCGCCCCGACGGCCCAAGATTGCCCCAAGCTGCCCCGAAGATTGCCTCCAAGGGTCTCAGACGGCCCAAAAGGTTTCAAAACGGCCCAACAGGCCCTCAAAACGCCCCAAGAAGTTCCCAAGAGGATCCCGAGTATGTTCCTGAGGTGTTCGAAGGATTTTTGCGTTCAAGCCTTTTAGGTTTCCGACGCTCCAGGATGGCTTAAGAGGCGCCCCAGACCGCCCGGAAAAGGCCCAAGAGGCCCCCGAGAAAGCCCCAAGACGGAGTCAGAGGCCTCTTTGGGAGCCCCAAGATGACTGGAGAGGGCACGGGGATGGCCCAAGAGGCCCCCCAAGACGGCCCGAGAGGGGCCCCAGAGCGGCCCAAAGAGGGGCCCTAGAGGGAGAACATGAATCCACAATTCCAGCCCTCCGCGGCCACAGGCTCCCATGGGTACTTTGAGAGGCCCCGCGGAAGCGCCAGGAGACGCCCAAGAGGCCGCCAAGAGGCCCCCCACCACGAGGCCTGAAAGACATCGCAAGAAAACAGCCCCCACGAGGCTTCCAGCGAGGTACCAGCGAATTGCCCAAAAGGCCTCAAACACACTGCCCTGGCACCGTGGCAGGATGGTCCGAAGGCCGACCTTTATCCATTCAAATAAATTCGCAAAAATCCTTTTGATTTGGCGGGGTCCCCCGGCCCACGCGGCCTCCGTGACCCCCCACAGTGATCCCAGAGGGCCCCGAAAGCGTCCAGAAGGTCCCCAAGACAGCCCAAGAGGCCCCGAAGATAGCCCAAGATACTTCCAAGACGGCCTCAGTGAGAGCCAAAAGGTGGCCCGAGAGCGCCCCAAGATGAGCCAGAATTGCCTCGAGACGTCCAGCGAGGCCCTCAAGATGCCCCAAACCGCCCGCAAGAGGACCCGCAAGAGGCAAAAACCGTCACATTCCCGTGGTAAAACGTACATTTCTCACAGATTCCTTTTTCGATATCACCAGCGCTTACGACGGCACAAGACACTTCCAAGAACGCCCCAAGACTGCCCAAGAGACCCCCAAGAGAGTCCCAAGACGGCCCCAATGGGCCCCACAGCGACCCCAGAGTGCCCCCAAAGCGCCCAGAAGGCTCCCAAGACAGCCCAAGAGGCCCCGATAATTACCAAATATACGTCCAAGGCGGCTTCAGGTAGGCCCCACAGGGCCCCCAAACGGCCCGAGAGCGCCCCAAGATGAACCAGGATTGCCTCGAGACGGTCAGCGAGGCCCTCAAGACGCCCCAAGACGCCCGCAAGAGGGCCCCCAGAGGCACCCAGGACGGCCCAAGCCCGCCAAGACGGCCCAAGAGCAAAGACCCCCACAGAGGCCCCCAAGACATTCCAGACGGCTCCCAAACGAAAGACACCCCCCAAGGCAGCCCAGGAGATCCCCCAAAGAGTTCCAAAGAGGCCCCCAAGACGCTCCAGACGGCTCTCAGACGGGCCCCCCAGACGGGCCGTAAATACCAACGCCTCAACGTGGCGCGCGCCACCATGGTTCGATCCGCACAACCCCGTGGATTTAATCCACGGGTGCACACTAGTATGATATAAACAAATACGCTGGGCTCCCGGGGCGTCCTCCACCTCGCTCACATCTGATGTACGCTCCCGGTACCGCGATTCCCGGCCTCCCAGGGAGCCCCCACAATGCCCAAAGACAGTCCAAGACGACCCCAAGAAGCCCCCATAACGTCAAAGAAAGGCCTAAGACGCTCCCAAGCAACCTAGGATAGCTTTCGGGCGGCTCTCCAGGCTCCCAGGAGGCCTCCAAGAGACCTCAAGAGAGCTCCGAGAGGCCTCGCGAGAGCGCCCAGAGAACCCAAATCCGTTCATTTTCATTGTTTTTGGCAGGTTCTTTGGCCTTCTCACCATTGCATGTTTCCAACGCTCCAAGGTCCAAGACGGCCGAAAAGGCCCCCAAGACCGCCCCAGAAACCGCCCAAGACGGCCCCAAGACGGGCCAAGACGGCCCCAAGACTGCCGAAGAGGCGCCCCGGACAGCTCCAGACCACCCAAGAACAGGCCCCAGATGAATCCAAGAGCAGGAGCAGGAGGCCGCCAGAGACTTCCAAGAGGACTCCAGGACCCCCCAGAGGCTTCCAACACACCCCAGACCCTCGAGAGGCCCCCAAAAAGGCGCCGACGAGGCCCTGTTCCAGGAGCCAATAATTTCACGATGGTCAGAGATCCATCTTGTGTGTGTCCGTGCCCCATGTGGCTCAAATCAAAACATTATGTCTCCTCTCCTGCTGCCACAGTTGGTAGCGGAGCGGGGTCCAGCCCGGCGGCCATGGGCGGGGGAGGTTGGCTGTGACGGTCAAGCCGCCCCGCGCTCGCGCGCCCCGGAGCTTGGCTCAGCTCTGGCCACTGAGCGGCGTGGGATCCACGGCAGAGGTATGCCCGCGGACGGCGAGCAGCAGCGGCAGCAGCCACCGGCCACCCCAGGAGGCGACGGGCGGGACGACGCCTTCGCCGGCATGGCGACGCGCGGAGTCGAGGGGTCGGCTTCGTCAGCAGCGGCGCCAGGGCCGGCAGCAGCGGGCATCGATCAAGATGTGCTCGCGCGGGCCATTCAGTCCGCCGTCCAGGAGACGGTGCGGGCTCTCGGCCATTTTGGCCAGCAGCAGCAGCAGCGGCCGCCGCCGGAAGCACCGGCGACAGCGACCGATCCATGGGAAGGCGCAGCAGCCGATCCATGGAGCAGCGGTGGACACGGACGACCAGCCGAGGCGAGCGGGAAAGATGCAGCAGGAGATCAGGGCTGGTGGCGCTCGCCCGGCAGCAAGGACGAGTCCAAGGACGACCAGAAGTGGGACGAGCACCAGGACTGGAGCTCCGGTTGGAGCAGCGGCTGGTGGCCTGGCCAGTGGACGGGGGGTCGAGGAGACTTCGCGGACCCTCCAGCGTGGCCAGGCTGGGCTCACTACAGACAGCGGCGCCGAGCAATTCGGCGTTGGAATGACAACACGGACGTTGCAGTCTGGAGGAGATCGGAGAAGTTCATGCGACTCTTCGATTGGACCACGCAGGCAAAGTTTGAAGATATTCCAGACAAGGAGCTCACGTGGCCCTCGTGGCTGCAGGCGCTCCTCAGTCGCATGGACCTGATGAAAGGAGAGCGCGAGGGAGACGAGCTTCGACGCGCAGGACGGAAGGCGTTGCACGAGGCAGTCCGCGACTCCAAGGAGACGCTCACGCAGTACGTCAGCCGCCGAGAGGCGGAGTTCATCGACGCAGAGGGTCGCGACCTGTGGATGTCAGATAAGCTCGGGGGGCTCTTCTGGCTTGATATAGGGCGGATTTAGGTTGAGTCGGTTGAGTGCTTTTGTGTTTTGATGCCGACGACGATTGTAATGATAGTGGTTATCAAATCGTAGTGCTGATGGTGGTGGCGATGGTGATGGTGATGATGGTGGTGCTCATCACATCCAGAATCACCATCACCACCATCCCCATCATCATCATCATCACCACCATCCATACCATCAGCATCGCCATCACCATCACCATCGTCGCCATTGTGGTCCGTAGGACTTGGCTCAAAATAATGTCGCCGTCCGCTGGGGCGGTTTCCCCGAGCCCTCCAGCCTCGTCCTCTCCTTTGATTGCCCCGAGCCCTGCGGCCTCGTCCTCTCCTTTGATTTCCCCGAGCCATGCTTCCCCGAGCCCTGCTTCTTCTTCGAGCCGTGCGGCCTCGTCGAGAGCGGCCCCGTCGAGCCGCGCGGCCTCGGCGGCCTCGTCGAGGGCAGCTTCGCCAAGCCGTGGCAGCTGCAACAGCTCGGACGCCGATGCTGACGCAGGGTCCGACGCCGACGGCGCCGACGGAGTTGCCGACGCAGCGGGATCCGAAGAGGACAGCGGTTCCAACAGCGGCTCCGACAGCGGCTCCGAAGAGAACAGCGGCTCCAGCAGCGAGGCAGCCGCGGCTGCAAGAGCGAAGGCGAAGGCCGCCCCGAGCAAAGTAGTCGAGAAGTTCCCGCCTTCGTTGTCCATGACCCTGGAGGAGCACGTCGCCAGCCACGACTACCCAAAGCACGTCTCCACCTGCGGCGCTTGCAAATTCTGGAAGAACAAGGAGAAGTGGAGCGCCTCGATGTCTGCGACGAATCCAGTAACACTAAAGAGTGAAACTTGGATAGGCTGCGCAGGTGGTAGATTTGCAGTCTGCTTGTTCTGCTCGGCGTTCAAGGGCGCTCGCTGCTATTCCGCCATAGGCCAGGGATCCGCGAGTTTCCAACGCAAGGAAAACCTCGTGCGCCATGCACAGTGCGAGGAGCACCAGGCAGCAGAAGCGGCGTTGGAAGAGCGGATTCGAGCGGAAGGTGCGCACCAGGGTCTCCCCGTGTCTGTGCTCCCCACAACGGCTGCACCAGCTGCAGCAGCTGCAACAGCCGTGGCGCCTGCGCCCGCCGTCGTCCGCAACGCCGACCAGCGCCCTGGTTGCCGCGCAGTGGTCGCCACCCGTGCAATGTTGGAGACAACCAGTTCCTTCAGTAGTTTCGACGTGTGGCGGGATGCGTTCGTTGGGGGCGACCGCCAAGTTTTGGAGTCTAGTCGGCAGCGCCGAAGGCTTGTGACCATGGCTCAGCACGAGAAGATCATCACGCAGAGGATCCTCAAACATGGTGCTGTTTTTTGTTTGGCTGCGGACGGCCTCGACCGCACGTACCAGGTCGAAATTGGCGCCCTGCTGTGGTCGATCCCGAAGGCTTTGGACTTCCTCCCAAGCTACGGTCTCAAGGCAGGCTGGCTGGAACAGCTGGGCCCCAGAGGGCCCTGGATCGTGGATCGGGTGATCGGGATGCGGGAGTTCCCGCGGGGCATGGACTGCGACGGCAAGGCTTCCATGCTGGAGGAGTCCGTCCGTCGCGCGTGCCAGACGGCAGGCGGGGAGCTGGACGGGGACTTGCACAAGCATGTGCGACAGGAGACTCGGGCATGGTGCAGCGATGGGGCGGATCTAAGTGTACCCCTGGCTGCAACAGCTACGTTCCCTGGGCTGGCGTTTCACGCGTGGGACGAGTCTCACTCGCCCCAGAAGGTTCTGGCCAATTCGATGAAAGGAGACAGCGACATAACGACCACGGACGAGCTGCTGGCAACGGGTAAGAAGCCGCCAAGTCTGGCCAAGTTCCCGACTACCTCCACCGTGTTCCGCAACACACTCGGGGAGCAGCAGCTGGTGGAAGACGGCGCTGCGCTCGTCAAAAACTTCGGCTGGGCCCCCCAGCGTATCAACAGTCGGGCGAGGCCCTGAGCACGGGAAAGTCGGCGTTGGGAGGTCATTTTCGAGGCGCTCGGAGTGGAGTCCCAGGGGAAGGACAAAGAACGGCGCATTCTCGCCCAACAGATTCCGGAAGGGTTCGGGGGCGAGAACAGTTCGCGCCTGCTCCTGGGGGGGTTGCTGGCCGACTTGAGCGCGGAGCACTACTCCTGGGTCGCCGCCGGAGACACGAGCAACCCCGACGCTGCCAGCGTTCAATCCAGGGCCGCCGCTTTCCTCTCCAAGCTGGATACATTGTTCGTCCAGGGGAATATTCTGGCCATCCCCAGCGCGTTTACTGACGTCACCCTCAAGTTTCTGAAGGCCACGAAGCGGTTCGCGTGCGGCGCTGGCGTCCAGACCGTTGGCATCGGCGATTGGAGCACGGAGCCCCGGGCCCGCGAAGCCGTCCACGCGGCTCTTCGACGAGTGCAGGGGATCGTGGCCAATGTGAAGGAGGACATGAAGCTATATCGGCCAGAGCATTCTTGGTTGCACGCCTTTACAGCCTTTCGCTTGCCCCCCCCCCCTGTCTCTGTCTGCAACAGCAGAGCTTGCAACAGAAGCCGAGGCCTGTTTGAAGCGCATCTGCCAGGCGGCAGACCTCCCCGAGCAGAAGGCAATCTCCCAGCTGCGGCAAATGTTGCCCCGTGCCGAGGTGCATCATCGAGACGGGGGCGCCGCGCGGCAGGCTTGGGGCCGCGCTGCGGTGGAGTGGCCCGAGCTCCCCAACGGCCGTCGCCTCGTGGAGCTCTTCCTTGTGTGGAAAACGAGCGCGGGCAACGTGGAGAGGCGATTCCGCCGTTTCTCGGAGGTGCATTGCCCCGAGAGGGCGTGGCTCCTCGACGTGTCCGTCGAGGAGTGCACGCTCGTGGACCAGGCGCCCTCCAGCAGGTTGCTGCGCACGTGGCTGGACGACAACGACGAGGGCAGCTCTGCCGCCAGTCGTTGGTGCAGGCCTGTGCTCAAGCTACATGAGGTCGCGCGGGGGAAGATCGTGCCGCTGAGGAGGGCCGAGAGGCGCGACAAGGGAAGCGCGCGGGAGCCTGGGGCAGCACGTCGGACAGAGGTAGGCTTCGGGCGCAGGCGAGCAGCTGCCGTCGACGCCATGGTGGCCGCTTCCCCGAGCAAGCGCGCCCGCCTTCTCGCGGAGGGCGCCCCCGATCTCGCTGCGCTGGCTCAGGGGGCGGCCCAGGCGAGCGGCGCAGATCCAGTCGGGCCCGCTGCAAAAGTCGTCGCCGCCGTCGCCGAGCGGGAGGCCAAGATCCGAGAGCGCAATCTTGGAGGGGCGAAGGCCGCCGCCCAGGCCAGGGGCACCCGAGAGAAGAAAGTCCTGCGCAGTGCCAGGCCAGCTGCGGGCCGTGACGCTTACTTGCTGCCCCCCCGCGCCCCGCTGGGCTCATGCTGGCTCGCATGGTAGATGTGGGCGCTCGCAACAAGGCGCAGCGCTTGCGTTTCAAGGTGTTTCAGGACCCGGTGGACTTCTTGGACTATCTTGCCCGTCATACGGCCCAGGGGAAGAAGGGGAACGTAGTCTTGGCGCCAACAGCTGACACCGACTATTGCATCGCCGCCTAGATTGTAGCAGCGTTCACGGGAGCTTTTTTTCACAACGCCGACTGACCTTGCACGGGAGGATTCTCCAGAAGGCATCCAGTACACGGAGAAGCATCGGAACTCGAGCAAGAGCTACCACGTGGCTGTAACAGAGGCTCTCGCGGAAGACCTGCCTACACTGCCCCACGTTTTGCGAGCGCTTGCCCAGACGCCGAGTGGGTGTGTGATCTATTACAAGAGCCCCAGGAAGCTCTGCAAGTTCTTCAAGAGGCAGGCCAATCCCCGCCTGGTGCAGCGAACTTGCGTGCTGTGCCGCTCGGGAGAAGAAGCGGGCGTCGACAGGGCCGTCAAACAGTTCTACAACAGCCAGAGGAACTGGGTTCTGCGTTTCGTCGCGACGGTTGAAGCACTGTGCCCGGGCACCAAGGCCGTGCCATAGATTGCGATCGTGCCAGTTTTGTTGAAAAAGAGCGCCGCCCAACGTCGTCCGACCTTACCTCCCCTGCGCCCCTCAGTGGGCGCCGCTGCCGCGGGCGGCGCTGCCCGCCGCTGGGGGCCTGAAGGTCGCCGAGGGGGGGGGGGGGGGGCTGCGGTTGCCCGTGGCGGCGGTTGTCGGCGGCGAGGGTGGGAGGGTGGGGGTGGGAAGCATCGGGCGCCCAGGGCCGCCCTCAGGAGGAGGGGGACGAGGGGGGTGATGGGGCTGAAGGAGGAGGGGGGAGCAGGACGAGGCAGGAGTAGCGACGAGGCCGTCTTCCACCGCACTTGTCCAGCCCAGCCCCCAGTCCACCTACGTGTTCGCGTGCATGCGAGCGATCTCCATCGAAACCTCCAGAGCGATGACCCCCCCCCTTTTGCCGCAGCTGAGACAGTTCAACCTTCCCATCCCCATCGAAACCTCTGCAGTGATCTCATCCGAAAACTTTGGGGATCTCTCTCTCCCTCTCTCTGTCTCCCTCGTCTCCGTAGCTGTCGGCTCGACTCCCTGCTCTGCCCGCGCGCCGCGCGCGCGCTGGCAATGGGCAAGGGCGCCAAGGGCAAGGGCAAGCGACGCGCGCAAGGGCAAGGGCAAAGGGCGCCAGGTCAGACCAGCCAATCTGGGCTAGCTGTAGTACCCCCCCCTGTCTGATAAGAGCTCCCATGGAGCTCTAACATGCCATGTTAGAGCTCCCATGGGGCTCTAACATGGCAGGTTAGAGGATGTTAGAGCTACATTGGAGCTCTAACATGCCATGTTAGAGCTCACCTGGAGCTCTAACATGGCATGCTACATGATAGAGCTCCCTGGAGCTCTAACATGCCATGGAGCTCGCTCTAACATGGCATGTTAGAGGGAGCCCATAGACAGAGCTCTAACGTGCATGGAGCTCCCTGGGAGCTCTAACAGGAGGGTGTTAGAGCTCCAGGGAGCATACCATGTTAGAGCTCCCATGGAGATCTAACATGGCATGCTAGGGGATGTTAGAGCTCCCATCTTCAGGTCGGCACCTGGGAGTACTTGCACAACCAGCGCAAAGGCTTGCGGAGCCAGAGGGAGCGGTGCGAGTTGAATATAAAGTTAGCGCGTCAGGAGGGCGAACACGATGAGGCGTTGGATCATGAGCGCCGCCTGCGCTGGGTCCAACATAAGCAGCAGCAGTTGGACAATGACGGCATGATGATCTTCGACCGTCCAGGAGTCTGGGAGGGCCAGGAGAGACCCTACGGATGCCTGGACGCGACCGCACGCAGGCAGTTGAGCGATGAGGAGATCAGGTGGAACACTCAGATGATAGACTGGGAGCGTCGGAACCCGCCAGGGGCGACTGGGATCGAAGACTGTGTACGGTACCACTGGGATCTGCAGCGGTGGGTGAGGCAGCAGCGGCGCCTGTCAAACGCCCAGAGTCGCCAGAGAGAGGCGTCGCCGCGCCAGCGCCAGTTGGCTGCAACAGCGTCAAGCGGGCGGCGAGAGGCAGCAACAGTTCGCGAGGGCGCAGGCGCTAGTGGCCCGCCGATGGCGGCGAGGAGCGGGCTCAGGCTGACGGAGCTTCCGTCGGAGGCCGACAGAACGCGGGCCCAGGCCGAGCAGTCGGGTGATCCGCACCACACGATTGTGATCTCCGGCAGCGACTCCCCCCCGAGAGGCTGGTGACCGTGCCCGCAGAGGCAGAGAGCGCACCCGCAGCACGGCGCGGGATGCTCCTGTCACGGCACGGACACGGCCAGAAAGCCATGCACGGCGCGGGATGGGCGCTCCTCTCACATCTCCGCTTCGGCAGGAGGAGGATGATTGGAGACAAAAGACCCCGTGGGCCAAGCGCGCGCCAGCGAAGAGGGTCAGTGACGCGCCCGCGGAGGGCCAGCCTCTTCCGAAACGGATGCCCGCCCGCCCGCCACGGCCAATCGATTTATCGGGCAGGGTCGTGCCGCCGCCGCCGCCGATGACGAGAGAGCAGCTGCGACAAGAGGCGGACCACTACGAGCCCGAGCCAGAGCGAGCGCGGCAGGAACACATGGAGGCTGAGCGGCGCCAGCTCTTATCCCAGGCTCCACGTGGGTCAGCCACACGGGCGACGACGGTTTCTGCCACCATGAAGCACAGCGAGAAGCCTATCGAGCGCCGGAAACTTCTTAAGCGGCAGGCGGAACAGACGACGAATGCCCGCATAGCTGCAAGAGCCAAGGCAGCCTTCCCACTACGTGCAAAGGTCGGTCAGACGGCGGAGCAGTCCAAAGGTTACAAGTCCATCGCCAAGTTGCCCCCCGAGGAGGCCGCAGTCGTCGAGCAGAGCAAGCCGAAGCGCCTTCCACCCTTTGTTTTGTCGTCCCCGCACGAGGCCATTCCCGTGTCCCGTGTTCCACAAGGACTGGACGCTGGTCGAGGGTACAGCGTCGGACCCCGACAAGTTCGTTATGGAATTAAAGCTGCGGGGAGAGAGGAACAATATGATACATGAGTACCTCCTAGCCGGCTTCCCCGTGTGGTACCCGAGCTCGGGAAACTCCATGTGGCCTCTGGTGCGGTCGCGCGACTTCTGCACCTTTCACCCCATCGAAGCTGTAACAGCGGAAGCAGGCCCTGGCTGCGTCGTGAAGGAGGCGTCCACCGTGCAGAAAGGAGACATCGTCTTCTGCCTGGTGCAACCGCAGCACCAATACTACGCGCACATTGTGATCAAGGCAGAATGGGACTTCCACAGGCGCGAGTACAAGTACTGGATCGGCGGCATGAGGCAGAACATCAATGGCTATTGTTTCAGGGAGCACGTCTTCGGGATCCTCGTGGACGTGCAGGTGCAGTCCATGGCAACTACTACAGTCGCCCGCACCCAAAAACGCTGTACGACAGAGTCGCGCCCATGTATTACACGCGCCCTGACGAGGCAAAGCAACTCTGTGAGCCTCGGTGGGACCAGCCCGCGTCTGGGAGCACCTGACAGCTTGCACAGACTGTCACAGTAAATCGCGGGGCCTCTCCGAGCGCGCTTCTGGTAGACTGCAACAGTCGACTGCGACGCGCCAGTCCTGGTTTAGGCATTGCTTCTGTCAGCGCCAGCGAGTACGCGGCACCCTCGCACACATTTCAAGTGGGGTTGTGGGCGGCTAGCATGACTGAACACCGCAAGTTCTCGAGCGCCTGACCCGGTCGGCGAAGTGCTTCCAGTCGCGTCGGGTGGTGACTGTCTGTCAGATACCCTTCGGCGCGGGTGACCTGAAGTTTGCCTTATACTGTAACAGTGGCACGCCTGTGCGGCC
Organism: Prorocentrum cordatum; assembly: GCA_963575745.1. Classification (NCBI taxonomy): domain Eukaryota; class Dinophyceae; order Prorocentrales; family Prorocentraceae; genus Prorocentrum; species Prorocentrum cordatum. Next base: position 490,518 of record CAUYUJ010016638.1, read on the forward strand.
CACCGCATACGCTTTGACGCTGTGCGGAGTGGGTTTGTCATGCGGTTTTCCTTGATGCTGAGCCGGCTGCACGACTGAGGTGTGTGTGTGTTTGTATATGATTAGCACACAGATCAACACGAAGTACATGTATTGTGTGTGGTATTGTCCTCTCGTGCGTCTCATCTTAGGAGCGTGCCACTCGTTCAGGGACCCTGGCATCCAGCTCGCTGGCCTCAGGTTGCCAGTTGACTTACTCAGGGGAATGGCAGTGGTGAGGGGAATGGGAAGGGGCTGGGATGGGGACGGTTGCGCGGAATCGGCAGAGTCTTTGTGGCCAGCGCTCCGCTGCAACAGCGCCTCCGTTCGGCGTGCCGCCGTTTTCGTGCTGGAGGCAGGTAATTTGCAGTTTCCCTTTCAAGCTCTCCCCAGAGGAGCGCGCCCTCCGTCTCTCGGCGTGCAGAAGCCTGTCCACTAGGCTCCTAGCGATAGGCATGCGGGTGTGCGCCCGAGGTTCGATAGGGCCAGGCATCGTAGGAACAGCTGTTTATGCAGAGAAGCGTGACAACAAAACGGCGAGCTTCTCCGACTCGTCTCCTCTCGCCGTCTGCTGCGCCTCCGCTGCAACTGCTCCTGCGCCTCTCCACCCCCCAGGCCCCTGGCGGCGGGCGGCGCTGCCGCGGGCGGCCGCGGCGCCCCCGCAGGCCCACGTGGGGGAACCAGGATGACGATGGCGAGGAGGACGAGGCTAGGAGGAGGAGCAGGAGGAGGAGTCCAGGTGGGAGGAGGGGGGTGGAGCGCATCACGCTCTGAGCTAAGGTGCCCGCGAGAGCATCTGTTACTGGCGCGAGTGGGAATGGGCCCACGATAGGACTCTGCGCATGCGCTGCGCATGGCTGGAACAGCGAGCGCAGGCGCCCCCATGCATCCCTGAGCTCAGAGATGAGGAGAAAGACGCCCATATTCAGATCAACTGCATTCCTTATGCAGATTGTCTCACTCTCCAGGCCGCTAGGCGCTAGGCGCTTGGATGCTTGGGCTGCCTGGTTCGAATTGTTCTAGCCTCTAGCCTTCGGCTTTCCGGTGCCCAGTACCTCCCTGGTCGCCACCAGCTGGACGCAGCAAGCGAGGAGGAAGAGGCCATCAGAGAGGGCCCTAGGGCCCTAGGGCACCACGCCCAGGACCCCACAGAGCCCCGAGCGCCCCAGCAGATCCGCGACAGGATTCGCATCCTTACATCATCTTGGCATGTTGGCCCAAGCTAGTTCCCCATGGTTGGGGCAAGAGCCATGGTGGATCCTTTATTCAGCACCTCATCCCAGGGGTCTCCCAGCGCGGACTCGCAGTCGGTGTCTGCCTGCCTTCTGCGAGACATGTTCGGCGGCTCGGATGACGAGGCCACTGAAGGCATGACGCTCTATGTTGAAGCCAGAGTTGCCGTGGACGTTCGGACCGTGGCCGCCGCCGCTGCGGGTCCGCAACAAGCCAACCAGGGAGGTTTTGCAGCGGGCGTTGGCGCCGCTGGCGGCACCCGCAGAGCAGCGCGAGATCCAGACAGCATCGCTTCCTCCAGAGATAAGGGCTTGCAAGAGCCGTCGGCATCGCCTCCAGAGATCAGGGCCTGCGACATCCAGGCAGCATCGCCCTCTCCAGCGCAGGTGCATCCAGCATCAGCATCGCCGCTTCCTCCAGGGAGCGTCGGAGACGGCGGAGCAGCTCGAGGGCCTTGCGGCGTGAACGTCAAGGTCAAGGTCATGGCCAATGACACCATCAGCGCCGAGGGCGTCAATGGTGGTGGCATGGGCAAGGGGAACAATGACGCATTTTCGTTCATCACAGATCGCCTGGGGCTCGACCTTTCACGCGGGGGACCGCCTACCGACGCTGTCGAGGGCCGAGCAGGATGCGGCGACGGTGGCGACGAGGCCTCTGGAGTTCGGAGCCCGAGGGCCTTTGCAGGGGTCGATGGTGGCAGCGCATTTCAGTTCGCGAAGGTCGCCTGTTTCGACGACAACGGCAAAAGAGTGACAGCGCCTGCCAGGCGTCGCATGCGCTCGCGCAGCCGAGAGACGCGGCTTAAGATGATGTGGGAAGGCGCCCGGGAGGACGCTCGACAGGTGCTTAGTGATTGTCGCGGCATGCAATCGATGTTTGTACACCAGCCCCTCATCGACATCGACGTTGGTCTAGTGATGAAGCGCGTGCGGCACCTCCACGATCGTGCCATCGCCTCTGGGCGCTCCGTCTACATCGGCACGACGAGCGACCCTTTATGGCGATGGAATGGAGGATGGGGGTGGCGAGGAAACGACCGAAGCTTCACGCGCGGGCACAAGCCCAGCTACGATGAGATGCAAGTGGTCGCGTCCTTCCCCGACAAACAATGCGGAGAGGTTGAGAAGCATGTGATCGCGCACTTCCCCCGCGCTGACAACAAGGTCGCGTCGCAGCAGGGGCTTGCGGCCAGGCACTGCGCATACAGCTTCCTATATGTCTGTAGGACATTATGAGCGCAATTTGCGAAGCTGCCCAGCTCCGCTGTCTTGTGCGTGCAGTGGCCACTACCCAGACGTGGTACGTGGTGGGGACGACTGAGGCTGCGATGCAGAAGTGACAGAACCGCCAGCCGCTGCAACAGCCGCTGCAACAGCCGCTGCAACAGCCGCTGCAGTAGTAGAGCTCAACCCAGAAACTGGCGAGCGTGAGGACGATCTCCCGTTTCGACCTCACCTCTGGGAAGATTGAGGCTGCGATGCAGAAGTGACAGAATCGCCAGTACGCTGCAACAGCCGCTGCAACAGCCGCTGCAACAGCCGCTGCAACAGCCGCTGCAACAGCCGCTGCAACAGCCGCTGCAACAGCCGCTGCAACAGCCGCTGCAACAGCCGCTGCAACAGCCGCTGCAACAGCCGCTGCAACAGCCGCTGCAACAGCCGCTGCAACAGCCGCTGCAGTAGTAGAGCTCAACCCAGAAACTGGCGAGCGTGAGGACGATCTCCCGTTTCGACCTCACCTCTGGGACGACTGAGGCTGCGATGCAGAAGTGGCAGAATCGCCAGTACGCTGCAACAGCCGCTGCAACAGCCGCTGCAACAGCCGCTGCAACAGCCGCTGCAACAGCCGCTGCAACAGCCGCTGCAACAGCCGCTGCAACAGCCGCTGCAACAGCCGCTGCAACAGCCGCTGCAACAGCCGCTGCAACAGCCGCTGCAACAGCCGCTGCAACAGCAACAGCCGCTGCAACAGCCGCTGCAACAGCCGCTGCAACAGCCGCTGCAACAGCCGCTGCAACAGCCGCTGCAACAGCCGCTGCAACAGCCGCTGCGACAGCCGCTGCAGTAGTAGAGCACACCCAGCTTTCCTGTAGCGCAAGCACCTCGGCTCAAGGCATCTCTTGCAGCGTCTGCAGGCTGCCATGCCAGAAATGGGGTGCAGCGCAGGGGGGGCTCCTGGCCCATGTCCAGAAACCGTCATCATGGACCCTGACACTGGACGCATTGATGCTCCATGGCTACAAGTTAAGGAGTACGTTTCGAAGACGAGTGGAGAACCTAATGAGCCCTGGTGGTTTTGTTCACCGTGCGACAAATGGGCAGCCCAGACGCACCAGATTTCGCAGGACCACATCAAGAATGTAAAGAATAAGCATCTCTGGTTCCATGATGCTTGTCCACAGGGTTCTGATGAGGACAAGACCGCATGGTGCTCTACCATCATGAGCACTGTGGAGCCCCACACGAGCTACGTCCAGAAGCGGGAAGACGACGAGGCGGAGGACCGGAGGTCGACGAGGAAGGGCAAGGTCAAGGCCAGAGAGGGCAGAGGAGAGCAATGGCAAAGTGAAGGCCATCAGCAAGAAGCTGGAACAGCTGCAGGAGAGAAGAACAACTGGAACAGCTGGAACAGCTCAAGAGCTGCGTCACCAGGGGCTGCAACAGCAGGAGCTGATACAGCAGGGGCACAGCAGTGGCAGCAGAAGCTTCCGCAGCAGCAGCAGCAGGACGGGCTAACCACCGTTATCACCGCGATGCTCAATTTCTTGACCAACGCACAGAACAAGGACGAGAAGATGGATGAGATTCTGGCTCTCCTGCGGGCACAGGGACAGATGCTCACGGCTCTCATGCGGGCACAGGACAACCTGCAGAAGAAAGTCGAGGAGTTCGATCAGAAAGTGGAGGAGCTCAAGCAGAAGGACAAACAGCAGCACCAGTGAGCTCAGCAGCAGGACAAGTGACCTCGCATCGGCGTCTGGTAGCCGATGTCTGAGGCGTGCAGCCTGGCTCGCGTGCTGGCTCTTTCGCCGCGCTGACGCGGCGCAGGTGGCTGGAATATGGCTCCTGAAGTTTTGGAAGGCTCTGGATTTGTTCGCAAATCGGGTATGCTCCTTATGGCCCCCACAGCGCCCACCTGTCGGAGCCCCACCTCGAGCTCGATCCTCGACTACTTCGTTTTGGGAGCAGGTGTTGCTATATTGATTTCAGGCGCTGGCTCCGTGCGTCCACGGAGTTCTAACATATCATGTTAGAGCTCCCACGGAGCTCTAACATGCGATGTTAGAGCTCCATTGGGGCTCTACCATAATCTAACATGCTATGTATGTTAGAGCTCCACTGGAGTTCTAACATGCCATGTTAGAGCTTCCAGGGAGCTCTAATATGATCTAACGTGCTATGTTAGAGCTCCGTTGGAGCTCTAACATGCAATGTTAGAGCTCCCTGGGAGGTCTAACATGCAAGGTTAGAGGTGCCAGGGAGTTCCCTGGGAGCTCTTACATCACATGGTTCAGCTCCCAGGGAGCTATATATAACATGACATGTTAGAGGCCCCACGGAGTTCTAACATACGATGTTAGAACTCACAAGGAGCTCCAACATACCCTAACTTGCTATGTTAACAGCATGTTAGAGTTGCCTCCCATACTCGATGGGACCTCTACCATAGCATGTTAGAGCTCCCATCGAGCCGTCCCCCCCGCCGTCGTCGTCGTCGTCGTCGTCGTCGTCTCATTGGGCACGTCCGCATGCCGTCCCCCCGCCATCGTCGTCGTCGTCTTGATGATGATGATGATGATGGTGATGATGGTGGTGATGATGGTGATGGATGATGGTGATGATGGTGATGGAGATGATGTTGATTGTATATATACGATCGGATAGTCGCCATTCGAAATTATCATTATCATCGTCATAAACATCGTCATCATCACAATCAGAAAAACAGGACATCGTCATAATCACATAAAAAACATCAAACAACAGGAAAGACCATAATCACATCAAAAACACATCAACAACATCAACCTAAACCAGCCCTAATCCCAGCCAGTCGAGGGGGCCGCTTCCGACTAGGAGGCCGGGAGCTCGAACATGCCATGTTAGAGCTCCCACGGAGCTCTAACATACCATGTTAGAGCTCCCAGTGAGCTCTAACATACTCTAACATGCTATGTTAGAGCTCCGTTGGAGCTCAAACAAGCCATGTTAGAGCTCCCTGGGAGCTCTGACATAGCATGTTGGAGCATGTTAGAGCTCCCACGGAGCTCTAACATACCATGTTAGAGCTCCCAGGGAGCTCTAACATACTCTAACATGCTGTGTTAGAGCTCCGTTGGAGCTCGGTATGTTAGTGCTCCCCGGGAGCTCTAATATGGGAGCTCTAACGTAGCATGCTAGAGCTCCCTGGAAGGATCATGCTATGTTAGAGCTCCCTGGTCGCTCTAACCTACCCGCCGCCGCCGCCGCCGCCGTGTTAGAGCTCCCGCGGAGCTCTAACATACGATGTTAGAGCTCCCATGGAGCTCTAACATGACATGCTACGTTGGAGCTCTAATCGAGCTCTAACATACGATGTTAGAGCTCCCAGGGAGCTCTAACATACATGTTAGAGCTCCGTTGGAGCTCTAACCTGCCATGTTAGAGCTCCCTGGGAGTGTCAACATTACATGTTAGAACTTCCTGGAGCTCTACCATGCCATGTTAGAGCTCCCTGTGAGGTCTAATATGCTAGGTTAGGGGTGCCAGGGAGTTCCCTGGGAGCTCTTACATGACATGTTTCAGCTCCCAGGGAGCTATAACATGACAGGAGGTGACCGAGTTCTAACCAGGGAGATGTAGATGCTCCCACGGGCTCTAACATACGATGTTCGATAGAGCTCCCACGGACTATAACATACATGTTAGAGGTCCCACGGAGCTCTAACATACGATGTTCGAGCTCCCACGGAGCTCTAACATACGATGTTAGAGCCCCAGGGAGCTCTAACATACTCGAACATGCTATGTTAGAGCTCCCACGGAGCTCTAACATACGATGTTAGAGCTCCCAGGGAGCTCTAACATAATATAACATGCTATGTTTAGAGCTCCATTGGAGCTCTAACATACGATGTTAGAGCTCCCAGGGAGCTCTAATATACTCTAACTTGCTATGTTAGAGCTCCCTGGGAGCTCTAACCCGCCGCCGCCGCCGCCGCCGCCGCCGCCTCTTAACCGTTTCACAATCGATTGCGCAACGGCTAAGACCCCCCCCCTCTCGCCAGGGGGGGGCTTTAACCGTTCGCAATCAAGGCCCCCCCTGGCGAGATGGGGGCGGGCTTATCGTTGCGCATCGACGGTTAAGACCCCCCTCTAGGCAATGGGGGGTCTTAACCGGGCGCGATCGATCGCGCAACGGTTAAGACCCCCCCCTTGCGAGAGGGGGGGGCCTTAACCGTTTGCGCAGTCGATTTGTGAAACGGTTAAGGGGCGGCGGCGGCAGCGGCCGGCGGCGGGGGAAGGCGCTTAACCGTTTGACAATCGATTGAAGGCCACCCTGGCGAGGGGGGTCTTAACCGTTTGCGCAATCGATTGTGAAACGGTTAAGCGGTTGCGGAGCGGCGGCGGCTTCGGCGGCGGCGGTTGCGGCGCTTAACCGTTTCGCAAATCGATTGCGCAACGGTTAAGGCCCCCCCTGGCGAGAGGGGGGGGGCCTTAACCGCTGCGCAATCGATTGTGAAACGGTTTAAGGGGCGGCGGCGGCGGCAGCGCTTAACCGTTTCACAATCGATTGCGCAACGGTTAAGGCTCACCCCTGGCGAGAGGGGGGTCTTAACCGTTGCGCAATTGATTGTGAAACGGTTAAGGGGCGGCGGCGGTGGCGGCGGCGGCGGCGGCGGAGCGCCCAACCGTTCCACAATCGATTGTGCAACGGTTAAGACCCCCTGGCGAGAGGGGGGTCTTAACCGCTGCGCAATCGATTGTAAAACAGTTAAGGGGCGGCGGCGACGGCGGCGGGTAGGTTAGAGCTCCCAGGGAGCTCTAACATGGCATGGTGCAGCTCCAGGGGGCTCTAACATGGCATACTAGAGCTCCCAGGGAGCTCTAACATGGCATGTTAGAGCTCTTGGAGGCCTCTTGGGAGGCTCCTGGGGGCCTCTTGGGGCCATCTTGGGGCCTCTTGCGACCTCCTCAGAAGCGCAAAGAAGCGCTGCCTCCTCAGAAGGACAAAATGAGTCCAAAACCTTTGTAAATCAATGATTTTGCTATGAAGGAAGATGAGCGCGGCCCCCTCAGGAGGCCAACATGGGGCCAAAACCGTAGTAAAATCAATGATTTTTGCTTCAAAGACGAGCAGAAGGGCCAAACTCCCCTCCCCCCGTCGGGGCCAGAATCCTCGTGAGGGTCGTCGTTTTTTAGCCCTCCCAGGAGTCGAAAAAGACCCCCCTGACTACGCTCGGCCCGCCCTCTCCAGGCCCAGGGGGAGGGGGTAGGGGGAGGGGTAAACCCGTCCCCGAAGGGGAGGAAGGGGGGTTGAGGACAGAGCGGGCTCTCTAAACCACTCACGCCCAAAGGGCTGGTGGGACTTCTCCTCCAAAGCCCGCGCCTCGGCGTCCATCGCCGCAATCTGCTGTTCCAGCTTCTCGGGGGCGGTGCCGGCAGCCGCTGCCTTCAGCACGGCTGCCCAGGCAGCGCACAGCCGCGGCGCATACTGCCCCGCGTGCTGGGCCCTCCGCATGCCCCGCAGCCCCAGCCCGAAGCCGGCGCTTCCTAGTTCCCCCTTTACTGCAGCGCTGAGCTGGGGGGCGCCGCTGGGGACGCGCCCTCCACCTTCCAGGTTGGGCGGGGCTTGCGTGCTGATGGTGAAGCGGAGCTCGCCCTCGGGGGTCTTCCCGAAGTAGAGGGCCCACTGGTTCTCAGGCAGAGCGGAGTAGTGCCGCTTGGTGCGGAAGTCGATCCTCGCCCAGTGGAAATTGTCTGGGGCGGCCCGCGCGATGAGCTGTTTCACGCGGAGCAGCTGGTCGTCCGGGGGCAGCTTGACGGTGACGCCGCCTTCGTCAAGGCCGTAGCACCCGCTAGCCTCGCCCAACTTGGTGCTGAGGTTGATCAGCTCGCTTGCCTCGGTCTTGCTGAGTCGCGTGCGCGTGTCGAGGTTGTAGGCTTCCACTTGGGCGTCCGTCAGATCGCATGGTAAGCCGCCCTCCAACGTGCGGTGCGTATGCTTGCCTGTGCACCTCCTGGCCAGGATCAGGGCGTAGGGGTGGGGCCCGAGCGATGCCAGCCACCAGGTTCGCTTCTGATACCGATGCTGTGGCTCATCCGGTGGTGCGAGTCCCCACTCACACATGTCTATGGCGAGGACTCGGGCTCCAGTCGCGTGCACCAGAGCACTCATGCAGGGGCGATCCCAAAGCTTGGGGTACCGGCCATTCCGCGCTGAGGACTCGATGAGGAACTCCCGTCCTGCCTCGTAGCCCCGCTTCGCCCCTATGCACGCGAACTCCCCGAACACGTTGCCGTCGATCTCGATTTGGCGCTCTCCAGCCCCATCCGGGCACTCGAAGGTTCTCGTCCCTCCTGCTGCCAATTGCCAGGGGCAATGGCTCACGCAGGGTGGAGCGAACTGCAGCATGTTGGCCTCGTCGGGGCCTGGGGGCGCACTGAACTCTTGGTACAGGCGCTCGCGCACCAGCGGGTCGCGGATGTCGAACTGCGGCCTGGGGTCCTTGCCAAGCAGAGGCTGCCCAAAGTATTCGACGGACTCGCTGGTGGCGATGCCCGCGTTCTTCATAGCCTGCGTCCAGCGCCCTGTGCTGGCAAAAATCTCCCGTGTCCTGAGCCCCCGCGCGAACGTGGGTCGCGAGCGCAAAGGCTCCAAGTCCCCGATGTCCGGGCAGGCCATGTCGGTGGGGAGCTCGACCGCGGCGGGTGCACCGCCGGCGGCTCTCCCACGTTGCTGTTGCTGCGCGGCGAGGGCCCTGCAGTGCTGGCACGGTGGAGGTTTGCTGGCCACCACTGGGCTGCCATCCTCCTCGGAGGCGAGGTATGTTTCCCAGCCCATTGTGGGGAGCTCCTTGAGGTCCTTTCCGCTCGTGGCCCAAGTGCGGATCAGCTCGTCTGCCACTCGTCGACCCTCAGCGCCGGGCGGGGGATGAAGAACACGCATATGCCCGCGATGGATGATCACGTGGCACTCCTGCTTGGGTTCTCCCGCTGGGAGAACTGTGTCAATATCCAAATGACCCCAATGATCCGCCCGCCATACTCTGAGTACCACCTCCTCCAACGCTTCGCACGGGAAGAGGGCGACGCACCTGAAGTCTTTGTCGTGGTCGCGATGCACCGCATCATGGATGTGCATCCGGACCTCGGCCTCCCTGGAAGATATCCAAGGTGGGGCGTCGGCAAGGCCTGCAGCAGCGTCGGTAGCCTTCTCCAGGAGGTCTCTGCGGATCTCAAGGGCCAGGTCCTTGACTTGCTGGGCGTCGGGTGGTGCTTCGAGCTGCACCCAGAGCTTGGCTGCCGCCAGGTGGAGTGGGAGGCACTGACGCTCCTCCGAAACACCGGCGGGCACGTGCAGACGCTTCGCGACGCACTCGTCGAGGGGCAGCTGGTCCTGATAGTCGAGGTAGTGCCAAGTCTGGCCCTGCACTGTGACAGAGCCCTGTCCCACCGACTTCTCCGCATTCCACCGCACTGGTGTTATGATGACGTCTGGGTCAGCCCCCAAGTTGCCAGCCTTCGCCCCGATGCGGTCTAGGAGCTCGCTAGCCTCGGCAGCCAGGGTGGGCCCGCCGTGGCGCGTCGCCTCAAGGAGTACTTGTTCGACCGAGAGCTCCTCCTCGCGCCCGCGGGCGCAGGCAAGGCGGGCCAAGACGTGCGACCGCATGTAGTCGCTGGCGTGGCTTACGGAGTCGAGCACCCCGCTTTCTTGGACGGCCTCGAGCAGCTTTCGCTGGGCCAAGGCTCCCTCGTCCGTGCAGACACTCGTCCCAACCATGGCCGGGCTGTCGGCGCGCGGGTCCTCCAACCAGGTAGCGTCGGGTCCATGGGCGGCCTCGCGGAGCCCCGACTCGAGCTCGGTGCACTGAACCTCGGCGTACTCGTCGGGCGGCGCCCAGCCTGTCTTGGTAGGCTGGCTCTCCGCTGCCCCCGCACCTGCAGCCCGTTTGCCGTCAGCTTCGGTCTTAGCTTGGGCCCGCAGCTGCGCGATCCGCCCATTGACCGAAGCTGGGTCGATCTTGGCGGCGTTGCGGAGCCCACCTCGCCTGAGCAGCTGGCACTGCACGGTCCAGTGCACGTCCCTCAGGCCCTTGATGAGCTCGTGTGAGTGCGAGCACCCTTGAGGGCCCTTCTTGCAGCCTATCCAGGTCGAATTGTCCCAGCAGAGCGGCTTGCCCTGCTTGTCGCAGGGCGCATGCCGGACAGAGAGCTTGATCTCTTGAGCGTTCAGCCGCTTGCCCGCAGGGTAGGCGGCGCGCGCGGAGTTGGCCTTCGGCTGGGCCTTGGCCTTGGGCTTCTTCTTGGGGGTGGCTCCTGCTCGTTGTTCCTGTGGCTCCGCAGCTGGTTCGTCTCTTTCTCTCTCTCCTCCGACCTCTCCGGCTTTGCCCTGGGCGCCGCGCACCCCATGCATCGAGTCGTTGAGGACGGTCTGGAGGTAGCGCTGCTGCCGAGGACGTACGACTTCCTGCTAGTAGCCCGTGGGGGACTCGAGGTCGAAGACGTTGGGGAAGACGAACGCCGGGCGTCCGTCCGCCCTGGGAGCGAAAGCCACAATTTTGAGATCCTCCTTCCTGGGGTTGTCTGTCTGCAACACGCGCAGGAGGCCTCGCTTCTTCTCTCGAAGTCGTTCACACCAGGTCGCCCACAGTTCCTCCCGCAGCTCGTATACGAACTTGGGCGGGAAAGCGTGGTCGTCCTTCTCGCACTCCCGCGCGAGGGTCTCCAGGCAATCCAGACGCTCTTTGATGTGCTCTCGTCCGAAGACGAGCCCGAAGAACTTGGTCATGTTCTGGGCCTGCCGCTTCCACTGGTCAAAGACCACGGGGGCCCTGGGCCTGGGTTCCAGCTTCGCGTCGTGCGGTGCGCTGTACTTGTCGAACGCGACCGTCTTGCACGTCGGGAAGTCCGCCGCGGAGGCCGACCACGGGGCCAAGTTGTCCAAGCTGCTGCCGCCGAAGCTAAGCGAGGCGCAGGCCATCGCGATCCGGTTGGACACTGTCGTGGGCGTCTCGACGGCGAGCATCAGGGCCTTGTTCTGCTCACAGGTCCGGCGCAGAGCATAGAACAGCTCGCGCCCAAGGACCTCGTCGCAGACCTCCACTGTCAGCTGGCCACACCCGCGCGCCAAGTAGACGTCCAACTCCTCTGCTCTCCCCAGTGCGGCCACCGTCCCTCGCTGGGCTGCCTTGTCACCCTGGCGGGCACTGGCGACCCCTTCCAAGGCGTGGAGCATCCGCGCGGTGTTCGCGTCCAGGGCTGCTCCGGGGTGCGCGAGGCCGAATGGGTCGCTGCCTCCGCCCTCCTCCGGGGCTCCTGCGGCATAGCGCGCTGGAGCTGCGGTCAAACCTGGGGGTAGGCCCAAGTCGCTGATGTGCTGGTCGTAGCGGAACAGGGCCCCGATGTTCGGAGCCTGTGGGCGGACGACCGGGGCCAGCCCAGCCGCGGTAGCTGGGAGGCCGGCGTCCCGCGGCCCGAAGGTGAAGGCTGGCGTGGCTGCTGCTGGCGAGAGGGGTGCCCGCGCTTCGAACAGGGGCGCGCTGTCGGCCTGGGTGGCCGGCGGCCCTTGCGAGCGGTGGCGCTCGGGCGGGAGCCTGAGGAGACCCTGAAGGCTACTTGGCGCCGCCTCTGGGGTCTGAGGTCGTGAGGGCACCTGCTGGTGCGCCTCCCAACTACCGATGTGCCCATCGAGCCGCGCGAGCTCCTCTGGCTCGGTCGTCTGCTGCTTGAGGTGCTGGGCGTAGCGGACAAGGCTGGCGAGCATTTGCTGGGCCTCCTCGTCGAAGCCGGCGGCCACACTCTGCACCGCCGCCGCGTCGCTCGACCCGCGGGCCTTCCCCTCCAAGTAGCATGCCATATGTCCCCACCGTCGTCCCCTTGATGGCTCTCTCCTGATACTGGTGCTTCGGAGCTCGCTGCCCGCCCGCCCTCGGCGGACGGGGAGCGCGAGCCACGACGCGTGGACCCAGCTGGTGGCCTGGGCGAGCTGCTGCGGTCAAGCCGCTGCCAGTGGCTGCGCAGCTTAGCGTCAGCCTCTGTAGCTCTCGCTTCGAAGTTCGGACTGGGCGCCACGCCTCCCTCGGGGTGCCACCTGACCAAGCTGACCACCTTCTCACGGAGCGGCCGCCAGCGAGCCTCGCTTTAGATTGCAACTCATGGGGGCCTATTTTCAAATGGTCGTTCGTCCCGGGCGGAGCAAATGGCAGCAAACGGCAGCAAACGACATAACAGGCAACAGATTATGCGCTCCGTCAGGACGAAAAGAGGAGGAGGAGGAGGAGGAGGAGGAGGAGTAGGAGGAGGAGGAAGACGCGGATAATGAGAAGGAAAAGGAGGAAAAGGGGAAGGAAGAGGACATGAAAGATGGACGGGGACAAGGAGGAGGCGGAGGAATACCAAGAGGAGCATGAGGAGGGTGATGGACGAAAAATAGGAGGACGGCGAGGAAGGGGAGGGCGGGGGGGAGGACGGGGAGGAGGACGAGGAGGGGGGAAGGAAAAGGGGGATGAGGAGAAGAACAGGAAGAATTGGGCATGGAAGGTTGGGGAGACGGAGGGGGAATAGGAAAAGGAAGCGGGAGGGGGGGAATTATAATATGTAAGAGGAGGAGGAGGAGGAGGAGGAGGAGGAGGAGGAGGAGGAGGAGGAGGTGGACGACGCGGGTGACTGGATGGGTGAAGAAGAGGATATTGAGGACGAGAACGAACAGAAGGGGGAGGAGGAGGAGCAGGAGAAGGAGCAAGGGCAGGAGAAGGATATCTACTCTTCGTCCTCCTCCTCCTCTTCCCACTCAGGTATGCCTGCGCTGTTTTACGCCCTGCGCTGACTGGGGTCGCGCGCGCGTCTCTCGCTTCCTCCCTCCTGTGCCGCCTCGTTGTTTTGGCGCGTGTTTTGCTTGCTCCTGGCGGGGGCTGGGGTTCAAAGCGTCCGACGGTGGGTCGGCCGAGTTGTTGTGGCCACGCTGCTTTTTTTTTTTGCTTGCGTCAATTTCTCCGCCGTTTGCCTTCCTCCTGGTCGCTCTTGCAGGTTTGGTACCTTGGCATTCTTCATTTGCACGTGATGGCGCAATCCTGCTGTTGTGAGTGTTGGTGTTTCGGCTGTCTCCGGAGAAATAAAAAATTGCTGCTCCTCCTCCTCCTCATCCCCCTCCTTCTCCTCCCGCTCCTCCCCTCCTGCGGTTCTTTCGTGTTCCTGCTGCATCCTCCTCTTCCTCCTCCTCCTCCTCCTCCTCCTCCTCCTCCTCTTCCTCCTCCGCCTCCCAGTCCACGGCTTCCTTCCCTGTCATGTCCTCCTCCTCCTCCTCCCTGCTCGCCCCCCTCCTCCCTCCTTCTCCTCCTCGTCCTCCTCTTCTTTCTTGTCCTACTCCCTGTTCCCGTCCCCTTCGACCTCATCTTCTCCTCCTCCTCCTCCTCCTCCTCCTCCTCCTCCCCACCACCACCCCCCCCCTCCTCATCCTCATCGCCTCCTCGTCAGCATCCCCCACCTTCTCCTCCTACCCCTCCTTTTCCTTCTTCTCCTCGCTCATATCATCCTCTTTATCCTCCCCCTCCTCCTCCTCCTCCTCCTCCTCCTCCTCCTCCTCATTCCTCCTCCTTCTCCTCCTTCTCATCCTGCTCCTCCTGCCCCCCCTCGTTCCCTGTCCCTTCGCCCTCTTCCGTCGTCCTCTTCCACGTATTTTTGTTTCGATAGCCTCCTCCTCCTCCTCCTCCTCTTCCTCCTCCTCCTCCTCCTCCTCCTCCCCCCTCCGACCCGTCCTCTTCCAACGCCCCCCCCTTCCTCTTCTTGTTCCCCCCCATCCCCTTCCACTTTCTCATCGTCCTTCGCGTCCCCTTCTTCTTCTTATTCTTATTATTCTTCCGCCTCCTCCTCCTTTTCCCTCCCATGTCCTCTTGCCTCTCCTCCTCCCCCCTCCCCTCCTCCTCCTTCCCCTCCTCCTCCAGCTCCTTCTCTTCTTCCGTCTCCTCTTCTCCGCCTGCCCCCCCATCCTCCTCCGCCTTCTCCTCTCCTCCATCCCCGTTCCACTCTCTGCCCCGCTCCTCCTCAATTCTTGACGCTTCGCGCATCCCCACCAGCCCATCCAGAGACGATGTCCAGGCAAGTTGAAGAGATCAGGGAAGTGGGGGAGCAACGAGAGGGACAGCCGATCCGCGCAAAAGATGAGGCGGAAGAGGAGGCCAGATGCATAGATGGGGGGGTGGCGAGGAACCGAGCGAAGGAGGGATGAGGAGAATGATGACGCTGGGTGGATGGTTGAATGCCGTTCGGACGCCCCTGTGGAAGCCTTTTGGGAGCCTCTTTGGGCGTCTTGGGGGTCTCTTGGCGGTCAATAGGGGCTCTTGGGCGTCTTGGGTGCTTCGGGGGGGTCTCTTGAGGCCGCTTGGGGTCCTCTCGGGGGGCTCGTGGGGGCCTGTTGAAGGCCTCTTGGGGCCTCTTGGGGGTCTCTGTGAGCTTCGTGGCGGCCTCTTGGAGCCTCTTGGAGGCCTCTTGGAAGTATCATGGGAGCCTCTTGGAGCCTCTTGGGGCCGCTTGGGGCCCTCTTGGGGGCCTCTTGGAGGCCTCTTGAGGCCATCTTGGCGCCTTTGGGGGTTCCCTAATTAACCCTGCCCATCGGGAGCTGCCAAAATAGCCGCCTGGACCCCTCTTGGGGCCTTCTTGGGGCTCTCTTTGGCCCCTCTTGGGGCCTCCTTGGCCCCTCTTGGAGCCAGGTTGAGGCCTCAGATGGCCATCGGAAGCGAAAAGGCGAGAAGTCGAAAATCATTGGCTTTCCTTAGGTGTTTGAAGGATTGTGGCTTCTTGGGGGGCCTCCTTGGGGAGATAATTTGCTTCTTGGAGCTGTCTTAGAGCGTTCTGAGAGCGTCTTGGAGCATCTTCGGAGCCATCTTGCGGCATCTTAGGCTATCTTGGGCCATCTTGCAAGTCATCTTGGACTATCCGAGGCGTTCATGCAGCCATCCTGGGCCATCTTGGACATTCTGACCGCTCGCGACCGGGCCCGTCCAGGTCCAGGGGAGGGGTTAGGGAGAGGGGTAAACCCCTCCCCGAAGGGGAAGCAGGGAAGATGGAAGAGGAAACTCCCTAAACCACCTACGCCCAGAGGGCTGGCGGGATTCTCCTCCTCATCCTCCAACGTCTCGCTGTCCCCGTCCTCCTCATCCCTCCCCATTTCTTCCGTCCCATCTTTCCTCTCCTCGTCGTCATCGTCGTCGCCCTCCTCCTCGTCCTCCCCCCCCCGTCCCGCCCTCGCACGCAGGTGCCTCAATGGAGCGAAGCGAAGCGACGCCCTCCCCTCCCCCTCCTCCTTTCCTTCTCCTTCTCCTCCTCCTCCCCCTCCTCCTCTTCCTCCTCCTCCTTCCCTTCCTCCTTGTCGTCCTCCTTCTTCTCCCCTTCTCCTACTCCCACCTTGTCTCCTCCTCCTCCATCCCCTCCTCCTCTTCTGCCTCCATCCCTTTCCTTGTTGCCCTCCTCCTCCTCCTCCTCCTCCTCCTCCTCCCCCTCCTCCTCCTCCCTCTCCCTCTCCCTCTCCCTTTCCCTCTCGCTCTCCCTCCCCCTCCCTCCTCTCTTTCCCCTTCTCCTCCTCGCCCTCGTCCTCCTCTCCTCTCGTTCCCTCTCCCTCTCCGTTTCCCTCTTCCTTTTCACCTTTTTCCTTTTATCCTCCCTGCCCTCCTTCTCATCGCCCTCCTGCTTCCCACCGCCCCCTCCGCCTCCCTCCATATCCTCCTCCTTCTCTTCGTCCTCCGCGTCTTCCTCCTCTTCCTGCTCCTCCGTCCCCCTCCCCCGTCCCTCTGCAATCCATTCATCTCCCTCTTTCGCCTCCTCCTCTTCCTCCTCGCCCTCCTCTTCCTCCGTTCAAGCCAGTGATAACAGCGAAGCGTGGGCCGCAGAGGCAAAGGGCCAAGGGTACCTTAGGAAAAGTTGCATGTCCTTGCCCCGGTTTTGGACGCACGGGCTCGACTACACAATCGATTTGCCGCTGACTTTGGGGGGGGCGCCAAATCGCTGAAGGACTGCTTGGTTCATCTATGTAAAACCAACGACAAAAATATTCCACGGCGCATCAATGACATAGTCGGTCCCCTGGTACAAGACCTGGACCGCCTTGCGTTCAGTCTGCTGCAAATCCGCCGCATTCCACCGAGGGAGCGCGACCGCCCGCAGCTCGACAGCGCCACCTCCACTCCCCCTGGCCCAGACGGTTTCCAAAGGGAGTGCGGCTCGCGTGGCGGTCAGAACATCCCCCCGCGATGCGCCAGCCCACCTGGGACGCGTAAAACTTGGTCGCCCCTCCCCGTTCCCCTCGACTAACATCATGCACCTGGTTGAACCGGGGCGCGCGTTCAAAAGCTGATGCGCGCGCAGTGGAGCCGCCCGCGGCCAACTAGGCAACCGCCCTGGCAAAACCGATTGGAACTAGGGAAATTGGCCTCCCACAACCAAACCACAAAGGCCTCCCGTCTGAAAATGGGAATGGACTGACCAAGTTTCCCGCGCCCCCACCTCTGGAAAACCTGGGCGTTTGGGCCGCCCCTGATGAGTCGAGCAGGCACAGTCTCCCAGTCTTGCCTCGTCCAAGCCATGAGGTGGTGTCCCTTGTCGATGATGTGCAAATATTCAAATGCATGAGTGAAGCCCAAATCACCCCCAAGGGTGGCGAAGTTCTTGTGCAATGCAACTTCGGTTCCGACCAGAGTGCGCGCTTCCAAAAGAAACCTGATCGCGCGACGGTCGCCTGATATGCACGGGTTCAAGAAAGCAGTGTACGCAGAGAGACCGACCACACAGTAGTGTCGACAGTATGTTTCGCCCCGAGGTATTGATATTGCGGAGAATTCCCAATGTCGCGTTGCAAATACATAAAGCCAGCGTCTGTCTCTATCAGGAAATCTGGGTTCCGTCCGAAAAACCATAAGACTAACCAACTCCGCCCGCTCAGGATGAAAAGAAAGTTCGCGACCACAACACCACGCTCACGCTTCCCAGCGTGCCCAGCGTACAATGATGAAAGCCTTGAAACCTATGGGTCGGACCCGTGCAAATCCTTATGCACGGGGTGCACTTGCAATGCGGGCGCAACCTCCTCCAAACTGCGGTCGCCCTCGCCCTCCCGAAATTTCCTTAGGGGGTTGATGGCGCCGCCCATCTGCTTGTACAGCGACGCAGTCATGCAGCGCGGATCGCCCGATGCGTTCTGGAGCTGCCACTCATCTTCGCCAGGGCAAGCTTCGGGGCGGGAGCGGCGCACGGCATGCCGCGCCAAAAGCAAAGGGAAGCCGCCAGCATGACCAAAGCCGAGAGGCAACAACACGTGGCGGAATAAAGCAAACAGCACGTGGCCCGCTTCGCCCGCGTTCTTCCGAGCCCTCAACCCTTGCGCATTCCTCACGTCCTTGAAGGCTTCAACAGCTCGCTGCAATTTCTTGTCGCCCGCGCCGTCTGCGCGCCCGTGGCCGCCGCCTCCGCGTTTGTCCAGCCACTCGCCCAAAGGAGACGCCTTTTTTTTCCGAGGAGGCGCCATGGGGGCCATTTGAACCAACTGCGCGCGCGCGTGCTAGAGCCAAACTGGAAACGAAACCAAGCAAACAAAAGCAGGGGCGCGGGCCGCTGTTGAGGGGGCGCCCCGCGGCCCCGAACTCACGGCGAGGCCGTTGTCTCTGTGAGTGGCTTGAAAGCCACCCCGTGAGACTACCCGCCAGAGAGGTAAAGGGGGCAGCAGTCACGCAGGCGCGACCTAAAGAGTCCCCCTTGGCTTCGGAGGTCTCACTTTAGCAAGGAAAGGGCGGGCAGGGGGAGGGCGGGGAGGGGGGGGCGGGGGGCGGCGGGAAAAAAAGGGCATGAGGGGGAGAAGGAAAAAAGGAGGAGGAGGAGCAAGAGAAGACAGGAGGAAAAGGGAGGAGGAGGAGGAAAGGGGAGAGAGGAGGAGGCGAGCGAAACGATGGAGGAGGAGGGGGGGGGGGGCGAGGAAGAGGGGGCGGACGGGAAGGGGGAAGGGCACCGAGGAGGGGGATGAGGGGGAGGAGGAGGGGAATGATGTGGAGGAAGAGGAGAATGATGTGGAGCTGGCAAGGGCAGTGGGGAGAAAAAAAAAGAGCTGACGGACGGGAAAGAGGACGGACAGAAAAGGAGGAGGAGGAAGAGGAGGAGGGGGAGGAGGAGGTGGTGGTGGTGGTGAACGCCATCTGATCCATCCGGTAACGCAATCAGAGCTTAAAGGTCGGCGGGCGTGCGAATGTAGAGAAGCACGCGCAACTATATCTAGGCCTAGGCACGCACATGGCCCCAAATAGGGGCACCATGGGGTTCATGCGCTGGTTCGCGAACGCAACACACTCGGCAAAGAGAACGAGGACAAAGAGAGAAAACAGAAGGAGGAAGGCAGGAAGGGAGGCAAGAACAACCAGGAGTCCACGGAGGACATCCGGGTGTCCACGGACTGGTCAAGACAACCCGGAGTCCACGAAGGACATCCCGGCGTCGCACCATTCCAAAGCGGAGGAAAAGGCATAGGGGCGTCGCCTACCGTAAAACTGAGTGGCAGCAATCACGGCACCGCACCCCTTGGATGAAGGCTCGAACTCGAAATAAGCCAAAACTTAAAAACGCCAGCCGGGTTAACGTCGCCCCAAACGGGCTCCGGTCATATCCCCCCCCGGAGGCGACAGAGATGCGCCACTGGAATTCCTAAAACACTTCGGTCAGGAATCCAACTCCTGTCGAGCACAACCCTGAGCTGCCGGATTTTATATATCTGACCCTGAGCACCTGCACTAACACGAAAATTTAAAGTCCGGCATTCTGCTGGGGCGGGCCGCAAGCCGCAAGAGCAGGCTTCTAAACGCGGATGCCGCCACACACCTAAAGCCGAGTTCAAGGCGCATCGCGTGCCAGGAGGAGGAGGAGGAGAGAAGGTGCAGGATGAAGGCAAAAGGGTGGAGAAGCAGGCGCAGGAAAAGTCGCGCGAGAGGGGGGCGAGGAAGAGGCGGAGTGGGGGAGGACGAAAAGGGAGGAAGGAAGGGGGGGGAGAGGAGGAGGAGGATAAGGAGGAGGAGGAGGAGGTGGTGGAAAGAAAAAGATCACCAGATAACGAGCAGGAGGAAAAGGAAAGAGAGGACGAGGAGCAGGAGGAGGTTGAAAAGGAGGAGGAGGAAGAGGAGGCGAGGAGGAGGGGGGGGAGGAGGGGAGGAACGACGTGTCGCCCAGGCCTGCTTGTTCACGTTTGCGGACCGCTGCTAGCCATTTAGCGTCAGTTTGCGCACGCTTGCGCACTGCTGCGGGCCACTTTTGCCACTTTTGCAAACTTTTGAACACTTTTTTGCGCACTTTTGCAACAAAAGTGCGCAAATGTGCGCAAAAGTTGGCAAATGTGGACAAAACTGATCAAACACCGGGCGCAAACGTTTTGCAAAAGTTGACAACCTTTCTCCGCATGGCGCGCGAGAGCCCACAAACGTGCGCAGTCAGGCCTGGATGGCGCATCAGCGCGAGGAGGAGGAGGAGGAGGAGGACAAGGGGGGGAGGAGGAGGGCGAGCAGGGGTAAGCACAAAAGGAGGATGGAGAAGAGGAGGAGGAAAAGGATGAGCAAGAGCAGGGGATGATAATAAGAATATAGAGCAGACGAACGCTGCGAAAGAGGAACAGGAAACGGAGGTGGAAAGCAGTGCAACACGTGCCACGGCCTAGGACAGAGGAACATCCATTAAGAAACTGAGACCCTCCGTCGGCCAGGACAAACATAACATCCAAGGGTGCCCTCCCCAGGATGCACAAGAACAGCACACAAACCAGAAAAATCACGAGGGTGCCCTCCTCTGGCCGACCTCGATCTGCCACCTCGGCCCGCCTGCAGAGGCCCCCGCGCGCACGCGCGCACCTCCAGGGGGCGGTGCCGTCAGTGCAAGACGAAGCCAAGACGAGGATGACATCGGGTGAGGATGCATCGAGAACCTCTTGGGTCTGGGGGCTCTGGAGGACGCCTCGGGCGCCGCGGCCTTCTCCGAGCGTTCTGGAACGGATCTACCCTCGCCCTAGCCCCGCCCGGTAGAGGCCTCCCAGATGGGGGCGCAGTAGATGGGGTCGGGCCGGAGGAGCGCGCCGCATTTCGCAGGTGCATCGCCGATGCATCGTCGACGCCGGCAATGCATAGGGCGACGCTGGCGTGGATAAAGTCGGGCTCCACATCGAGCCGCGTCGCCGATGCAGCGGCGCTGAAGCGCGACCCTCCGACCCCGCCCGCGCGTGCCCCGTCTGGGAGGCCTGGGTGGCCCCAGACCCCCGACGTCGTGATTTTTGTCACAACGTCGACCCCCAAAGGTCTCGACCGCTTCCCTGGGACCAGCTTTTCATCCTGAGTTGTTCTTCGACGGCCCCAAGGTCCGGCGCAGGGGCATAGCATCAGGAGGCCGAGAGAATTGCAGAAATCCCCCCGCCAGCATCTGTTGGTCGTAGCGCGAGAGGGCCTGGATGGCGCCCCCCGAATCGGCATGGCCCAGCCGCTCTTGACCTCGTCCCCGTCCTCCTCCTCCTCCTCCTCCTCCTCCTCCGCCTCCCCCCCCTCCGCCTCCGCCTCCTCCTCCTCCTCTTCCTCCTCCTCCTCATCGTCCTCCTCTTCCTCCTCCTTCTCTTCCTCCTCCTCCTCCTCCTCCTCCTCCTCCTCCTCCTCTTCCTCCCATTTCTTCCCCCATTTCTTCTCCTCCGCCTCGTCCTCCTCCTCCTCCTCTCCTCCTCCTCCTCCTCCTCCTCCTCCTCCTCCTCCTCCTCCTCCTCCCCCTCCTCCTCCTCCCCCTCCTCCTCCCCCCTCTTCCTCGGGGCCCGCTTTGCCTCTGTCATGCGCGGACCCCTGGGGTGCCCATGGGCTCCGAGGGGGAATCGCCGACTCTGGAGGCGGCCCTCCCCCGTGCCCAGGCCCCCGTCTTCTTGCGCATCCCTACCAGTCGCCCCCCCCCCCACCCCACCCCCCGCGTCGCAAAACAGAAACATCGCTGCGGATTGTTTTGAGGCTGTGTTCGTCTTCCGGGGGCCCTCGCGCCTCGCCGCCCAGACCCTCTCGCGTCGTGGCAAGATCGCCACGGATCGTGTTGTTGCTAGTTGTTACTGTTTTGGCCCACTTGAGCGCGCGTGCGGACTGCCTCTGCCGCGCTGCGACACAACGACAACTGCGTGCTATTCTCGGCCGCTGGGGGCCCTCGCCGGGCTTCGGGGCCATCCACGAAACAAACTCAGGTGAAACTCTGGTCGCGGGAATGGGTTCAGACACCGGAATCGACGAGATCCAGCGACATCCCCAGAACCGGAAATCATGATTTGTCCTGGCTTTTCATCCTGTGTCGTGTTTCGACGGTCCCGGGGGCTGGCGAGGGTCCTCAGAGACCGAAAACAGCAAAACGCAGACCGTAGCGAGTTCTGTTCACAATGCGAACAGATGCTGTGGCATCGCATGGTGGCTTTGCATGCCATCTTTCTGGCTCTCGCGAATCGACGCTAACCGACGCTAGCCGACGCCGCCCGACGCTCATCGACACCATCGATCACCAGATGCTGGCACACGCTAGCGCATTCTAAAAGTGGCATTGTGAGGACACGCGGGACTCCCATGAACTGCCATCGGACGCATGCCTGTGGCGACATCTGGGTCATCTGAGCAGGGGGCACCCGTCCCGACATTCTTATGCTTATAGGCCCACCACCAAATGCCAAAACATGCTAAATAACCCAAACAATGTGCTTAGAAAAGAAGGTCGCTGAATCAAACAAGACAGCCTCATGCTCCAAGACAAGTTCTTACAAACCACACGAGGTTCTTAGAACATTCTTTGGTGAGCCCATGGGCAAGCCAGGACGCTGCGCTTCTGCCTGGGCCATGGCCCGCGTGCTCCCTTCCTGGGGCGACATCTTGGCCACTGGGGGAACTCCCAGGCACCGATGCCGCTATGCACGCGCCGATCCTCCCCCACCTCCTCCTCGTCCTCCTCCTCCTCCTCTTCCTCTTCCTCCTCGTCCTCCTCCTCCTCCTCCTCCTCCTCCTCGTCCTCCTCCTCATCCTCCTCCTCCTCCTCCCCTCCTTCCTATCCTCCCCCCCCCCTCCCTTCCCCCCCCCTTCCCCCCCTTCCTCTTCCTCCTTCCTCCTCCTCCTCCTCCTTCTCCTTCTCTCCTCCGCCCTCACCCCGCCCCCATCCTCCTCCACCTCGCTTTCCTCCTCCTCTTCCTCCTCCTCCTTCTCTTCCTCCCCCTCCTCCTCCTCCCCTTCCCTCCTCCTCCTTCCCCTCTCTTCCGGCTCCTCCTTCAGTCACTTGGCGGCGGCAGGGGCGGCGGCGGCAAGGGCGAGGATGGGGGGCGCCTGCGCGCAGAAGGCGCCGACGACGGAGCGCCGTCCTGAGCGGGGCCCCGCTCGTCCTCTTAGATTCGCATCCCTCTCCTCCTTCTCCTCCTCTTCCTTTTTCTCCTCCTCTTCCCCCCCCTCGCCCTCGCGTCAAGCGGGGGGTGCGAGCGGGGGAAGGAGCCGCGCGAGCGCGCATCCTCAAGCGAGAGCGGCGGGGCACCACTCCGCGATGTTCTCTCCGGCAGTCGGGCAGCGCTCCAAATCCACCGCCTTCGCGTCCCTTGCAGGAGCAAGAGCGCGCAACAACGGCGGGGCAACGTAAAGGAGGAAATGGCGGAGCTGGGGGATGGGGGCCGCAAGGGCTCGGGGCTTCCGCAGCGCGGCGATCTCGCCGTCGCGCCACTGGCGCCGCGCTCGACGCTGATCCAGCCAGGCGGGCGCACTCGCGCGATTCAATTAGGATCTTTTCTAAAATCGGTTGGGGGTGTGGGGGGGGGGGGGGGGCGGGGGGTGGGGAGGGGGGGGGCGGGGGGGGATTCTAAAAGCCCCCCCCTCCTTTCCTCTGGCTACCCCCCCTCGCCCCCCGCGCCCCCCCCTCGCGCCGCGGTCGTGCCGCCCTGCCCGCCCCGGGCGGAATGGCCAGGGATTTCTGGAGCAAGCTAGCCCAGACAGTAGCATTCTAAAGGAGCTGTGGGTGCGTCCCAAAATGGTCCACCATCCAGGCCCGCAGTGCGAGGTACGTCATCTCTGGCGCCGCATGTTTGGGGTGCTCTGGCCCATCGAATTGCGCAATCGTGAGCGTTTTAAACTTGTCCTTGCCGCCCAAATGCCCAGTGGCCCATTTGTCCAGGAGGGTCATCTTTGCATTTGGCCACCCCATGTTCCGGGTGGGAGTAAAGAAGGCGTTCTTCCATGCAGTGTGGGTTCCGCGAGTGCACGGTCGACGATGTCAGGAACGTCGTCGGGTTCTGGCGCAAGCTCGGGCGGGCAACCCTCGCCCACGAGGTCAACCTCAGGCCCATCCTCGTCTAGCGCGTCGTCCATGTCGGAAGCTGCATCGGAAAACAGAACGCCCACATCTGATGCATCAGTATCGATGGCCCCCGCATCAGCAGCTGCGTCCTCGGGGCCCTCGTCCGCGCGCGCGCCCCCCGAATCGCCAGCAGCCGTCGGCGGGCCCTCGGGGCCCCCGTCCGCGCCAGCGGCCCTCGGCGGGATCTTGACGTCTGAGAGGCCAACCGCCCTCACCTGGATCAGAGGGGGCGCCAGGCTGCAGCGCGCCCGCAGCTTGGCGACGCGGACGTCGCCAAACCCCGCTGCCTTTTCAACTCCGCGGCGGGGCGGGACACTTGTTTCAAAGGGGCGCGGGCGTCAATGACAAGCCACCGATTCGGGCAGCGCCGAGGCGCCACGGGGGAGCAAAGCTGCGAAAACCTTGCCGCAGACGCCCGTTCGGGCCTAGACGCGGGCTGCCGTTGCGAAATAGCGTTTTCGCTGGTAATTCTCGGGCTCTGGCCTTAAATTGTCGGCAATGCATGGCAGGGCCAGTTTGGAAATTATATATATATATATTTACACACATAAAACCGAGCGGAACGGCACTTTTCAAAAGGAAGCCCAGCGAGCCAGCAAGTAGTCCAGAGAGGGGCGCCAACAGCGAGTTGCCCCAGGCGAAGACGAGGGCGGGGGCGGCGGGCGCGCCGCGGTAGCGGCTGAATCGGCCGCCAAGGTCAGTAGACGGGTCCGCTTCGAGCGGCGTGGCCCACGCTAGTTGCCCGATCTTGCAGCTGGAGATCTCGAGCCGACCTGCTGGGGGCTTCAGCATGAAAAAGCAGCGTTTCGCATGCGCCAGCTTTTTCACCCATTGGATATCTGGCGCGACAGGCCTGACTGCCTGCAAGCGTTCGGCGGCTGGTAGCGGGGCCGCGGGGCGAAGCCGTTCCGAGAGAGGTCGGCGAGCCGCTGTCGACAACTTGGGGAGGTCTTTCCACTTCTCGTCGTTCTGGTCCATCCAGGCAAGCCATTCGGGGTTCGTGTGGGGGTGTATGCACCCCTCTTGTTGCTTACTGCGCTTGGCCACATCTCGCATCGACTTCGCCTGCGCCGTCAGTTCTTCCCTGCGCTCCTGGAAGTGCGCGCGAAGCGCTGGTAGATCGCCTTCATGCGTGAGCGCGCGTTGTTGGGTCAGTGGCGTCTCGCTCTCCCAGTGCGGCCTGCCTCTGGGGCGCGGCATGAGATCTCTTCTCCCCTGGACAGCCGAGCTCCATGCTCAAATGGTCGCCAACTTGGCGCGCGTCTTCTGCGCTGAGATGGCGTTCGATATGGCCGCGCCGTGCTGCGACCTGCACGCTCGGAGGATGTCGCTCATGCAGGCGCGGGCCAAGCTGGTGATCCTGAACCCCTTGCGGGCCTCTGCGCGCTTGGTCAGCCAGTGCTCCCGCTCGACGTCCAAGCTGGTGGCCTCGGACTTGTCGAATATGAGCTCCAACTCCTCCTGCGCCGCGGGAGACGCGATGTAATCATAAGCGTCGGCGAATAACCCCATGGAAGCCGCCCGCTGCCGCAGCGGAAGGCTGCGACCGTTTCCAGGGCATCGTCGGGCGTTGCGAGCAGAAGCTCTTCGATTGTGCTCGGATGCAATAGAGGGTTCCTCCGGCGCGTCAGTTTCCACGGAGCACCAGGGGAACTGGAGAACACATCGAAACGCAAAAACACATGCCCCGTTGTCAGGGGAATCCGGGGCACCGCGGCGTCGACGCGAAGATCCGCGTCGCAATCCAAAGACTGCAACATGCGAGAGACGCCATCACTCCACGCTCGACTTCTTGCCATGGCCCAACTGCGAAGCATCGACGCCGAAACGGGCCAGCGGTCCCTTTTGCTCCCGCGTTGCGAACTCTGTCTTCGGCACGACCCAATATGTTTTGTTCACTGTCTCCGAAATTTTCGCCCGCCTCTCCAGCTTGACTTTCCACCTTTGCATCGCGTCTGCCGTCGCATTTTTCTTCTTCGGCAGCTGGGGGCACGCGTGGTGCAACGCGCAGTGCAAGTTGATCATGTCGGGGCCCACGTGGAGGCACGAACCAACTGCACGACGCCAATCCTTCAGCCGGTCGCGAGCTTGCTTTTGCGTTCGCTCTGGTGGCTGGAGGTCCAGAGCCTTCGCCACGTCGCCGACGTCGATCGCGTCCATGCCACTTACGATTGCGCAAGGCGCGCTGGATGCGCCACGTAATGACAATTTGAGCCTGAGCGTTGCGGAACGACCTTCCGAGTTGCAGGACGCCAGCGGCGAGGAGGAACAGGGGGGGGCAGGAGAGGCAGCGGGGGGAGGCAGCAGGAGGAGGCAGCAGGAGAGGGCAGCGGGGGGAGGCAGCACAGAGGAAGCAGGAGCAGGCAGCAAAAGGAGGGAGGCAGGAGCAGGCAGCAGGAGGAGCAGGCAGCAGGAGGAGAGGTGGAACCCGAGAAGGCCGAAGACAGCCCGAAGCTAGTCAAGAGGCCATCTAGAATGTTTCTGCTGCCTCGTCCTCTACCTCCTCCTCCTCCTCCTTCTCCTCCTCCACCTCCTCCTCCTCCCCATCCTCCTCATCCTCCATCCTCCCCCTCCTCCTCCTCCTCCTCCTTCTCCTCCTCCTCCTCCTCCCCTTCCCCTCCCTCCCCCCCCCCCCTCCTCCTCCTCCTCCTCCTCCTCCCTCCCCTTCCTCCTCCTCCTCCTCCTCCTCTTCCTCCTCCTCCTCCCCCCTCCCCCTCCTCCTCCTCCTCTCCTCCTCCTCCTCCTCCTCATCCTCCTCCTCCTCCTCCTCCTCCTCCTCCTTTCCTCCTCCTCCCCCCCCCCTCTCTCCTCCTCCCCCCCCTTCCTCCTCCTCCTCCTCCTCCTCCTCCCTCTCTCCTCCTCCTCCTCCTCCTCCTCCTCCTCCTCGCCCCCCCCCCCCCCCCCCTTCGTCGGCGCTCGAAGCGAGGTTCGCCGCCGTCAGGGCGGCAGCGTGCTGCGGCGGCGTTCCCGTCCATGACATCGCCCTTCTCTCCGCAGCCTGCTTTTCTTAGCAAAGGCCTTGCGGCCACCGCCGCCGACCCTGGCGGCCTTGGCCCTCGAGGGCGACAGGGTGGATGAGGGGAGGCCGGCGCCAGGCAGTGGGTTGAGGGGGGGAGGGGGGGGGGGAGGGGGAGGAGGAGGAGGAGGAGGAGGAGGAGGAGGAGGAGGAGGAGGAGGGGGGGGAAGAGGAGGAGGAGGAGGGGGTCGGAGAATGATGAAGTGAGTAAATCTTTGTCGGCTCTTGCAGGGCACATTTGCGCACTTTTGCGCACATTTGCCCACTCTGTGTTTGAAAGAAGGCTCCCATCACTTTCATGCTAAGTTTCAGCGCCGTCTACTCGTTCGTCCAGCAGAATTACCAGCGCGCCAGGTCTCTCTGGTCGTCGGCACGGCGCGAGTTCAGGATCTTCCGCGGGTTGCTGGTCACGCTCGTCTCGGACCTTGACGCCGAGTGGTCCACCAAGGTCGTCATGACTGACGCCTGCGAGACGGGCCACGCCTCGGTCGAGGGTGAGTGGG
Organism: Prorocentrum cordatum; assembly: GCA_963575745.1. NCBI lineage: Eukaryota > Dinophyceae > Prorocentrales > Prorocentraceae > Prorocentrum > Prorocentrum cordatum. Next base: position 517,835 of record CAUYUJ010016638.1, read on the forward strand.
ACCTCTCCGAGGTGCAGAGTGCTGGTCGCTGGCACGAGCGGTGGCGGTTCCGCCACACGCGCGAGGCGGACGGGGGTTGGCGGCCGCGCGACCGCGCGGCACGTGCGGCCGAGGCCGCCGAGCTGGATGCACACCCGTCTGTTCTGTTGCGCCGGGGTCTCGCCAACAAACGATTCCCCGAAGTGTCGACGCGCGCCATCCGCCGCACCAGCTGGTCGACCATGTACTACTCGCCTCTCTTCGGCAAGGAGCCCATGCATCGTAAGGAGGCAAGAGGTGACTTACGCGCCGTGAAGCTGATCCTGTCGGACGCGGACTCCTGGGGGAAGAGGCGCGTCGTCTTGGGGGACAATCTAGCACTCGCACTTGCACTATCTAAAGGGCGCTGTCGTGATATATTTCTGCTCAATATCTTGCGGCGAGGCGCCGCCTTGACTCTCGCCTCGGGGGCCCGCATGCATCGACGATGGGTGCCCAGCGAGTTCAATGCGGCCGACGGTGACAGCCGCTCCCGCGAGGGTGTTGCAGGACGCGCTGCATCTGGGGCCAGCTGGCGCGCTGCCGCGGCGCGCGGGCGCCAGCTTCGGCACCGCCGCAGCTCGGCGCGGGGCCCCGAGGGCGACGGTCGGCCCGACAGCGGCTGGCCCGCGGCCCCAGCGGCCCCGCCTGGACTCGAGCGCTGCCCTGCCACTGGCAGCCGCGCGCCCGCTGCGGTCCCGCGGCCTGGCGGCGCCGGCGTCGGCCAGGCGGCTGAAGCGCAGCGCGCCTGGGAGTGGCCCGTCAGCGCAGGCCCCTCCGCAGCCCTCGGCGGCTCGGACGCCGCTACGCCGCAGCTGGGGCCCCCTGGGCTCGCCTGCCTGGCGCCGCCGCGAGGCTCTGCTTCGACGTCCGTCGGTGGTGCTAGCGGCCCCGCGCAGCATCCCCCTGCGGGAGCTACCGCGGTCTGTTGGACGCTGGGGAGCAGGCGCGGGACACCACCCGCCAGCTCTCCATCACCGAGGCTGCCGCGGTGGGACGGCGGAGCCGACTGCAGTGCACGCGGCTGCTCGAGCTGTTCCTCAGACGCAGCCGCCTGACGTCTCTGGCGGCGCCTGCTGCCGACGCGGGCGCCGCGGTGGTGAGGTTCTTCGACGAGCTGTACCTCGAGGGGAAGGTCGCGTCGACGGGCGAGAAGCTCCTCGCCGCGATCTTCATGCACGTGCCTGACTACCAGAGCAAGGGGAAGCTGGCCCTGCCGCGCGCCTACCGCGCGCTGCGAGGCTGGCGCCTGCTGCGGCCCTCGCGGACGCGACGCCCGCTGCCCTGGGCGGCCTGCATGGGCGTGGCACGCCAGATCTGGAAGATCAGCGGCCGCCCCGCCCTCGCGGTGTTCTGGCTCCTGATGGTGGACACGTACCTGAGGCCTGGCGAGGCTTTCCGCCTGACCTGCGGCCAGGTGATCCCTCCGCAGGCGCACGTGCCCAAGGTAACGATCCACATCAACCCCGACTACATGAAGAGGCCGAGCAAGACTGGCGAGATGGACGAGACAGTGGACGTGGCACGTCCGTGGCTGGGCAACTTGCTGGTTCGACTGGCCCAGGGCCCGCCCAGTGGCCCCCTGTGGACCTTCACTATGACGGAGGCCAAGGACGTGTTCGAGCGCGCGACCCGCGCGCTGCACTTGGACAAGCTGCTGCCCGTGCTCTACACAGCCCGACACAGCGGTGTGTCCATCGACCGTTTCACGGGGAGGATCTCGTTGCAGGAAGTCCAGCGGCGCGGCCGCTGGCGCCAGCCGAGCTCGGTCAGGCGCTACGAGAAGCGCGGGCTCATCCAGGCAGTATGGAGCGAGATGGAGCCCTCAGCCAAGGCATACTGCCTCCAGGCCGAGGCCGAGCTGCCCTCGCTGCTCGCCGCCGCTTCGATATCCGCCAACGCCTGAGTGACCCCCGTACCAAGAGGCACGAGTATTTCTATGTAGATATCTTCTCGGGCTCAGAGCATTTCTCGAGTTCGTTGCGCCGTCGTGGGTTCAGAGTGCACTCTTTTGATGTGCTGCAAGGGCCCCAAGGTGACCTCCTGAGGCCCGCTGTCCTTAGGCGCATCTTGGGAATGATCAAGTCTGACAAGTGTCTAGGTGTGCTAGCTGGTGTGCCATGTAAGTCGTTCTCCATTGCCCGAGGAGGCCATAATGCAATCAGATCGTCGCAAGCGCCCTCTGGCCCCCCTCTCTCCCGCCTCATTTGCAATGCCTGGTAGACGAGGGCAACAAACTGTTTCAGGTGTCCTGTAAGATCTTTAAGTGCTGTAAACAGATGCGGGTTCCTTTTTTGTGGGAGAATCCTCAGTCAT